>SRMA01026937.1:0-162692 GCA_007224835.1 Danionella cerebrum | reverse complement strand
GGGATGTGCATTATGAGATTATGTCTTTAAAGTCAGATTTTCTGAGATGATGTTGGTTTTACCCTGAATGCAGTATTCTGCTGATGGATGAGGATTGCGGGAGCTGGTGAAGGTATAGAGGTGCTGCTGATCCTGTGGCTGTTCTTTAAGCTAGCATCAGTGTTCTGAATTCAACACAAGCTGCAAGGATGAGACGTACAGAGGAGTGACGTGGGTTCTCCTGGGTTCCATGAAGCTAGTTGAGCTGGAGATCGTGGGTCATTTGCAGAGGTCTGACTGCACAAGAAGATTCTGGCAGGAAGAGCACTGCAGAAATCCCGTCCAGACAGTTAATCGTGTTTGGTGATCACGCCCACAGACACCAGCTTCCATGTAAGCAGGGAATAATGTTTGCAGAACTCATTGGATTTCTTGAATAAAATTCTGCATGTGACTGAAATGTAGGTGTTGGTTGTAGCTCTGTCCCAGGCCAAGCAATCACGACTGACAGAATCCTTCTCATGATTTAAACGAGTGCAAAGAGAGTCGATGGGGTCAGAGTTGTGGGTTGGCATCATTGTGTTTCCTCATTCTAAATTCAAACGGTGAACTCTCTCTCGAGGAAGCTCATGTTGCATAAACTGGTGGCAGCATCTTGACAGAGTTCACTGAAGTTCATCAGAGGTTTTTCGAAGGTTTAGGTTTAATCCTTCACTAATGTTTTTTCCTCTCCAAGACGTGCAAAGCTCTCCCAGAACGCACCATTAATGCCCATGTGGAGGCCAGACTCTTGTGGTCTACTGTACAAAACGCATTTCTTTCACAGCCTCTTGAGAATCTACAATTACTCTGATTAAGAACGTGGTGAAATCTGCTCTTAAAGAGACATTCGGCAAGATTATTTTCTCACATGTGCAAGCTGTGTTTACTCAGGAGCACCGAAGACTGAGCCTTTGTGCTCTTGGTCACACCGAAGCGATTCTGCATGATTAACATCACCGTGAATATTATTACATCGCCTTGATATGTTTCCAAAGCTAAGTTTCCTTCTCTTTAGAAAATCTGATTTTCTGTTTCCCTCCAGAGGTCGTTTATGGTGATTATCTCACATGTAGAGCTCACTTTCAACCTTGAAAGAACACATCGATGGCGTTCAAATCTCAATTCCTCTGCAAGAATAGAGCCAGGAAATTCCTGTCATTATTCCTCATCTTCATCATCCTCAGTACACGCATAATGAGTTGTGGTTGATAGGCTCCTCAGCTGACAGAACATTTCAGAGCACAAACGAAGACAAAGGAAGGATCCACAGAGAAACCTGCGTGGTTTACAGCTCTTTATGAGCTCAGCATCATCCAGAAATACACGTTTGGAACCATCCGGACTCTTCCTGGAGCTGTCTGGCATCTAAACAGCAGGTGGAGGCTCCTCGGACCCCAGTTATCTCTTGTTTGTCTCTATTTGTGTCAGATGGGGGTTTCAGTGGTGGACTGCTCGGTGGCAGGTCTCGGAGGATGCCCGTTTGCCAAGGGAGCGTCTGGAAACGTTGCCACTGAGGATGTTTTATACATGCTGCACGGCCTTGGAATTGAAACCGTAAGCCTCAATTTCTCTACAAAGACTTGCAACATAAATGATTTTAAAAGCAATGTTAGAAATCAAATTAGAAACTGAATTCTCTGAACATTTCAAGGATTTGACCTGTTTGTGCAGTTATTGCTTTTCCCTTTGGTTTCCCAATGCTCTCCTGCCTGAGCTGCAGGAAAGCTGAAAATAGTTTGTCTTTTACATTCCTGACACATTATTTAATAGCTTTAATTCTGTAATAGTAATTAATCTAATTAATTTTATTAATCACACAGACACTTTAATCACAATTACCCACACCTATCGCTTAAGCTGCAACGGTCATGGCATTACGGCTTCGTTTACACCACCAGTCGATGGTGATCCTGATTTTTTGGCTCATATGTGACACGGATCTGATCTCTGATGGTGTAAACAGGAAAAAAACACATGCATTGGGAAATTTGAAGATTACACGCGATTAGAACTGTTATCAGATTAGTTCCATGCAACTGACTACAGCAAAGTTCCCAGTCACAATGACTACAGTGTGCAGTAAAGTCCATTTTATACTTATCAGAGAATTAGATCCTCATTTATGTTTAGAGTGCCCCTTCCTCCTGACAGGTTAAGCCCAACCCACTTAATGTGCAGCCCCACCCATGTTTCGTCCCATTGGTTCTACTCCCTAACACCAAGCCTAACTCTAAGAGGAAGTGACATCACGATTTAGCAAACAGTGGGCTGGGGTGTCCCATGTGTAATCTGCAGTCAGGCATTTGGATCAAGTGTGTCTCACACGGCCGGAAAACCGCAGCCCATCGACCCCATGGCATTACCACCCAATACAAGTCTACGAGGAAAAAGCTTAACTTTAAAAATGATCAGCATTTACACAAACCATTTTAATGATTTGTATCTATACTGTGAACAAACTCCAATAGTTCTTTTGGCTCAAGTTTATTTTTATTGGCTCAATTCCTGCCCTGTCCATCACTAAAATCCTCCTTCTCCTCTGGTTCTCTTCCATGGAGGAGAAGTTTAAATCTGACTGAGAGGAATCTTTTATGAGAGGCTTCAGATCTCAGGTGTCTTCTGTAGCAACCAAAACACGTGCTCCCGGAATCAAAACCTCACTTGATTCAGAAAATACAAATCAGTTTCTGCTTTTTTTAAACGATATGTTTTATTCTGTCTTCAAACATTCGTCTCATATTTTGTTGGATGAACGTGTTTACCGTAGGTCGATGCTCTCTCACATTTTCCATGACTCAAAATCTGCATAACCAGACGCAGACCATTTCCGTGTGTGAGAGCAACTTTCTGGAGACAATTATTTGGTAAAATTGTGGATCGCTGTCCTGATATATGTGATATTCTGCTGTGTGGGGAGTAATTATGTTCTCATGTTCCTCACACATTTTATTGCGCACCCTTTAATTGCCTCCAGCTTTAAAACCTGAGAGCTGTGTGTTTCATGATCTGTGTCGTCCTCTGCTGGTGCACCGACCGCTCTCAGTTCTCTCTCTCTCCCTCTCTCTCTATCTCTCTCTCTCTCTGTCCCTCTCTCTCTCTCTCTCTCTCTCTCTCTCTCTCTCTCTCTGGTATTGGCAGGGTGTGGATCTGCTGAAAGTCATAGAGGCTGGAGAATTCATCTGTCAAGCTTTGAGAAGAGCAAGCAGCTCAAAAGTCAGTCGAGCAATCAAAAACATCTAGCACCACCCTGAGAAGACAGCTGCTGGACAGTTAACGCTACAAACAATACTTTCTCTGTTTTCGGAACAGCTTGAAATCACCTGAAGAGTCAGTGTTGGGTTTTTATGAATTTACAGATTAAAATGCCATTATGTATTTCTTACAGGGGCCAGAAATGTGTCTCATCGCTGTGTGAACAAGACTTTGCTGTGCTGAAACATTCTATATTCAGAGTCACCGCACACTGAACAAGCCCCGCCCCTGACTCATCATGAGTCATCGAAGTTCTCATCATTTCCACATCGAGTAGTAAAGTCAAGGATTAGTTAAGAAAGTTATGTTCATCTTCACACCAAACAAATGGAACCACAAAGGACTGTGCAGAGAGGGGCGGGGTCAGCAGTAACTCATGATCATGTAAAAGGTATGATGAGGAGTGTAGCCAGGTGCTGACAATTAGGTGCTACTATTAAAGCAGTAGAGAGGAAAAGGAGGAACATCACCTCCCTGCTTGGTCGCCTAACAGCCTGAATCACATTGAGATTCGCACGAACCTTCCGATGCTTCCCAGCAGGGGGCTTTTCGTCTGGGTCGAGGAAATATTGATGCAATGACGCTCTCTGCCTGAAGATGGCGTTTGCGGTACAACAGATGCACTCCATGCAGCACAAGGAAACAGGAAAGAAAAAGACGACGACGACAGAGAAGAAATAAACAAACACACAGAAGAAAATCGAGCGGTTTATTCTATTGGGGGCTGATCACAGGGAGCTGTTTGACAAAAATGCATAGAAAAGAGAGGATTTGTGAAGCGACGTTTCATGTACGAAGGCACTATGAAAATGTGCGAGGACCTCCACCAAAATAAAGGCGGTACGGAAGCGTGGAACTCAATGGTGCCCATGTTTTCAATCCATGCATTAGTAGAAGATCAATCCCACTAACACAGCTTATAAACTCTATCCAGTTAGTGTCTGTTTATTAGATTGTTTCTTGTAGTCTGTGTGGCCCAGAAGAAGGCTATGCCATTATATATTGCTGGATTTTCTCTGTGGGGCTTTTGTGTTTAATGAATGCTGTAACAGAATTTCTGTGTTTTTGGATCTGTTGTTTTGGTACCTGATAAAAGGTGCTTTTTGAGTAAGATCAATGATTAACAGCAGGATGGACGAGTCGGCAAACAAACAAAACACACTTGATCAGAAAAGGGAGCCCCTCTGTTCCCGCGCGCTGCCTACCTCTGCCTTTCTCAGCTGAAGAAGAAATTTCCCAGCCATTCAGAGTGGTTTGGTGCAGTGTGTAACCCCCCCCCCCCACCTCCCCCGCCCCCCCCCAAAAAAAAAAACACCTTGCTGCCTTCCTTGAAAACACTGCGTTTTTTCTGGCTGGTGTGTAAGGTCACATTAGCACCCGTGTTATTAAAATTAAAGACCCACTGCATACAGCAGATGCATCGGTGGCCTTGAGATCTAACCCGGATTATATGTTTTAGGGGTCTCCACTTGAGATAAATCAAGCAAGAACATGATGCGGGGAGTTGAATTTGGGCCATTAAATGTGCTCTTAAGATTTTATTGGCGGCCTAGACTGAAAATTCGTCCAAAACAGTCCAATGCTCTAAAAAAAATGTGGTCAATTTATTTAGTTTCTGACGATCTCTGCTTTAAGGCAGGCTTGACAGTATTCATATAACATGAACCTTTAGGATATAGTCTGCAGAACAGAAGGGGGATTTACTTTGGCCGAGTGTGAATCGCTCTCTTTTTCTCAGGTGAATGTTAAACCCTTCCTCTCCATACAGAGGCAGAGCAAACAGGTGTTTATGACGCCACATGAACTCCGCTTTCTCTAGATCCGAAAGCTTTAACAAGAAAAGAGAGAGAGCCGGTGCTTTTATTAACAAGCTGAGATTGCTCTGACACACAACCGTCCGCTCGTGTTTACATTTCATTAACATCCTCCGAGCTTTGCTTTGTGCTCCCCATGTTTGAGGCTTTCACCTGCCTCGCTTTACATGTTTAGATAATTAACTTCTTTTCAACCAGTATTTGCACAAACGCTCCAGAAGAAAAGGTGGAATTCACTGCATCACAGCCGCAAACTATATATTTCAGATTCATTTACACACAGCTGAAGTAGTTCAAGCCTTTTATTGTTTTAATATTGATGATGATTTTGGCACACAGCTCATGAAAAGCTCAATAAATTAGCATATCATGAAAAGATTCTCTACACGAGCTTTTAACCGAATCATCTGAATCAACTAATTAACTCTAAACACCTGCAAAAGATTTTTAAAACTCTTTCTTTGTGTGTTAGGACCCATGCCGTCTGAAACAAAGGATGACAAACGTATATTAATGGAAATGCAGTAATCCCAGTTTGTCGCAGGTGTTTCGATGTTTGTGTCGCGGTTGGTCAAAACACAAAGATGTCCTTCTGGTTTTCTTCCCTCTCGTTCTCCTTTAGTCAAACGTAGATCTGATCTTTCGTGCCTCATGAATGAGTTGTTCAAATGTGATCTCACTGCGTTCTGGATAATCTTGTATTTGGGGAGGGAGGGGGGGGGGGTTAACCAAATATCCAGGTGAAAGAAGTTGTCTCCATTTAGATTAGAAACAGCTAGAAACTAACCAGAAATGAAGGGTTAAAAGTAGAAAAATAGCACATCCAGGAGCTAAAGCTTTCCAGGAGCGATCGGACGGATTATGCTCTAAACGTTTATCACAAGTTACCGGTTGGAGTCTCATTAGTGTCTCGTAATGGTGATTTATTGAAACCCTGACACCGTGCTTCAGGAACACACCATCAGAGCAGAGCGCATCTGGATCGAGGTGTGGAGAGCTGCTAGGAACCGAGACAAGACAGACTGATGAAGATCAGATGGTCTGAGGAGAACTGGAGTGCGCCTGACTTTAGCTAAAAAGAGAATATTATGGAAAATTGCAGTTTCAGTGTTGTTCCCTCGTCAGAGACATGCCTGAAGTTGTATTTAGTGTCGTTTGTGCTCGTTTTTGTAATAGAGGGGGGTCTCTAAAGGCTCGAGAAAATAAACTGCATCATTGATTTCTGATAAACTTCCCGTTTCTCAAACTAAACTAACATTTCTGTGTTAGACTCTTGGTTGTACATATAAGGGCCTGCTACATCACATATAGCTTTGAAAAGAAATCCACTTGAATACGGTTTTAAAGAGACCATCTGAGCTCTGACCACCAGGGGGCAGGTTATATGAGCTGATATTAAGAGGTTTATGATAAATATTGCATTGACTTTTATTCTAAAAGCTTCGAAACAAGCGTAAAATACGACTTTTAAACTCTAATCTGAGCTCATGAACTCTTTATCGTCTGAGGGCTCGAAATCAATCAAAAACAAAGCGATACATGGATAACATCAGTCAAAGGATGAGAGAGGGCAGCATCAGAGACTTTGGCTCTCGGGCATCAAAGGTTGGTTTAGCAGCAGCTCGGTGAATTCTCCTAAAGAAGTTCCAGGAATTAGTTTCCCAAAAAAAAGAATGTGAAGTAAAACATGTCGCGTAAAGGAAACAAACGCTCACCTCAGTTTGTGCAACACGAGACCTACGACCAGCAGCGCCACCATCATCAATGCAGAGATGTACAGCAGCAGGTACAGCAGCTGATCTGGGATCAGAACATCTTTCAAAAAGAACAAACTGTATTGTACTTTACCAACATTTATCAACCCAAACGAGAAGGACTAAAAGTAAACTCCAGAAACATTATATTCCCAGTTTAATATTTCACACAAAACAACATTAAAACACATTTAAGAGCAAACTTTATTTCTGGTGCATACATGGAAAGCCCTGGGACTTCCTCTAAACTTCCAGTTGAACTAATGGAATAATTATTTTCCAATCCAGATATAGATTTACTGTGTCAATATTAAAATATTTATTTATTTCAACTTTGTTTCGTGGCAGGGACAATGCAGAAAGAAGCTCTACACACAGCATCCAGCCACAGGTTCATTTGCAGCTGTTAAATCTACTACTGCGCTTCGTACAGCAAGTTCTCTTGGGAAAACATTTAAAATAATAATCCTTTTATAAATGAACAATAATACACTGGACTCTGACATTGGGGAACTCGATTGATTCACGAAGCAAAGTGTGAAGAAGGTAAATGTCAGGAGGCCCTCAAAAGAATAGTTATCTGGTTCTCAGGTAACTACTGATGGTGTCATGGAACTACTGAACAGTTACTCAAGAGTTACCACTTAGTTATCAGGGAACAACCTGGAAGAATATTCTAAAGTGACAACACAGAATTCTAGAGAGAACAGATTTTCTCTCAGTGACATTAGTTACTGATTAGTTAACGGTAACTTGAGACTGTCTGGATTTAAAACAGTGATGGACTGTCATTAAAACTGTTTTGCTGAATGTTGCTCCAGGCTCCGATGGACTGGAGACCTGTCCAGGGTGTACCCCTGATGTGCACTGGAGACTCCGTGACCCCGAAAGGGATTAAGCGAGCAGGAGAATGAATAATTGCAGCTGATTGGCTTTATTTGAAGAGAGATGTAAAAAAATAGCGTATAATGTTTATTTATTTGCTTTTTGTTCTTGGATTAAAAACACGAGGACACCTGTGCATCGGAAACCATAGAAAACCAGCTTCGAGACCGCTCTTGCGCACTTCAAGGCTGCTGGTTGGTGACAATAGTTACTGCAGAGATAGTTACTGGTTTGTTCTGTAGTAACTACCTCTTAGTTATGCATTAACTAAGGAAGAGTAATTATAACTCTTCACCAAATTTCTTGTTTTTTCATGTCTTTTTTCCTTTCATTGTGTAGTTCTCTGGCACCCCTTTACAAATCCCTGCGAAGAGATGTAATCACCTAAAAATACGAAGAAGAAGAAGTAGTGTCTTGAGTTTTGGGAACGTTTCTGGTTGAGATCATGTCCTCCTTCATCTAAAGTGCTGTGGACATTAAAATATTTTTATTGAATTTACTGATTTATACATTTGTTGTGATTTTCTGTGTTTTCTGCAGATCCAAATATAACCATCGCTCCAGCATTTGTGCTTTTCACTTCAAAGGTTTTGAAGTCGATACAACGGCATCGTTTTTACCAACAAAGAATAATGTTATGAGTTCCTGCTCTGAAATGATCAAACCATTAAACTGGTAAAGTACTGGATCGTGTTCCAGTATCAGTTTTGCCTCTTTGGAATAATCATCACATGTGACTCAGAACTTGTTGAATAAACTTGAATGGAGCTCACCACTCATCCACTTCTCCTGAGCTCCACTTGCTGTTCGCTGCACAAGGCTCGAGTCATCGTTGGGTTCGTGGGATGTGATTTCCACAGGGATCCGCTTCGGGTCACTGTCTGCTTCGTCGCTTGCTTCGTTGTTTGTTCGCTGCCCAGAGTTTGGTTCATGAGATTGTGTTCCTTGTGGGGATCCTCTGGTCCTCTGGAGCTCTGGGTTTGAGATTAAACACATACACTGAGAGTTCGGCTGGTACTTTATAGTTCTCATTTCTTCTTCTGTCTGGGGCTGATGTTCACATTTCTTCTCAGGTTCAATACGCGACCCTCAGCTAACAGCATCTTCTGAATCATTTCAGATGCCGGAGCGTCAGCGGCACATCCAAACAGAATTATTCACCTGTTGATGCTCATTTAGAACTGCGTTACTCTTTGGAACGGTTTGTTTCTTAACAACGTGAATAAAGGTCTGTTTCCAGTTTTCATTCTGGTGCCATGGACCAGTCCAGAGCTCTGATTTAAACCGAAGCTTCAGAAAGAGACTGAGCTTTAGCTTTAAAGAATACTCACTGAAGAGAGACTTGTCTTGGAATATTTGCTTTAGCTCTGTGCACTTGTCCTGGTGAGGATGAGGATGATGGTGATGAGGCGCATCACACGCACACGGCTGATGAAGCACTGAGCCCATGGTCTCCACGAACGCTTTCCTGCATTCGAGATCTTCCCCGAGAAAGAAGTCTGTGTCCAGAAGATACAGCCAGTCGCTGCTGAAATAAAGCTCGGATTCCTCCGCATCGAAGCATTTCGACAGGAATCTGTTAAAGGACTTTCTGTGGAGAACAAGGCCGTGTTTTCGTGAGTTCAGTGTCAGCTTCATTCGTATCTTGCATGTTACGCTGACCTGCAGGACGTGTCCTCAGCGCAGGTCTCCAGTGCTTCCAGACAGGTCCACTGCATCTCCAAGGACTCTTCCAGACAGGATCCGGAGTGAATGGAGGCCTTCATCTGCAGACACTCCTGCTCCTCTCCATCACAGTCGCAGAAGGCCAGAGCGGAGGCCACACCGCGAGGAAGAGTCGAGTAGAACTGCCTCGTGGCCTCTCTGCAGTCCTCAGGGTCACAGTCTGTAGAGCCGCACTGCTGGACCACGGGGACCATCTGCCGATTACAGGACTCATCCCCGAGACAAGCCTGCACCTCCTCCAGGCACGATCTGACTGTGAAAGGTCACGGGATAATCAAGAAGAGCGAGACAAACACAGAACGATATTTGAGTCATTTTTAATTCATGAAAATCCCCAGAAAATGTGGAATATTCTAAACAAAAAAGTTCTAAATTGATGACCCCTGGTGCCACATGCTAATCAGCAAATTAACTGAGCAAATTAACCTGTGGACTACAAAACAAAAGGAAAAACTGTTGACTTCACAGTGGGCAAAAAGATGATCATTGACACCTTGCACAAGGAGGCAGCAGTTCACAAGTGCATTAATGTCCAAGCTCTCCATCAAAGGGCATTAATAGAGAGTAGAAGGCAGGGGAGAAATTTTGTACAAGCAATTGAGTTAACTGCCCTCTGGAGAGGATTGTGAAACAAAACCTGTGTGAGCCACCACACACAAATGTCTGCAAGACAGAGTCACAGAATGCGCGGTGCTTGGAAAGTTTTCTCAGTCAGTGATGGTTTGGGGTGCCGTGTCAGCTGCTGCTGGTGGTTCACTGCTCCTGCAGGTTCTGCTGCTGAGGAACATTACGGAGATCCATTTTTCATTTGACACTCAGAGCCAAACCCAAACCAGCACCTGGTGTAAGATCCCTGCTTTTAATTGGCTGCAAACTCCTCTGATCTCTGAAGATACACCCGACCCAACACTGCAGAGGACCACTATCAGAGCAACCTGGGCTCCCAGAACACCTGAGCTCAGCCAGAAGAAGTGCTGCACCTGCTCAGACTGTTCATCTTCATACTTTCACTTGTTTCCAAATGTTTTCTGTGTTTTGCTCTGTGTGGGAACATGTTTATTCTTGTCGCTGTGAAAAGTGCAGCACCCTCAAAGCGTGTGGTTCCTGCAGCAGATGAATAAAGATTTTCAGAAGAACATTAAATCTTCTCATCAGTGAGCAGCAGTGGCTCTGATCTCATTCTGTTTCCTTGAGGCCAGCAGTTATGTCCTCTCCATCATCTAAACGCTGCTGGTTTTCCCTCCGGCTCCACACTTTTCTTGTTCTCGCGGTGACAGCGGCGTACAGTTACAGCATTACCTCAAACATGATTGTTTAGCTTTATAGACGGCTGTGTAGAAATGAAACCTCTCCAATCGCTTTTAAAATGAAAGAGAGATTAAATACATTTTGAAAAAACAGAAATCATGCTAGAATCATTTGAACGAATACATTATGCATAAATTGATCAATTGTGCTGCTATTAACTAATAAAAATAAATACAGAAGTGTATTATACACACTGTTTCTTTGTCAACTTTCCTTCAAACTCAATCCCACCAAAAAACTGATGATAACCACCTGCCACAAACACATCGGTAGAGCAAGTGTTTCTGTAATACCAAGAATTCGGCAAAGAGGAGGCGGCAACATCACCACCAGATGATGTGCCGTCACTCACTCATCAATCACCAAAGCCGACCAATCAGCTGCCTCCTCCTAGCACACACCCCTCCCATCACATTTCTGCAGACGCTCTGATCCAAAGCAACTCACACATCGGGAGAAAAACACAAGCATATATAATATTTTTTAATAATAATTGTTTTGTTTGAAACATGCAGGAGCTTTCGAAAAAGAAATAGAAAATTGTGAGAATCTCTGCTTTTCAGAAAAGAATCCTGCAGCCAGGACCAGTGACTACAAACGTTGTGATGGGAGATTTACTGGAGCCACTACTTCTTTTTCTGAACGCTTTCCCCTCAGATCCGCATCTGGTCCAGAGTTCCCGCTGCACCGTGATCCCCTTCCTGGAAGCTCCTCATCTCCCTGGTTCTGATCTTTGGCTGCCGTATCTCCTATTACCTTAGCTCACCTTCTTCCAGGTGAAGATGATCTCCTCCTGAAGACTCACTTCCTGTTTGGTTACATGGGGATATCCCGACCTACCTGCTCAAGGAAAAAGTTCTGTCTAGTTGTGTTTTAATAAATGCTGCACTGGTTCTTGTACCTGGTCTCGAAACACAACGCTCCGCGTGAGAGATGCAGTCAGAGCTTCTGCTCCGAGCATCTGAGCCC
The DNA here is from genome assembly GCA_007224835.1 of Danionella cerebrum. Lineage (NCBI taxonomy): Eukaryota > Metazoa > Chordata > Actinopteri > Cypriniformes > Danionidae > Danionella > Danionella cerebrum. The sequence continues at coordinate 150,964 of SRMA01026937.1, read as the reverse complement.
GTCAGCAGAAGAGACACTGGAACACACAAAACATAACATGGAACCATCAGTTATCATTCGTTATCTTTAGACCCTGATCACTGGGAGCCTCAGCATCTGCTAACAATCACTGTGTTTTCAGGAGGCCATCATCTGGAGTCTCGGTCGAAGAGAGAAGACGTTGGTTTGGTATGTTGAGTGTGTGTTATTGAGATAACTGGGGGGGGGGGGGCGTGTCCTGATTACTTCTCCCGATTACGTTATGCCATTGATTGTTAAATATCAATAATATTTTAATTACACCCTAGTTGTGGGTAATTTAAGTTGTGAATATATTTAAAGCATTTGTAGAGGAAATCATCACAAGAGGAACAAGGGAGCATGTGCATTGTTTATTCCATCTGAACCAGAATCAGTTATTGGCGGCTATTACTGGAAAATTACTGTAGTATTTCATGCAGACAAGCAACACAAGATTTAAAAGTACAACAAATAACAGACACAGCCGTGATGCCGTTCTAGCTGCATTGAGTTCACTGTTCAATCTAATGATTTTTTTATTTTTTATTTTTATTTAATAGATCTATTACCTGTTAGTTTAAGCATTTTATCTGCTAATGGGGGTCTAGGAACTTTGACAGTTTCTGTGAATGGATGCAAAATATAATAATAAAAATGTCTGAGCCATTTATTTTTAATTCAGAATTTTGTCTAATTTTCCCCATCAAGCACCTGAACCTAAAGAAACATGAAGCAATCCGTTTCTAAATGAAACTCACGCAGATGATGTTCTTATATCTAGAGTAAAGATTTTCTGCTGTGTATTTATTGTTTTATTAATAACGTCCTCAATTCGATTACCGGTAATTAATGAAAGAATGCTACGAAACATTGTACATGAGAACAGAAAGTAAAGTTTTAAAGTTTCACTCACCAATGAGGAGCAGAGTTCCTGTGGACCTCATGAGTCCTGATGAGGAGCAGAGCTTCAGAGTGATGGAGATGCGGAGGTTCACTGCTCTCTCTCTCTCTCTCTCTCTCTCTCTCTCTCTCTCTCTGCCCCCCCCCCCCTCTGTTTGCAGGGGACCTAACTATTTAGAAAAATAAAAGGACACTTTTCCTTGTTTAAATGCTTATAATATTTAAATGCAAAGGTTTTGCTTTTTGTTCCTTAAGGACTGAAAGCTGATTTCTTTCATAAATTCCTCCTCCACAACGGTTTCATTTTTCTTCCAGTCACCCATCCTTCCTAATCATTTTTCTTTCCAAATAGACCCCCTACTTTTAATTCTCCTTCCTTCCTCTCTTCTTTTCATCTAAAAAATTGTTTCAGTACTTTAACAATTGCTTGTGGATGAATGGACAGACAGGTGGATGGATGGATGGGTGGATGGATGGATGGATGGATGGATGGATGGATGGATGGATGGATGGGTGGATGGGTGGATGGATGGATGGATGGATGCTTTATTCGATCACCGGAGGGAATTGGTCAGTTCCAGCAGCATCCCAAAACACTATCAAGTGTGATAAATAAAACACAATAAAATAAACATCTGTTTGTGAATGCAGGACAAACCAAATACAAATTAAACTCACTCCAAATCTTTCTCGCTTCCTTCCAGTGTTTCATCCCTCCGTTCTATCCTTTCATGTAAAAGTTCTACTTCCTTCACACTCCCTTCCTTTTCAAAGTTCTCCTTTTCTTCCTAAACTCATTGCTTCCTTAATCATAGTTCTTCCATATTTCTTTTTCCAAGTATTTAACATAATTCTTTCAAACATTTTTCAAATCTCTGTTGATCGCTTTCTTTCTTCTTTCCATGCGGCAAATAAATGACCGAAGGTGTGATGGGATGTAACATATAGAAATAACTTGGATTCTCAAAACCATTCAATCGATAACAATATGAACTAATTCTTCCAGCTGATAATAATCTCGATGTTATTGTTGTTATTGTACTCTATAAGTAAAAAAACGAGCAGAATCTGTGAAAATGTGATTATTTCTCAGCACACAGCTGTAGGTTAATGAAAGCAGACTTTAGCATCAGTTTGTTCAGATGTGTTTGAACTGGCTCCGGGTGCAAAGCGGAGGGCCTGCAGCGGCTCAGCTTTCCCTCATGAATTTCTCTCTCTGTGCTGTTTCCTCAGGACACAACTGAAGATATTTGCATTCAGATGAAAGAAAGTAATTAAAACACTTTTGATCAAAGCCATTAAAAGCATTGTTCTTCCCCAAACGCTCAAAGTATTTGACTCCTCGTCTGAACTTATATTAAATCTCATTTTGTTCTCAATCATTACACATGAACAAAGAGGATAATTGTGCCATTGTTCAGTTTTATTACTCTATTATCATCAGACTAACAATACACAGCTCCAGGCTTCACGAGCGACGAGCAAACACTCCACAAGAGCTCGTCTGTAAACAGCTCTGTTTGAGAGAAGCTCTCCTCGGCATCACAGAATAAACACAACACGTGAAATAAAACCATCGGATTGAAAAGCAAAAACTCACAAGAGCCTGAGTGAACAGAACCAAGCGAACGATCAGGTGCATGCACAACAAAACCGCAGAAACACACACGGTAAGAACCAGCACGTGCAGACGCAACCCCAAAAAATCACTGGACGTCCGGAAAAGAAATCTCAGTTAAATAGATCACACAGAGACAAACACAGAGATATTTGAGAAGTGAAATAAAGTTTATATGATTTATGCAAAAAAAAATTTATGCACCACAAAAGAAAAATTAACTCAATATTAAGTGCTTCCTCCTTTTGCAGAAATAACAGCCTTTCTACAGCTTCCAGTTAGAGTCTGGATTCTGGCAGAATGAGTTTTCGATCGTTATTCTTTACAAACATCTCCAGTTCAGTCCGGTTTGAGGGTTTCCTCAACATGAACAGCCCGCTTTCAGTCACACCACAGATGTTCAGTAATATTCAGGTCTGGGGACAGAGATGATCATTCCAGAACGTTCTCTTGGTTCCTCTGGATGGATGCTGCAGTAGATTCGGAGCCGTGTTTTGGGTCGTTGTTCTGCTGAAAGATCAACTGATTCCTGGACATCGTTCTCCAGAATCTTCTGATATTGAGTGAATTCATTCCCTGTCCCTGCACTTGCCACAGCCCCACAGCATGATGCACCCACCACCAGATTTTACTGCAGGGAGCAGGTGTTTTTCTTGGAATGCTGTTGTTCCACCGTGAATAACACCCTTGTTTTACCCAAATAACTTAGTTTCATCAGTCCACCTCTCCTTATTCCAGAACGAAGCTTGTCCAGATGTGCTTCAGCAGACAGCGTTTGTGACGTGTGCAGAGAAACGACTTTCCCCGCATCACTCGTCACTACAGCATCTCCTCGTGTAAAGTGCTCAGAATAGTTGAACGGTGCACAGTGGCGCCATCTGCAGCAAGATGATGCTGTAGGTGTTTGGAGCTGGTCTGTGGGTTGTCCGTGACTGTTCTCACCATCCTGCTCCTCTGCTGATCTGAGATTAACGGTGCTTCTGGTCTTCCAATTCCTCACAATGTTCCTCACAGTTGAAACCGAGAGCTTAAATCTCTGAGAACTTCCTGTATCCTTCCCCTAAACCACGATCCTCATCAATCACTGTTTTCAGCTCATCTCAGAGTTGTTTTGAGGCTCCCACTCTTTAGAGAAGATCAAAGAGGAGAAACACTTATAATTGTCCTCCTTTAAATACTTTCTCCTGATAGGATCCACCTGTTTGTGGAGGTCAAAGGTCACTAATGTTACCAAAACAATTCTGGGTTCTAATAATTAGTGCTAAAGGAATTGAAATCAATAAAATGTCAAGGGTGCCTAAATTTATGCACAAGCCTAAGTTTGTTTAAATACTTCTTGCACACTTTCCATAAATCACATTATTTCACTTATCACAGTGTTTGTCTCCTGCATGATATATTTAGCTGAAGTTTCTTATCCAGACCAGTGATTAATAAAGGATCACCATCAAAACACTTTAAACTGAAAAAGTTTATATAGAAATATAAAAGAAAGCATTCATTTTTTAGCTTCATTAAACACAGAGTTGAATATTTCAAGCCTTTTTTTTTTTACTATATTTGTTATGGCTAACAGAACACCAAAATGCAGCCATGTGCTCTCCTGCCCCTGTTGTTATCCCAGCTATTGATTATTGGCTCCACCTGTGTCTAGCTTGATAACTGTGTCTGCTTTAAAGGCTCCTCCTGTGCAGAAGATCCTTTAAAAACACTTGTCTTTAACCTGCAGTGTAGTTTCTCCAAGACCTAGAGGCTTTAGGTGGACCTGAACAAGCTCCATGATACATTCAAAAAGTTATCAAATGCTCTTCGTGTCAAGAAGAAAAGTCATCTCCAGACGCACATGTTTCTGAAGACCAAAAGTACAAGTGCCGTAACATCAGCCAAAGCCCTCTTGGGTTTTCTTTTTTCTAGTCTTCTGGGGAAAGTTTTCCTTCAAGTGTCTCCTTGGGGCTCCAGAAAAAGCTCCATCAGATCTTTGCATTCCATTAGACTCCTTTGAATCCAAGGAACCTTTAATTAAATGTAAATGTTGTGATGGACGTTCGTTTGAAGAGGGCTTGAGGAACTTGAGGGTTCTTTTGAGGAACCAAACCAAACCAGTGTAGGTCAGAACTCTAGAGGGGCTGCTCATAGATCCTGGAGACGTTGTCGAGATGCTGGACCTGCGTGGAGAGGGATTTCCGGCTGTCCGTGCTGTTCCTGGCTCTGACGTGCTGCTTCTGTGGGTCGCTCCGTGATGCGCAGTGGCAGACGAACGCCGCTTTGAACTCCTCACGAAATTTACCTGAGCACAAACGAGCATTACATCATCTTTCAGAGCACGACAAGCTTATTTCTTTCATTTACATCAAATTTACATCTGCGCCTTTATCCAAAGTTACTTATATTTATAGAAATTAATATATTTTTGCATATTGTTGTTCTTGCTTTCCCTGGGGTTTGAACCCACAATCTTTGTGACGTTAGCGCAGTGCTCTGCTGACTGAGCCGCAGGAAATCTTCAGCATTTCAAATCCATCTTGTGATTCTTTTCTTTGTTGATCCCAAAAGGACAGATGAAAAATTATATTGACAAATTTTCAGCTTTTTGTCTGAGGAGTTGTCACATCAAGCCTACTGATGTACCGTAGTTATATGCCCCAGAGGCACCTGCATCTCTCTTTATCACCTGCGTTTACCGAGAGCCGGTTTAATCAGGACTCTGGGGTGGCTGCTTATATTCCTGGTACGGTTCAGGTTTGATATTTCCTGCAGCTTCCTTTGGGAAATAACACGCTGGAGAAATCTGCATGTGAATAGCTGAGAAGTATTTCCAATATGAGTAAAGTATCTGTGAGGTCATACAGTGTCCAGCAGATGGAGAAAGTGAGGTGTAGTATAGGTGGAGATGTTCTCTTCCTAATTCGATGCTACTCTGGAGCCAGAAGTGTGGATCGGGAGAAGCATCTAATATTTACCTGTAGAAATAAATCTCACTGACTGATGGAGAGTCAAATTAATTTACATTTAGTTTGAATGCATTTTCTTCTTGTGTTTCTATTGTTTTTATAGACTCTTTATTATTTTGTCAACTGGCATTTTTTTCACAGCTAGCAGTTTCACAGTTTTTATTAAATATGTGTGGATTCAATAAAAAGATGTTAAATTAAATCTCAAAATGTGCTTTCACTGCTTTTCAGGCCAATAGGTTATGTTGGATATTATATATTTAAAAGTATAAAAAGTAATTAGTAATTAAAAGTCCTCTCAAAAATGTGTTTTCAGGTTGATGTAAGTATCATATTTCAATGAGGGAAAAAATGATTATTTCACAAATAAGAAGTTTACAGAAGTTTACAGTTCCTGAGACATTGTCTCCAGCTGTATCCGCTGACCTGGGGTCAGAAGCGCTCATGAGCGATCAATGAACTCGACACCAATCAAAACCTCATCCACCCCTGTTGCCCCAGAAACCCTGAACCCGTACACAATCAGCCAATCACAATCACAGCAGCGTTAGGGGGTGGAGCAGGGCAATAAATTCTACATTTTAACACGGGGAGCCGTAAGATCTCCTTGAGATCTCCATGCAAACTCCTTCCTGGTTCTCCGCGTGCTTGCATGCGTTTCCTCCGGGTACTTGGGTTTGAATAATCGAAATTCTCCTTAGGTGTGAATGTGTTGCTGCCCTGCGATATACTGGCGACCTGTCCAGGGTGTACCTCCACCCCTCCCCGATGTGAGCTGGAGAAAGGAAAGACCCCGAAAGGAAATAATAAGTGGGTCAGAGGATGAATGAAGATGAATAATGAAGTCTGCAGTGCCATTAAAACTTCGGGCTGAATAACGGCAAACGGAGGATTTCCATGCGTCGTCGGAGGAAATGATTGAATTTGACAGGAAATGCTATGTGATATGCAGCACCCAGACGTCTACTGCTATCTTCTGGTGAAATATAAAAATGCTTTTCATATGAATTTATTTCAAATGATTGTCAACAGTAGACAGACACAGATGGTGTTTATCTGACTCACCGCTGAGGAAGTTGTAGATGATTGGATTGGCTGCGCTGTTGGCGTAGATGAGCCAATGAGAGAAGGTGAACAGGGCGTAGACGGTTTCTCTGTTCCCTGTTTTCTTAAAAGCACCAAACACTCTGGTGGAACAAAATGGGCAAAAAGTCAATTACAAAATGTTTCTTTCAGATATTTCTAGCAAAGTAATAATACTGAGAATGCTACAGCAATTTATTTATTACAAGCACACTTTACATTAGTGATGGAAAACCTCTTCATGGAAATGTGAACAATTGGAAACGTTCCAGCACCGGTGATGCCATGTAGTGGCTGGTGCTCGTATTTCTGTTTCTGATCCATATTCTGCATTATTCATCAAAGCCTTTAGAATAATAGCTGCAGTCGTCTGGACCAGCACTATATCTTTATAAAATATAGAAGGCCATATTTATGAAAAGCAGCTTCGTTTGAACAAACTTCGTTTCCGTCTTCTCTGAACATAATGCTGTTTCCTCATCCTTCTTCTCGCTTTTACTTTCACACATTTCAAGGGATGTGAATGAGGCAATAGATGAGATGGGATTTTGGTTTTTCATTATTTCTCATTTTCATTTTCAAAGCGAATCTACATAGGAACCTACATACAGTGACTACACAATGTATCCAGACCCCACAGAGAGGCAGTCAGGGGAAGGGAGAAAGTTGAAGAAAGTTAACCGTCGCTGTAGACCTCCACCAGTTGGGGCTTTATGCGCTAATGAAAGCCTCCCCTCAGTGCAAAAAATTGTATTTGAAGTGGAACATGTGGAGAAATCCAGGCAGTGCTCATCACCTGTCCAACACAGTCCCAACAGTGAAGCATGGTGGTGGTAGAATAATGCTGTGTGGTGCAGGGACAGGACTAAATACAGGATCATCCTCGATGAAAACCTTCTCCAGAGTGCGACTGGGATGAAGGTTAATCTTCCAAAAAGACAATGACCCTAAGCACGGAGCTAAATAATGAACCGTCTAGTCAGAGCCCTGACTCAAACCAATGTTCCTCATCCACCAAACAACTGGAGATGATCTGCAGGAGGATCAGCAGAGGATCCACAAATCCAGCTGTGAAAACCGTGTTCTCCCAAACATTCATAGATGCATTTGATCCAAAGCTACTTCTACAGAAATAACAGATATTTGTTGAGGAAACAGCAACACAAACCAGCTGAGATCTCAGAAAAGAACATTTCCGTACATTCTTCTGTTGTTCTCCAGTACGGATGATGAAATTACAGAGGAACTTTATTTCATATCAGTGCAGCGGAGCTCACCTCTTCATGATGTTGAGAATGCTGATGGGCAGGTAGCAGAGGGCAAAGACAAACAGCACCACCATCAGCATCCTCGCCGTCTTCCTCCGGGCTTTCACCTGTTTGATCTCCGCTGAGACGGCGCTGGTTCTCACCTTCACCGACTCCCCGGCCCCAAACACCTGAGCTGAACACTGCAGAGAGCGCCACTTCCTCTGCAGCCCCGAGGATGTCCCGGGAATCTGAGACGCCGTCAGGAATACAATCATATTTTAATGAACGATTTATGGAAACAGTTCTGTAATATTAAGAGCAGCTTCTCGTGTACACCCTCTTCCAAATTATTACGCCAAAAGTTCTCAACTATTAACAAACCTAATCATAGAATAGCCAGTGCCTTTAAATCACTTTATAGGTTGTGTAAAGAACTGGATGTTATTGTGCCATTTCAACCAAACTTTGGGAACATTTTAACTTGTTAAACATTTTAACAGCACACGTAATATTTCATCCTCACAACGAAATCCTCACAACAGTCACAATGCCATTATACTTTGAACAGAACAAAATATTACATTTTTGTGACACAGAAATAGCATTTGCATAATCATTTGGAACACGGTGTACAAAAGAATCCTGTGTCCTCTGGTCGTAGAGTCAGACCCTGATAAATACAGATCCATTTAGGATGAAACCTTTCAAAACTCAAGAAAAAAAATCAATGTAATGGAAATTCTGTATGTTATTTACAGCGGGGAAAATAAGTATTTGACACAACAGTGTTTCACCAGTGAGGTGATTTCTAAGCTGGCTATTGACACAAACATTCCACCAGATGCACCCACCACCGAATATTCATTTAATACAAAGAAATCAGAACATTCAAGTTTACAAGTTGAGTCTGTGCAAAGAAAGCTAAGAGATAACCTGGAATCTGTCATTGAGAGAGAAACACTGCCCCCTATCGGAACTAATTGAGATCAGCTCCTTTAGTCCTGACCAATGGCCAATAAAGGCACAAAGGAAATATCTCACGATGAGCAAAAGCGAAGATCTCTCTCAAGATCTTCATGATCTTATCTTTGAAAAGAATTTAGATGAGAATAGTTACAGGCACATGTCCAGAATGCTGTGAACACCGTGGGGCCATTATCTGGAAATGGAAAGAGCACTAGTTCACCATAAACCAGAAACAATCAATCATGTGCTGTACAGAAGATCCCAAGAGCCAGGATCTCCTTGACTTTGCATTAGCTGGTAATGCCGGACTCAAAACAATACCGATATTAAAAGCATAAACATGTCAGGAACGTGTGCATACCTGCTGACACCAGAGCTTGTGACAGATCTGAATGTACGCCAGAACCATCAGACACAAGGGCGCGAAATAAGTGACGATGAAGAAGCAGGTGTGGTAAACTTTCGGATAGATTTCATCTGCAAAAAAAAGAGGGAAAGAGAACGGTCAACTTCCACAAGGTTATATCCCTCTGCCACACACTCGGAAAAAGGTACATGATGCTACAATAAAGGAGCTTTGCTGTACCTTCGGAGGCACAAAAAGCACCTCTCGGGGACCACTCCTTTTGAACATAAAGGGATTCATGAAAAAAGGTTCCTTTAGGACAGCAGCTGAAGACTCTGTAGTGGGATGAGGCTTGTGAGCTTCAGTAGCGTTCTGCTGACAAGAGTCTCCTGGAAAAAGCTATTTCCTGCCGGAAGCACTGCATATCAAGGATAGCTTGGAAGTGTCTAGTGAGGGTGAGGTCTCGCTGCTGCACCGGCGCGGATTAGTGCTAGCATGAGTAACAAATGTCAAATTTACCATTTGTTCTACCACACAACTTCCAAAGCAGCTGTTTGCTCAGCCGCCTGAAAAATGAAACTACAGCTAATCTTCTCAGAATATATCTGCAAATTTCCTTCACCTATTGGCTGTTAGCTCCTGTGAGTAATCACATCACGGAGGAACGTGATTGGCTGATGCGCGAGTGGAGCGGTGGACGGGTGGAAAAATCACTGCAAAAAATACCACACGGAAGCAGCAGCATCTGGAGGATCAGCCTAACCTAGCAGATCTTTGCCACCTACCTAGCAGCCACTTTGTATTTCACTTTGTATTTGTAACTTTTTCTGCACAGATGATTTATTTATTAAACTCTGATGGGAGCACTGTGCAAAGAACAAATGCATAGGGTTGAATCCACAAATACTTAAAATAACTTTTGCACAAAAGAATGGTACCAAAAAATGTGACTAAGTGACAGCTATTTACTAAAATGAACTCAAATTTTGTGCAGGTACACTTTATTTACCATTTACAAAACCTTGTTCACATTTCTAAAACATATATGCTTACATTCACTCCATAGAAAGATTCTAAATCATTCTGCAATAAAACGGCAGCCAATGCGAAAATCCTGAGATTGATTTTTGTCTTTTTAGAAGCGGTTTGCAAACTTTCTGGCACATTACTGCCTCTAGTGTAGGATGAAAAGATGTTCTTTATCCCAATGGTTCTGCATCTACTTTCAAAGAGCAGTTAATGGATTTATAATAATGTTACGAGTGAAACTTACTGCACCCCAACACACCACCATGAAACCGAAGTCTATGCCGTGCTCATCTCTCCAGTGCTTAGCAACAGGTCAGCTGCTTCTCTGTGGTAGCATCAAGCTCTCTATTGAAAACCAGAATGAACCTGGTCTCTTGTGCTCGATGTTAGATATAAGAGGGATGAATTGAAAGCTATCTTCTCGTCTCCAGTTTTAGCTGTCTCCCCTCCTCCTGTGAGCCACAATTGTGAGGCTCTTCAGAAGCACCCCACGTCTCTCAGCAGGGGTTGCCCGCTACATTTGAGGCCCTTTCATCGGTGTCGGCGTCTCTCTGATCAGTATGTCAAGCATTAGCGCAACAGATGTAATCTCTTTAAGGGAATACACTGCTCTGCAAGACATTTTTAATTCTTCACTAAGAGTTTGATTAGCTCAAGAGGCTGGAGGTTAAGATGTGCCTGCAGGGAGGAGGAAAGAGCCTCCCTGACTCAAGATTGGACCCTGCTTTTGTCCCCTCAGGGCTGGATGTGGTGAGTATTCAGAGATGCGACCCTAATCTCAGTAGTTTGGTGGTTAATTGTGTTCCTGTAGGTGTCGCATTGTTTCTGGTTAGTCGTGTAATCATTTTTATCATTTTAATCATCTGGTAATTTTCCAGCACTTTTCCTGCTGCAGGAAATTTGATCCAGCTATCTGAGACCAAGGGTTCTAATGATTTAAATTGGATTACATGGATTTTTTGCATCACAAAAATGAGACATTAGTACAATTGTTTGGTGTGCAATGCAAAATATCAACACTAGCGGAGCACCGCAGTTTGCATTTACACCAAAGCATTTGTCAGGTGCTTTTAATGCAACATCCCAATATTTCAAGGAATGAACACATTGAACTTGCTTTCTCTGGGGTTTGAGTCACTAGTGAAATACCCATCGTACTGGGTCACAATAAAGCGCATTCATTTACCTTTTCCCCATCTCTTAATTCCAGCGCACTTCGAGGGGAACACAGATGGACCAGTTTATCACAGGGTAACATTCTGTTCTGAGGGGAATTTAGTGAGTTTAATGAACCCTCACGTGCGAACCTCAATCCAGCAAACGTCTCATTGAAACGCCACAGTGCTACTGACTGCACACATGAAAGCTTTGTTCATGAATATTTGTCGTCGGGAGCACCAGTTCTTCTGAGAGTTGTTTTCAGGCTCCCATGTTGCCACGCTTTAGGGAAGATGAGCAACATAAACAGCAGCAGAAAATAGCCTAAATGAAGTACATAAGCGCTAGGGGAGGAAATAAGAGGTGTGGCCTTGGCAGGAGAGCACACTGCAAATAGAAACATAACAGCCATGTGCCCACAAAATAAATGCCATGACCACAGACTTATTCAAAGAACATAAAGCTAGAACATGACCGGGGGAAAACAAACACACCACTAAGACAGGAAAAGATGCAGACAGAACCCTGCCTCTATCATGCTGAGGAAGCAAACAAGAATGAGGGTTAGTGACCACACAGTAAATATGGATTAAAATAGAACATATGCAACTCAAACATCATTCAGCTCGGGAACCCAGGGGAAGGTGGAGAAGCAGAGGACCGAAGGTGAGCATTAGGCTGGATCCACAGAGAGGAAGAAGAACCCAAAGAAGAGCTCACGGTACATGAAGTGCAACAACCACGTTTCCATGCATCCAAAGATGCAAATTAAATTTATGCGCAAAACTGGAATATCATGTAAAATATTTACAAATAAAGCACCGTTTTATCCAGCGAGTCCAAGAGAACAAATCTTCACTTCCTGATAAACTGGGGGCAAATATCACAAGTAAAATGCGGGGTTAGGAGAAGGCCTTTTTAAGGAGAAGGTCTTACTTGCATCTTAGAACAGGTAGATGTAGAACGCAGTCGTGGCGTCTTGCTTTTGAAGGCGGGAGACTGTTCTTTGGTAACGGAGCCGGTCAAGACAATTCTGGAGGATAATGATCCCGAACATCTTGGAGGAGAGACTTTGGCTCAGGAATTTTAGAAAGACCAAAATAACATTTCAGATGTTGTGCAATCGGACCATTGGGTAGTCCATTATTGCCGCCCCATCGCATCCCAGTTCCAAACCCAGTCAACAACAAAAAAAAACCTTACATTGGGATTTATTGGGTAAATGCATTTCCATAGTTTATGTGCATTTAAGTTTATCCTTCTTAGTTATGCGCATCGTTTCTTGGCGTTTCCATCCATAGTTTTTAAGCAATATTCCAAAATGCACATGAGGCATATGCCCCGAAAGAACGACACGACTCCAGAGTTAACCAAAGAACATAACGCTAGCACACGGCTGGAGAAAAATAAACACAGGGCTAAGACAGGACAGGAGAAGATAATTGCCTGGAGTGCAGGAAGGAGCAGCTAAGAAGGTCTTCTGAGACATCCGAGAGCTGGACGGGGAGGGTGTAGGTGGAAGTGAGGTAAGCGTTAATGCTCCTCTTGGGATCATTGAAGAGATTGATCTCTGGGAATTTCTTGAATGCCTGGCAGAAGAGTTTTTCTCTTGGACCACAACCAGAAGCAAACTCGAATAGCCTCAAAACTCGTTCGCCTTCATTCGATCCAAAAACACCCACACCAGAGTTAACACCGCAGTCACGAAACTGATTTACCAGCGTGCCGGCGAGGAGACCATCTCAGCACTTCTGGAACCTTCACTCAATATCTGACTGAACCTGACCCTGTCTCCTCTCCGACCACTGGAATAAATGACCTGTCTGAAACACTTTAGAGCCTCGCTGTGTGTGAAGCTGCAGACACGTCTCACCTGCCCAGTGCTCATCACAGACCGTGAACAAGCTGGTTTTGTTTGTGAGCTCCGGTAGCAGACTGCTGCACTCCATCACGATGGCCTGAGGGATCATGATTACGCAGGACACCAGCCAGATCAAGAGGATGCTCTTGCGCGCTCGTTTAGCGGTGCTCTTAAACTTCAGCGGGTGGCAGATTGCGTACCAGCGGTCCTGAGCGATGCAGCTCAGGGTCAGGACTGACACGGACACAGAGATTGTCTGGAGGGGACAAAAAGCAAGAACGTAATGCACAGAGTTAGAAAAATGTGCTTACTTCAGACACAGATCATGGAGACCACACTACGGTGTGTGTGTGGTGTCTCTGTGTGCTGTTCCTATTTGAAATGGGAAGAAATAAGTAAAAGTTCTAAAAGTGATGTCACTAATAATGTTTGCGAAATGCACTATTTTCATTGGCTAAATATTTATTACTCGCAAAATGTAGCCAATAACAAGGTTAGCCCCAAGGAAGCACAATGTCAGTATCACTGTCTCCTGCTCCTCACGAGCCTCATGAGGCAATGCGTTCCACTCTTCCACTAGTGCTACACACGGTTCTGCAGGTCCCTCAGGGTGGGCTACGATCATACAGTCAGGTCGTGCATCCAACGTGCTCTATAGGGTTCAGGTCAGGGGACACTGATGGAAATCGAGCTGTGATGATTCTGCAACAATGTGCTGAGCATTATCATCCATGAACAGAGAGGTGTTCTGGTCGAATGGGGGATGGTGATGGGCTCTGTGATAGGACCAGACTGCTGCACCTCCTCCACCAAAGCTAACCCTGGGCACTATGTAGACTTCAGCGTATCGCTCATTGTCTCCAGCAACACTGATGACCTATGTGAACAGGATGGTAGACGGCCGATTCCTCCATGTCACGCACATGTAACACGACAAGTTTAACACAACAATTAAATCCTCAATGAAATAACGTCTTGTTTTATTTTGTGAGTAAAAACGTTGAAGCAAAATTCCCCACCAGGATTCGAACCTGTCATAAAAAATGTAACAGTGTCTGGATATCAGTGTTCCTACAGGTGGCGCCAAATATACTTAGCAGCAAAGTGCCCTTGAATCTGTAATTATTCAAGGCATATCAACACTTTCTAGATGCTGATTAGGGTCTGGGCTCAGCCCGACTGCTTCACCACAGCCGCATCGAATGATGAGCCGCTTTCGTCGTGGTGCACCGACTTCATTTATTGACGTTACACATTTGTATGTTGCTGGCTCCGTCTTTCACTCTGTTTGTGAAACTCTTGTGCGTTTGTTTCTGGATATTACGAGAGAAGGCGTTGCTCTGTGGATAGTGAATCACTCCCGGTGGAGGGAAACCAAACCTTGATTTAAAAAATCTCTTTCTAATTTGATTCCCTTTATTGAAAGGAGCATGAGAAAAGGGCATACAAGAGTTCAAATCTCCCATGATGCTGAATACAGAGTTCTCAGACACTTTAAGGAGACACCCTTGGAACTAAGTTTAGGTTCCTGTTTGATAATTATATGCTGCAAAGTGTGTAATTATTACACTGTGATTTTTAAATTCACATTCCCAGCCATTATTTCTGGGAGGTTTACTGTTCTGAAAGCTCTGACTACGACTGCCCAACGTAATAGAATAAATGATGGCAGCACCGCCCCAAAAAACCCTAAATGTCACTCAAACTGTGCAGATGAACTTACATCTCTGATGTAGCTGAAGCTCTGCAAATTGAATTACTCTGATTTGCCCCTAGATGAGAGAACCGAGACGGGTTGGATCCCCAAACTCTAATTAAAAACAGCAGGACATCAGATAATATCAGTCACTTATCTGCAGAGCATGTCCGTGGTCACTTTCTGTCAGATATGCTTTTAAAGTGCTTTCTAATGCACGATTCTGATCCCCCGTGCACCACATTTATGAGATCTCCTCCAGTCTCAAGTGGAGCCTTTGATGTGTGTGCATCATTCGAAGACATTTTTAGAGTCTGGAACACATTAAACTGAGACAAACATCACACGTGACACCCATCAAACATGGGTCTTTGGAGATCTGATGGGAAGAATCTGATTAGAAACAACTGATTTTATTCAACACCTCAACGCTCGCGATGGACTCAGGCACGGCTCGCAGCTGCTTTCTCGGTCTGGAGAACTTCAAAACTCTTATTAATATTCAGCAATCCGCCGGATGCAGATAACCGTGTCTGTCAGGGACATGAAAGAAACAATGGGACTTGCAGCTCAAAGATTGCGAAAGCTGCAGAATCAAAGTCTGTCCATTATTGAGCTTTAGAGCGGAAGGCTACGTGTGTTCCTTGTTGTAAACAATCAGTCACTGCTGCAGTTAATTGCTAAATGAATGAAAACAAAAATCTAAATTGCTGTTGGAGTGATTCGGAGATGCCCAAACATCAATCCATTATGAAGGATATACTGGTGTAGCTTTGTATCGTGGCACAATATAAAACTCTGTAAAAAATATGTATCCTGGAGCTACTGGGAGATATCGTCTAGGAACTGATGTGAGTTCTTGGAGCGATTGGGATTCTAGTCACTTCTGCAACTTCTTTACCTTGTCTTCTTGTGTTATGTAACATTTACTAGGAGACGTTTATCCTATATTTTAAACAGGAAAGATTATAAAATGAGCTCTCTTTGTAATGTAAAAAAAGACCTTAACATTAACACTGCCTCCTAGTGGATGGATGGTGTCACATGCTCTCATGTTTGTTTGTCATAAACAAGAGTTGGTTTTAATAGTTGCTTTTAATAGTGTTTTAAAATATTGTGTCGTAGACATAATATTGAGGTATGCATTGTATAGTGAACAGAGCGAATCGTTGCACCCCTATCTAGTATCATCCATTCGTGTGAGCCAGCAGGGAGACCAGGTGCATCCAATCTGCATCAAAATAAAGTTGTTCAGCAGCAAGAAGCATGAAGTGCTCCAAAAACCTTTGGTAGATGGTTGCATTGATCTTGGACTTCAGAAAACACAGTGGACCAACATCAGCAGATGACATTGCACCCAAACCTTCACAGTGGAACTGTAGAAATTTTATGTCAAACCTTTCACCAGAGAGCATAACTTTGGAGCACTCCAAAAGACAGTGACAGCTGTAATGATCGCAGACGTCTGTGGGGTGGTTCTTGATGCACTGGCTCCAGCTGCAGTTCACTATTTCTGAATTCCTTAATGGGTTGTGTTTCACAATCCTCTCCAGGGTGGGGTTATACTTTTTTCCACCACACATCTTCATTCCCTCTCTATTATTGTTCTTGGACACAGAGCTCTGTCAACAGCAGCCCTTCAATGTCTTGTCCTCCTAGTGCAAAGTGTCAGTGGTTGTCTTTTGGGAAAGTCTAGACTAGAACTAGTCAGAACCAGACCTAGAGAACATTTAAAGGCCTTTTGGGTGTTTTGAGTGAATCAGCTGATCAGAGTGTGGTATCCGGTATCTTCATTTTCACAATACCCTAGAGGGGAATTTTAATTGGTTTTCGCACCTTTTCATAATATTCAAATTAAATGAGCAGCACCTGTAAACACCTGTAAGGACAATACCCCTGAACGCGAACACTCCTCACCTGTAAGTATGGCAGTATCTTGCAGAGTGTGTGTCCAAAGAACCAGGTCTCTGTGATGTCCACCACCAGACTGGCTGGGAGACAGGTGATGGTGACCAGAATGTCTGCGAAGGACAGGTTCACGATGAAGTAGTTGGTCACCGTGCGCATGTGGTGGTTTTTCCACACTGCAAAACAAACTGAAAGGAAAATGGCATCAGTGCAGCAGTTTAAAAGAACCTCGAGTAACTTTCCACGAACCAAAGAGCTCCTTGAGATTCTTAACGAATGCTTCATTAAACACTGATGAACATTTCCCCACACTCTCTCGTTTTACAGAAAGAAATAAAACATTTTATCCTGCGAGATCCTCCTGATTCATATGAAATGTGATGGGTACGATCATGTGGTTCCACCTAGACATAAAAAACAGAAGAGCTGATGGTCAAAATGAACACCCGGAGAAAATCCACAAACCAACATGCAAACTCCTTCCAGGAAGGTCACCGGCCAGCCTCAAACCGGCAACCTTCTAACTGGAAAAGCACAGTGCTACCCAATTGATTAGTTTTTATTAGTTTATATATTTATTGGTCATTTGTCAGGTGCAAGATTAAAAAGATGAGGTCCAAATAAAAAAAATAAAAAAAACAATCTATTCAAGATAGTTCTCACAACAGCCTGCAGCTATGAGCTCGGCCTAAGGCAAGGCAAGTTTATTTGTATAGCGCATTTCGTTCACCGGGTGATGCAAAGTGCTTTACATTGGAAACAAAGCCTAGAGCATGGCCAGCAAGTGTAGCAGCATGAGTTTAGGTACTAACCCTAAGCCTAACCATAAAAACAAATCATATAAAGTATCATGATTAAAAATAAGACACAGATTAAAATAGTCAAGTTAGTTTTATTTGTATAGCACTTTAAAGCCAGGGATCAGACCACAGTGATAATGAGAAAATCAGACCAAAGTGAAAACGGATCAAAGCGGTAAGCTTCCATTGAAAACCAGAGCGTTATGAACCCTGTTTGACGTGTCAGAGGATGCAACTCCAAAAGCACGCAGTTTCCCCTGCGCCCAAGGCACAAACATGGACAGCTGACCTGAGTGACCTGAAGGGAGCGTGCACCTGCAGAAGTTCTGAAAGGTTGTGAGGGGCGAGGTCGTGTATATAGAAACAAATAACAGCATTTCAAAAAGGACTCTGACGCTGAAACCTGGGAAATGTGTTCTCTTTTCTTTGTGCCGGTGAGCAAACGAGCAGCAGCACTCCCGAGCTAAACCTGTGACAGACACACCAATGTAAAGCGAGATCCAAACGCAACAAAAGCATGGATTACTGTTTCAAAATAAAAGAGCAAACACATGTGGAGCCTGTGGTACTGCCGGGGCCAGACAATTACTTCTGTTTGGTTTCATTACGATCTAAAAAGTTTCGGTCCATCCAAGCCTTTATGCCCCTCTTGGCACTGTGATAACATACAGCAGTGGAACCTGCAGCTGTGTTTCATTAAAGTCGATCACAATGGAAACAGATGTAATGAAAAGAGAAGTGGGCCTAGAATAGAGCCTTGTGGAACTCCATATGGAAAAAAGGGACGAGGAGGACTTGAGTTCATCATGAAAAGAGTTGTTCAGACGTTGGTGCTCAGTCGGTGAATCTTTAGTCTGGAGTAAACGTGACCTCCTCTGGAAGCTGGTTCCATCTGTGGGCAGTATGGGAACTAAAAGAGTATTCACCCTGTTTGGCATTAACCCGTAGTAAGGTTTTTATGTGAGGAATTAAGTTTTGACTTGTACACGAGCAACAGAACATCGAAATCTTTTCCGAAGGAGCCGGTGAAAGACTTAAGAACTGGTGAGATGTGTTCTGACTTTGGTTAGAATCCTCACCGCTGGATTCTGAACAAGCTGCAGCAGTTTTCAGAAGGACCAGTGAGAAGATCTCCAGCTGCTGGAGATGAAAACACGGATCAGTTTCTCTAGAAAAGCTTCATCGACTCCTGACAAGACTAACTGAGATCCGAGCCCCAACCAGTCGAGAAAAAGAATCACTCTGCAGGTTTGTACCCAAAGGAAGTGGGAGCTGAGCGCCGGGGGTGTCTAGGTTCTGTGCTCCACCACAGATGGAGGTTTATACGTGAGGTGAGGACGCTCTGGGTAAAACGTGTTCTATGTTTCCAACACGTCTTTCCAGCTCATCCTCCGAGACGAAACAATGCATCACTCACACCTCGTGCTTCTGCTAATCAGCTCATCTGCAAACAGTGGAGTCCACCGCTGATCGCTAACGAACTATACTAATGTGATTTTGATCCGGTTCCTCTACATAATGAATGAGCGCAGGCTGTGTTATGGATGCGTTTTACTCCCGGTGAGAAAGCACACGGTTTCCGATGCATGCTGGCTCTTATTCTTGCAGGTACTGCGCTGACACGAACGCTTCACTTGATCATTGAAAGATGTTTTTATGAATGAGCTGCAAATAAAAGATTCCTTAGAGCACAGCATCCTCACAGAGATCATGAGGCTGCTATCCTTGACCTTTTTGGAAATGCGTTATGAATTGGCAAATATTCTCAGAAGTGTCTTCTGTGATTCTCACGGATGAGAAACAAGATGTAGTTTGGGTGGATATGGCTCTTCCTCTCAGTCTCCAATCAACTCTGACTTCTGTTCGAACATGAGGAACCGCACAGAACTGCAACCGACTGTTCTTCTAAGGCAAGCGTTTGGACCTGAATCAGATTTTCTTCTAGAATTCTTTATGTGGCTTTTAGAGACTTGTCTGCGTTACTTCCTGTGTTCCATATTAGCTACAGTTGTACAACGTTTGGGATTTTCTAGGAGTATATTCACATCTCTGATCCACCAGCTAAACCAAACAACTGCTAATGAGCATCATTTTCATCAGCCAAACTTTGACAGACAATTTCTTGTCATGGTAAGAGTGCAGCAACAAGACACAAGGTAGTTATGCTGCATCAACAAGGCAACGCTGAGCAGATGCGGTGGTCACTGATGAAACTTGTGCATCAGGTGCAGAGCACATGAAGTGGTCTTCAGGAAGTGGTGTAGTCAAAATATCAAACAAAGCAGAGAGACTCAAGAATACATGAAAACATCAAAATATGGTCAAAATATTTGGCTGCAGCAGGTTGTTGGGTGAAGGGCAGCAACAGTGACACATGGTGGAGGTTCCTTGACCATCAGGGGCTGCATTTCTGAAAATGGAGCTGGAGATTTGTTAAGGATAAAAAAAAAGAAACAACTAAAATACAGGCAGATATTCATCCATCCTGCAATAAAATCATGTAGCCACAAATTTATTTTGCACACAGCCATAAGACATTAGGAGCCATCTTTGGAGTCCATGGAGCCCAAGCTCAACATCGTCGAGGGTGATGTAATAGTTTTTCTTTTTTTGCGTATTCACTGCATTTTGTTCAGTTATGGAAATAAATGATTAATATTCCATTTCTGAAAACATTGTTCCTTAAACTTTTGTAAGTTGATGTTTAAAACTTCTTTAAATTACTTTTCGCCTCCTGGCCCTCCCCTGCCATTTCTTTGAGTTCTCTATATTCTGTGTGGTATCTAAATGAAAGAGAAAGATCTAGGTCAGAAAACCTTATTATGAACATGTCCTGCAATGGAGATTAACCTTTAAATTTCCCAGTTTCCCAGAAACTATTGGTAATACACGGGCACACACACACAGAGGGGAGAGAGGAACACGCACTGAACGGGGGACCACTGGCAGAGCCGATGATAAGCCTCTCTCAGGTATTGTTTAGCTGTTTAGCTTGTAGATAAGAGTCATTGGTGGTGTTTTGCAGGAGACAATGGAACAAAGAAACTAGGATGCGTCGGAACGCATGGAGACAGCTTGGAGATCAGCTGAGAAGAGCAGAGAGAGTGGGATGAGTTCTTTGCAGTGAAAAGATGGAAGACCTTTATAAAGTTTGCGATTGAGCTCAGACTTGTTTCATTTGAGAGAAAATGAAGCTCTTCATCTACAGTCCGATACGTTTGTATTTGGACTGGTGATACTGGATATAGTCAGCATTGGTGTGGAAGCAACGGCGGATCCAAGCGTGTTTAACTCATTTAAAAATAATTTAAGAAATATACACATACACTGCCGTTCAAATATTTGTCACCCAGAAAAACAGAAATACACTCTATACAGAGTTAATGTGGTAAATGTCTGGTTTGTGGTGTAATATCTCCATCGGTGAATAGAGGCCCATTTCCAGCAGCTATCACTTCAGTGTCTACTGGTACAATGTGTATCTCACTGTGGCAGAAGCTAATGGATGATTAAAAAATCCCTGTGCTTCATGTTAGCACTGATTAAAAGAGTTTAGCTGCTTAAAGAAGCAATAAAACTGACCTTCCTTTGAGCGGGTGGAGTAGCACATTTGTAGGAGTTGATAAAACACTCAAAATGGCCAGAACTTTCATTTGAAACTCGACACGATATTCTTATTCCTAGAAATGAAGGCTATTCCATGCGTCTTTGTGAAAATGTGAAGAATCTGAAGATTTCCTACAATGATGTGTACTACTCCCTTCAGAGAACAGAACAAACCAGAGAAGAAAAAGAAGTGGGAGGCGCCGCTGCACAGCTTGAGAAATAGACGCCTCACAGCTCCTCAACTTGCAGATTCATTAAACAGTTGCCGCAAAAAACCTGCATCAACATCTAAAGTAAAGAGGAGACTCCGGATGCTGAAAAAGCTGAATCTGAGACAGATTTTGGAGAAGAGGAAGATGGGAAATTAAAGTGTTCTGGGCGGAAAAATTGAAGTTTGAGGTGTTTGGATCACACAGAAGAACATTTGTGAGATGCAGAAAAACTGAAACAATGCTGGAATGCTGCCTGACGCCATCCGTCATGCAAGGTGGGGGTAACGTGATGCTCTGGGGTTGCTCTGGTGCGTGAAAAAGGTGGGAGATTTGTTCAGGGTAAAAGGGATTTTGAAGAAGGAAGGCAGTCACTCCAAAGGCATGGCACACCTTGTGGATGGCGCTTGATTTCATCCTACAGCAGGACAATGACCCAAAGCACAACTCCATACTGTGCAAGAACTATTTAGAGAAGAAGCAGCATCTGCTCTTCCATCTGTAATGGAGTCACCAGATCTAAACCCCATTGATCTGTTGTGGGAGCAGCTTGAGTGTATGCTACGCAGGAAGTGTCGTTCAGCCAATCCGACTTGTGGGAGGAGCGTCCAGAAGCGTGGGGTGAAATTTCTCCAGATTACCTCAAAAAATCTACAGCCAAAAACCAAAAGTCTGCAACGCGTTAACTGCTTGAAACAGAGGATTCTTGAATAAAATTATTATTTCAAATAAAATTTATTTCTAGTCTCGTCAGTGTCATGGCAATATTTTCTATTCCTTTTACAACTCATGCGGTAAATAAATACAAGTGTGACTTGACTTGGAATTATCTGTGTGACCCCAAACGACTCGAATGATTTAGTAGCTGTAGCACAGGCACAGATTGAGAGGTTTCACATGAGGGTAGTCGACTGAACCCGTCATGCAAAACCTCGAAAGAGTAACAGTTACTTGATTAAACTTAAAAAAAAAAAAAACACCCAATGATGGAAAATAAAATAAAAAATAACCCATGTGCTTGAATAAAAAGATGGTAAATGATAAATATTCCTCATTCTTTTCACTCTGAAACATCCTTTAAGAACACTAAGGACAGTTTAACTTTGTTTTGAAAGTCAGTAAATATCATTATCAAAATTAATTTTAAAGGTAATATCTTTTAGAAACAGCACAAGAATTGTACAAAAAATTACAGTAGTTATTTAATCCCTGCCAACATTAAGTTTACTAGTAGTACTAGTATTCCATAACCTCTTCTTTGTGTCTGTGAAAGACCTCGTAAGCATTTTCTGAGTTTCTCAGTTTAGTTTAAAATCTCTCCTCTGGAGACGGTCAGGTTTTCCCACAGTGGCGTTCTTTGCTTATATGCAGCATTTGCTTCAGTTAACTCGTAACAAAGCCTTGCTTTGGAATCTCAGCTCCTGCGGTTGAGTTCATCAACACCTTTAATGACACTCACACACTGAATCAAAGAGAATTCAAAGGAGAGTTTGTCCTCGTTAAAACTAACAAGGTTCGAAGATTGTATACGGGATATCGGTGCAGTGGTTCATGACTCAGGAGACACTGCAGCATTCTGCTCTGGAAAGGAGAGTTTGGATGCTGTGAACATGAGATATCAGGAGAGCACTGACGGAGGGGTGGAATGAAGAAGTGATGGAGCAGACGGTTCTTGATTGTTGTTTCTTCCGCATGCCTTCACTTCCTCTGTTACCAATTAAATTCATAAAAAACCATATAGTGCTGAAATAAAACACAGAGATTCACATATTTTCTCCGTTAAGTACTGTGGTGGATATTTGCCCTCTTTACAAGCCACCAGTGAGGTTTTGAGCCCAACCCCGTTCATTTTCAGGTGATAAATATCAATACTGATATATTACGGTGTGAAGGTCTAATAAAGCAGACAATTGTTAAAAGCTTGAGCCGTAGGGAGAAGTGTGAGCGCTCTCAATGAGGAGTGGCCAAAGGCATTCCTGTGCTGCTTCAGTACAAACACTGACAGCTTTAAACCAAACCAGGAGAGTTTAACTAGTAGATTCAGGCAGGTTTCATGAAGGGTGCATCTAAACTGTGCAAGACTGCAGCCCACACCCCAATCACATATTGACATTTTATATTAATGTGGCTAATATTTAAGTGCTTTAAAATATTAGAAACCACTTTTTATTAGTGACTGGGACCTCTCTCGTCCAATCAAACTGTATTTAAAGAAACGACGGACACAAACGAGATCTGGCGAATGTCAGCAATCCGTTACGGTCACATCGATACAATCAGGAGAAATGTACATTATTTTGCAAGAACAACTCATTTATTTTCGACAGGAAAATAGTCGAATATTTAATTATGTTGCGGTTATTTTCTCTCGTGCTCTCTTTTTTCCGTCGTTCTACTGTTTTGCGATCTCTCACTCGGACTCTCCATTTCGCTTTTGCTTCTCTCTTTT
Source organism: Danionella cerebrum (assembly GCA_007224835.1). NCBI lineage: Eukaryota > Metazoa > Chordata > Actinopteri > Cypriniformes > Danionidae > Danionella > Danionella cerebrum. The sequence continues at coordinate 127,134 of SRMA01026937.1, read as the reverse complement.
GTCTTCCTCTTTCACTTCGCTATTTTTATACTACTCTCCTGTATTTCTGTCTTTTGTTCTTTCACTCACACTTTCTCTCTCCTCATTATCTGTCTCTCTTATATTTCACTCTTTTTCTCTCTCTTCTTTTCTTTTTTCCTCCTCTCTTTTACATACAACTCACTCTCTATCTTCATACCATCTCTCTGTCTCTTTTCTTTCATGTCCTCCTTTCTTCTCTTTTCCTTCCTCTCCTTCTTGTTCTTTCTATCTATTTCTTCTCTTTCTCCCTCTCTCTTGACCCCTCCTCTATTTCTATCCAGCTTAGAAACACACTTAAGAAAATGACTCTGGAACAAGGTGAAATAATTAATCTGTGTGAAACGCATTACTCTTGAGTAGTTTTAGAAGATCGACTTTTTACTCTACTTTCTTTACTTTTTGGCATGTAATGGTACTTTAACTCGAGGATAATACTCTCTTGAGTACTCTCTTTACACCACTGCCGTTACTGAATCTGGAACAGACACATCTGTAATACATCTGTGGAGCTCTATATAACGGATTTCTCGGTAACATTTCTCACTGTTGATTCCTGCTTGTGACTGAGGCACTTGCAGTGGACGTCGTGTTTTCTGCAAGCATGTGCCTCGTGCTCTGCCTCAGCCTCGCTTATCAGCGGCTCACAGTAAATATTCAGACAGGAATATTGACTTTTTGCCTGCTGGGATCCGTGTGTGCTCCTGTTGAACGCATACGTGTGCTTTCCTTTCAGATACAGAACTGTTTTAATGTAAAAATGCTTTCCCCATCACTGTCCCTCATCAAAATCAGGAATTTACCACAAATGGCAAGAAAACCTTTTGATTCAAGTCTAAGTTTGACACAAACTGTTGGAATCAGGGGCAGTGGAGGGTTGGCGAAAGCTGAAAGTTGCTCAGTCTGATTAAAACAGAGTATCAATAGAGCAATCAATAGAGTGTAATCAGATGAGCTTGTTTGAAGGATGTATGGGACTCCCTGGACATGACCAGGAGGTGGTGCTCAAGGGCGTACCTTTTCATGAACATTTGGGGGGTGGGGGGTTGAAGAGTGGTGAAGAACTCAATAAATAAATAAATAAAATTGCTTTAACCAGCATCAGACAACAGGAATTTTAGCTGTTCGGTTCAGCGGCTAAATGAATAAAGTTCTACCCAATGGCCAATATGTAAATGTACAGACTTTTTTATACCATGGTCTGTCTGACGACTCGAATCTGATTGGCCAGCAGGTGTTGATTCATTTCGAATAACCGCACAGATAGCTCCAGGTCAGTTTATTCAATGCGTTCCACCACGAATGATCTCTCCTCCTCCAGGAAACACCGGCTAAAATACCGCTCAAGCCCCCACACCCCTGGTGTGCATAATAAGAAATCCCCAAACCAGATGATTTACCACCTGGTGCTGAGAAATTGGTCTGGATTTGTGGATTTGGACATCTCTGGGGTAAAGCTTCAATTAGGCAGGGCTCACAGGACGCTAGAGTTGGTATCTGAGCTCAACAACAACCGACATCACCCACTTACACAAACGCGGGAGGGAATAAAACGCATTCCGGCACAGACCCAGCAGCAGAATCAGCTGCTTTATGTCAAAATTATATTTGTATAGTCTTTTATGTATAGTCTATTGAACATAAAAGTTGATTGTGTTCATTGTTTTCCTATGTGTTCTAGCTACATGCTAATAACGAAATTACACAATATAAATTAAACAGTAGCTGTTAAAATTGTAAAATTATGGGCTGTGGTAAACGTTTGGACATTGGACAGTTAAGGGGATCAACTTCCCAAAATTAAAGAATCCACGGCATTATTTGTTGTGTGCTGTCATACGTGAGCTAACTGACTAAAATAACTTGTTAATAATAATTTGAGGAGTTCGAATATCTGGACCTGCTTTAAGTTCATAAGCGTGTGTGGCGGGTACGAGCGTGAGGCTTGCTGTCTTGCTCGGATTCGTCCGAGTAGACCCCCATTAGAGGTGAAGGGGAGGTAGGTGGGAGCGATGGAGTTGCTGGACTGAGTCAAGGAAAAAGAGGACCTAAATGGAAGAGGGTTGAGGGAATAATTGAAGTAGGTGTGGCTCCAGATAGACTCCTCCCGAAAGACGTTTAATAAACTGTATTTGAACATTTCTGTGTTGGCAAATGACCACGGCATAAACAAGATAATGTTCTGGAGCATTACGATTGGACTCTGGAGTCAGGGAAGAGGGTCATGTGATCTGATGGGTCCAGACTGATGGGGAAGAAGAGAGGCAGATGAAGAGGTGCACCCATCCTGCCTACTGTACGAGCCTATGATCTGGGGTCACTGATGGCACAAGGATATTCCAAAGTGAGAATGCAGGGATTCATCGAGCTCTGACTGTGAAAGAGTGGAGCAGGAGACATCCTCCTCACACATGGATTGTCCACCACAGAGTCCAGAGCTTAACCCCATTGAGGATCTTTGGGATGTGCTGGAGAAGGCTTTTCATAGCACTCAGGCGCTACCACCATTGACGCAAGATCTTGATGAAAAACACCAGATGAAATAAAAGACCGGTGAAATGTGAGCTGTGAAGGGAGGACCAGAAATAACTGCGCGTTTGGACAGATTTGTTAGGAAGGTCATAAAGCATTGGAAGTCTGTCGTCTGTGGTCAAAGGTGACCAGCATCGAGATGCATTTGACCTTGGTCACGGTGGAGGCAACTCAAGATCAACCTTGCCTTTCACAGCTTCTATCTATCTACTGGCGCCGCACAGCTGATCGTTAAAAGATCGCGATCTCGATTCGACCCCCACGCTATCTTTAAACAGCTTTTATATGAATCAACCAATAACATTTTCAAGGACAGAAGCATAATGCTGCTTTACACGCAGCACGCCGTGCAACCCCCCGCTGCTTTCCGGCTCGTTCACTGACAGGTTGAAGGAGATTCGGCTACTGCGTGTTGTTCTCTCTGGCCAGAGGATACGTTTCCAGCACAGGAGTAACAGCATCTTCTTTCTGAAGCAGAACTACAAACATAGGCCAGTGTTTCTAGCTGAGAATCTGTAGGTGATTTACTCTGACACTTTCTTTGGAATCTCTGTTTACGGGGATTTGCTGTTGCATTATTTTTCATGACATTTATTCAAAATTAAAGAATATCTTATTTTAATGCTTGTTGATTATTTTCAGTATCATTTTCTCCAGAATCCTGCAGCTCTACAATCTGTGCAATTAAGCAAAAGTCTCTTTAGGGGCTTAGTCCCTGATGAAAACACCTCAGTCACATGATTCATCTAGACTTTTACTGGTTATAAAAAAAAGAAGCTGCTCTTAATTCAATAATTGAACAATGAGACTTGGAACCGTTTTATTCAAGAGTTTGTTCATAGAAAAATATACTGAAATGTGATTTATTATTATTCTTTGATGTGATGCTGTGTTGAATCTAAGTCAAATTACTGATGATTTCAGTCAAAGTTCTACGTCTTGATGCTAGGACTGAACACTGTGTTCTAATCTCTCTTTGTGTTTTGTTCTCATAATGTCTGAGTTTCTTTCAGATTTTATAAATTATCATTGCGCTCCTGTGGTTGTGTAGGAAAGAACTGATCAATATGAGATGAGTTGCTTTATCTGGTGCTGTATTTGTCGAAAACCAGTTCCAGTAACTTTGTCTGTTTTTCAATCTTTGTTAAGTAGCTGCCTCTTTTACCATTTCTGTGGTAAAATTATTCCAAATTCAAATAAACAGGCTCCAGGTTGTCTGTGTGATTTTTTTTGTGGTTACTAGAAACGTATCTAACAACTTGGTCCTTCGAGCCGGATTACAACAGCTCTCCGGTGCCTGGATCTGGACATGAACCGTGTTTGGGAGAAACCAGGGTTTCTAAATTGAAAGCCTTCCTCTAAAAAATCAAAAAGAGATCAGGACCTACCAGATGACAGAGAGTGATGGGATTGAAAGACCCACAAACTCAAGAATCAAGTGGGAATTTGGAAATGTTGTTATTTTATAGTACACAGAGATCAATGTAGGAATTAAACGAGAGGTTTTCGATTCAGAGTTAGTTAACAAAGAAGAATCAATAGAAATAAAAGCTGTGAATTAAGGGATTTTTTTATTAAAATGTGATGTTTCACATCTAAATGTGGGCTCATAAGGCACACTCGGTAGTTGTAAGTGAGGTCGGTGATAAATTTGGTGCTAGTGATAACTGAAGCAATAATAACATATGAGATTATCATGGTCATTCTGCACTCAACTAAATATGGCAAGCCATCAGCAGGTTTGGAGGAGCAATTTTCAGATTTGGTGCTTAAGTTTAGGTGCATTTTATGCTGTTGACGGTACTCAAAACCTTGTGTAAACCTGTTGCCTCAAAACATTTGAGCTGATGGACACTAGAGTTTGAATAGACAGCACACAATGAAAATTTTTCTTTAAAAAATTATACTTTTGAGTAATGTGTACTGAAAAACTAAGGTTTATCCTGAATTCCTGGCAAAGTTTTTCAGTGTGCTTTTTAATGTGTCAGTGCACTGCAACTACCCGACATTTTCATTCTCACGAGTAACCAGCGATGGACTGGTGACCTGTCCAGGGTGTATCCAGCTCACTTTTTCTCTCGCCCAGTGAGCTGGAGATATGCACCGGTAGACCCCCGTGACCCCATAAGGTATAAGTGAGTAAGAAGATGAATGAATGAATGAATGAATGGATCAATGTCTTCAATAATTGAAAAACTGGCTTCATGGCGTCGTGGCTTCTTTCAACAATTTTCCTTGTTTTCTTTTTAAAATGCAATAAATAGCAAAATATGACAAAAAACCAAGCAAACCCCAGATTATGAAATAGCTGCAGAAATAATAGAAAATATAGGACTTTAAATAAAATTAAGACTTTGAACAAAAAAGGAAAATAAAGATAATAACTGAAGCTCTAACACCAAAAGTTAGGGCATTCCGGTGGAAAATAAATGCAGTAGATGTTGTGTAAATGAAGCAAATACCAGACAGACGGTGACAAGAGAGCACATGGCATCAAAATTAAAGCCATGTGCTAGACAACACTGAAACCCATGGGTCACCAGAAACCTCCAAGGGTTAAATGTTAAAGAAGCAAAACCATTGGCATCAACAGCCGTCAGCATCTAGAGAAGAACAAAAAAAAAATAAACAAGTCCAAGGAGGCAGGAAACAAGCAAGGCAAGCTTCCTCAAGGGAAAGAATCCAAAGACAAGGGATTAAACGTTTAAAACTTACCAGAACAAAAATGACAAAGGGAGTCGTAGGCAAATAATCAGTCTGTGATTCTATCTCTCCTCTACCTCTGCTCTGTTCATCACTATTGTTTCATTCATGTTTGCTCAGACCTAATTTCAGGAGCTCAATCAAAGCCAAATTGTTGAGTTTATTGCTGCTAAGTTACATCATATCTCTGTTTTTTTGGCCGGAGTCTGGCCAAAATTCATCTTTGAAATGAAATTAAAATTTAATTTCAGCCACAAGCCTTTAAAGAGAATAGCAAATAAAAGACTCAAGAATTCCACCGTAAGTGCACAGAGTTTCAAAGGGTCCATCATTAATAAACCACAGTTTATAAAGAAGGGCGTTATTATATTTCGAAATCCCACAGAGGATCTTCAAATGTCAAAAGACGCATTATTCTGAGCGTTTCTCAACGACAATTCAAAGTGCATATTGATTCATGCAGAACTGCACGATTCCTTCATATTTGGCTTCAAAGAGAGCCACGGATCCACTAATCTGATATTCCAGAAGAGACCTGACAGTGGAAACAATGAACCCGGCATTTCCATATGTTTGAATTTTAATGCATCGGCCATAAAATAATACTGAGGTGTGTCCAGCTGAATTGTCAGCACAGACTCTATACTTCATGATTACACTGCATGGTTTCGAGAGTAAAGCTCGTTTTATGGTTACGTTAGTCGTTTAGTTTACGCAAGGGTCGTTCTTTTTGGTATTTTGTGTTTTCCTAAAAAAGCAATACCCTTTTCTCTACGTAAACATTTATAAACTCAAGAAAAATCCATGAACACACAGCCACACAATAAAATTATGTTTTTAAGTTATGGTATAAACGTTTTAAAATCTCCCACAAGGTGCGTTTCACGGCAGGATGCTTTTTCCAGCACAGCACTATGGAGCAGATTACTGTAAAACTTCTGAGCCATCATCGGTTTGTTCTAAAAGTGACACTCGCACTCATGAAGTCGAGGAGCTAAGGAAGCAGTTGCAGCAGTAGTAGTTCAGTGATCAGCACAGTATTGGATTGCAGAGATTGCTGGCTGAGACTTTCAATTTTACACAAGGTACGATTAATTTTGCAGCAGCTAAATGAATATAAAGCTGCGCAGCGATACACTAACCTGCTAACATTGCACATCCATCATTGTGGCTAGTTATAAAAGAAAGAAAATAAAATGTGTTGGCTGTGATGTCATGCCGTTGTAAGCGTATAAAGCGAAATCTTTTACTGCCATAACCATGTCTGGATGAAGTGGCTACGATTTAAAATCTTCCTCCTTATTTATTTTTGCATAAACGATGGACATTGTTCAATCTAAAGGTGAGCTTTAAGCCAAAAAGCCACTGACCCATCTGCGGCAGCTTGATGTGCGCCTTTCAAAATCTGTGACCTCATCGCCTGGAGAGGACCGTAGGCTCTGTGATTGCTCAGTTTAGTAGTTGAGTGTTTTAGTGTTGCGTCACGGGAGTATCCGGTCGTTTCCACCATGAACACAAAGAAAAAAGAGTCCACCTCTCCGTCTCTGATTGAAGTTTAAAGGATTTGAGAGACAATAATTGTCGAGCTCCAGCACAGAACCCTCGGTTTCAATCGTTGTTTACTGCAACAAAACAAAACGCGAGAAAAGAAGTGGAGCACAACATAGAAACTAATGTTTCTGATTTAAGCACGGAGGAAAGCAAAAGGCTTGATGGAGACCATAAATCCAGCTTAACATTTATAAAATCCAGAAGGGAGCGACTGTAGAATGCAGCCATCGTGAAAACCAGAAATAACTTAAAAACATTGAGTAGTAGCCCAGTAATCTAACCACCGTCCAAGTGGGTTTTTTATATCTTTATTTTACATTATATCGTAAAACATGAATAAAAAAGTGTGTAAAATCATTTGATATTTTAAAGCCCCCGCTCAGGTTGATGAGGGTAATCATTATGTAAAAGAGAAACTGTTCCAATTGGATAAATGAACATGATGTTAAATGACATAAAGGAGTGAGAAAAGTGCGGTAATACAGATGTTGCTATGAAACTACAACCATATTGATTGACACTAAGTGGGGGAGGGGCAAACAGATATGATTCTCTGTAATACAGCACTACCATCACACATTCTGAACATACTGTGTAAATCTCTCTCACAACCTGCTTTCTCTATCCATATCATCCCCCCCCCACCCCTCTCCCATTCTGCTTCCTCTCTCTCTCTCTCTCTCTCTCTCTCATTCTGCTTCCTCTCTCTCTCTCTCCCATTCTGCTTCCTCTCTCTCTCTCTCTCTCATTCTGCTTCCTCTCTCCCCATTCTGCCTCCTTCCTCTCTCTCTCTCCCATTCTGCTTCCTCTCTCTCTCTCCCATTCTGCTTCCTCTCTCTCTCTCTCTCTCATTATGCTTCCTCTCTCCCCCATTCTGCCTCCTTCCTCTCTCTCTCCCATTCTGCCTCCTTCCTCTCTCTCTCCCATTCTGCTTCCTCTCTCTCTCTCCCATGCTGCTTCCTCTCTCTCTCATTCTGCTTCCTCTCTCTCTCTCTCTCTCTCTCTCTCTCTCTCTCTTTCTCGAGTTAAATCTGCTCGTCACATTCCACCACAATACACGTACAAAATAAACAAGGGTGAAATGCAAAACTTTTAATCTCCGAAAATGAATCCAGCAAATCTATAAACAGAGGCATACCCAAGAGCCTCTCATGAGTTCAGTGACTAACTGATCTTTAATAAACCCTGGGGATCACCCCTGAAAAGATTGTGTCATGTTCATTTATCATCATTCCATAAAACAACTAAATATTTCACTTAAAGACGTAAGCGATTATTATCATAAAATGCTTGTTTTACCCAAGAGTATAACTCTCCTGCCAGAACCAGCAACAGATGGGGACACTGTGGTCATAAAGGGATGGAGATGGTGAGCAACGATACTCAGGGAGGCTGTGGTGGTGACACGATTGTCAATTGGAACTAAAGGACCCAAAGTGTGGCAAGAAAAGGCAGGATGGTTCCACGCTTTCAAGGTGTTGATGCCAAATTCTGAAAGTAGCAGCATAAACTGAGACTTTTTAACTAATCTGCTGTTATTTAATGTTGGTGAGCATCGGTTTCCTGTTATCTGACAGGAGGGTCTTCTGCTGACCTCGATCGTACCAGGTGCTTATTTGAGTTACTGGTGATTTTCTATCAACTCCAACCAGTCTCCTCTGACCTCTGGAATCGACACGGAACTTCCGCTCACTGGAGATTTACATTCTAGGTAAACCCTACTGAAATTTCAGTAGATCAGTAGTTTCTGAAATACTCAGGCATCTTAGAAGTCACTTAAATCCCCTTTCTTCTGATGCTCGGTTTGAACTGCAGCAGATTGTCTTCACCACTAAATGCAGTGAGCTGCTGCCGTGTGATTGGCTGATTAGAAATGTGCATTAACGAGCAGTTGGTCAAGTGTACCTAATAAAATGGCCTGTAAGTGTATATTAAATAACAGATATTTTTTTCTAAACAAACTGTTCATTCACATAACATGAATTTATAAAGAAGATGCTACTTGTTAAATTTATATTAATCCCACAAACACAGTGTGAAAATAGTGGAATGATTTAATTTCACATGATGCATCTGATCAATTCTAATAATCTACACCTGCTTTAAACGTGTTACATGTAGAAAAGTAAACTGAATTCATTCCAATTAGACAAATATCTGAAAGTATTTTGGAGTGCAGTTGTTCCTTTTGGGATCCAACTAATCAGAATTATATAAATTACTTAAAACATTTTTATTTAGTTAAATGTATCAGGTGGTTGACCATATTTAAGTAAAAAAAGCTCATCGGTTCATGCGCTTGTAATTTTGTCAGATTAATTCTTTGATGTGGATATATGTTTTAAGGAGCTTCTCATACAGGATTAAATCAAAAACATTCAACATTTTCGGAGTGTAGTGAACGAAACTCAACTACATGCTTTTACATGAAATTATATTTATATTGTGTTGATTTCACACAATCTGATCACCAGAAAAATCCGTTTTTCTGTGAACTGTTACCATTTACACAAAGTACGCACAAAAATGTTCTTTATTTAAGCGCCACGCATTATTCTTGTGCTTTTCTGCAGCGCAGCATTAACACCTTTCCTTCATCTCTGCGCCACCTGTTACTCGCGTTCAGAAGCTTCAATGAAACATATCAAGTCCTTTGTGCAAATAAAGTACATTTATAGAGACCACGTTACTAATCAGTGGAGGATGCCGCTCACCCAGAGTGTTTCCAACCAGAGACACGAGGAACACCAGGATGTATCCGGCGATGAGCACCCACTCGTACTGCTTGGGATGAAGATATTCCCTCCAGATGTACTTGAGAAGTTCCTCGTCTTCATCCAGGTGAGGTTTCGAGTATAATTCCGTGCTGTTCGGATGCTGCGGGGACGTTAAGCAGTCGTTGCACGCGCGGGGACCGGGGATGCCAGACATGTTCGGCGCAAAGCCGGGTTCCCTCTCCAGCATCGCGGATCACGAGACTGAAGCGGAGAGTCTCGGGGACCCGGAGTAACGCGGGTGAGGAGAGCTGGATGGCGTCATGACGCACTGTGCTCCTCTGTGCAGCTGCAGACACCTGGAGAGCACGCTGCTCCTGCAGATCTCTGGAGCGCGGGGAGCAATCGAATGATCTCTCCATCAGTGATGCAGCAGATGCTTCTTCTTTGTTGTCATGCATTGTATGACTTAAGTGCAACACCTTACAATATTTATATATTTATATTTAAAGTTAATTAAAGTTTATTATGAAGTTGGAATGGACTTCTGAGACCAAAAAAAATGATATGGAGCGGAAAGCGCATTTATCTCCATAAGCTGTTTCTGTGTATGTTATAGATCACAAATTAACACAGCGTGAAATATTCCAAGCCTTCATCCGTTTAAACATAACAAATAACACAAGCATTCATTCACAAAACAAAAACACATTTTTGAGAAGACTTAGTAGGCTCCATGTGTTCCAATAGTTCTCAATAAAAGACCATCGTCAGAAGGTGCTAAAGTCTCAAAAGGTGACGCACATGGAGCACAGCACACAAGTATATTAACAGTGTTAAGGGGAAATGTAGGGGACTGAGCAGAGCCTCGACAGGATCCTCAAGCAAGGGCCCGGAGCAAGAGGAGTGGACTGAAGCCGGTGCATGAAAATCAAACAGAGCTCTGCAGGACATGGAGCTATAGATGGAGAATTCCATGGGTAAAGCCACTCCTGAACCAAAAGCAGAGTCAGAGGAAGTGTTTGTGCCGGGCTCAACTACTGAAAACTACTCAACTAGAAAAACTACCGGACTGTTCAAAATGGTTCAGAGCCACGTTTCATTTCAATCTTAAGATCCCAAAGTCTGGAAGAAGAGCAAAGAGGCACAAAAGACCAGCGTCATGGTTTTGGGAGCAGCTGATCTGCTGCTGTGGGTCCACTGTGTTTTTTTAACACAGCGACCGCTGTGCTTCACCAGGAAACTTTGGAACACTTCATGCCACGATGGTTTTGGAGATTGATTATGTTTTCCAGCAGAACTTGCCACCTGCTTACAAAGCCAAAACTACCAGCAGCTGCTTTAATAGCCGACATATATTCCGTTAAAGATCTCTGGGGAATTGTCGAAGATGAGGAAATGAGCTGAAAGGTTCCCCTTTTTGATTCAAATTACTGAAATAATTTCAATCTACATTCTATTTTTTCAATGGCATACTGTCCTAGTATAAAAAACAGACTCAAAGAACCAGAGAGACGTACTTCTTTTTCTAGATGAGAGTATGATTTACAGCCGTCAAATCTAAAGTTAAACATTACTGTGAGTGTGGTTCAAAATTGAGACGTAAAAAACATTTAGACAAAGTGAGTCAGTGGAGGATTCTGGACTTAAAAACTGATGAGAGTGTGATTCAAAGAGAAACTAAATCTTTAGAACGCCAACAAAAAAGAGTGTTCTGAGGAATTCATGAAGCTGAATAAACACTTTGCACAGTTACTCAATAGAACCATCTTTTGATTAAGTTTTGATGGATAAACTGGAAAGTTTTCAGTTGAGAAAAAAAATGAACTTCAGACTCCAAAACAAATTCAATCTGCTGATTCGCGGACCACTACTGAAAGACTCCACTGTGGAATCTGATCTGAGCGGCTCATTCATTGATCTGCTCATTAGAATGCAATTTAAGTGTAAACACTGGGTCAAATTCTAAAGGTACATCAAAATAATCAACAACATGCCATTACATCTCCCGTCAGTGGCATGACACTCCATAACTTACAGTTTAAAACATGTTTCTCAAGAGTGCAGTAAACATCGTTGACAGACTCGCAATGAGAGCCTTGAGATGTTTTGTTGTCGATCAAAGAAAGGGTTGACCGTCAGCGTCAGCTCATCGTCTGGCTCTGCCTCCTCTACTCTGGACCTCAGAGATGCTGAGCTTCCCTCGGTGCACCATCACTTTAGCTTTTAGCGAAAAAACCTCTTGCTTGAGCAGGAAAAACTACGCTCAGCTCCATCTCAGACACAGTTTAGTATTTATTCCCAGCAGCTGGGATCACACACACGCTGAGCTCTGCTTTGTACACAGCGCTCCTGCAGGGAATGAAAGAGGGTCACGTCTCAGAACCGACTTTAAAGAGCTGATGATTGAACATCATTCCAGTTTACTTTACGTATAGTGTGAAAACTTCTTCTAAGAACATAAAAACTGCACAATTAACCATTTAAATTAAATTTCATGGTAAGCTCTGGTTCCCATAGCGATCACCAGTACTTTGGTTGTGCTCCATTGACGATCTCTTGGATAAGTGGGTGCAAGTCTGGATTCTGGCCAATCAACTCCTTTCTCGACATATAAGCCTCTAAATGCCCAGACAAATGATCCATTTGCAGGAAACAGCAAAGTGTTCTTATTTATTTTTTAACAGCCAAGCTTTCAACCGAGCAGGAAGTCGCCGACTGGAAAGTGTGAGCTAAAACCTGCTGTGGAATGATCAGCGGCTGTGGGATCTTTTCCTGATTTTCAAACATTGATTGGATGATTGGTAAAATGGCTCGAAGAGATTGGAAACAAGCAGATGAGAACATTTTGGGCTCTGTGTGATCTCATATGTGTTGCCTGATTGAAAATAATGTCATTTACTGAAAGCTGGAGCAAGCTGGGGGAGGGGGGGTTACACTAATCTGTGAAAACGTACAGCTTTATGTTGCAGGGTTCAGACCATGGAACGGAAACCTGAGATCCGCTCTGCGCTGGTCACAGAAGGCCGTGTGGTTTTCTTACTTACGTACGATTTAGATGAAAGTCATTGAAAAATGTCATGAATTCAAAAAATAGGTTCTCTATGCTGCCATTTTTAGAACTTTCACAAGGGAATCAATGAGATCTGTTTCCTTTTGGAGATCAAGGGGTCCAGGACGGGCTTGTGGGTGGCATATCGGGAGAAACTACTTCTAGGGGACTAATTTTACACTTTACAAATGTATTTAAAAGTAATAGCACACAATTCCTCGATAATGAAACTCTGCGATGATGCCCTGATGAGACCTCGTCCCAAAAGTCTTTATTGATCCATTTCATAATGTGTCATTTTTTGTCAAGGTTTGATTATGAATGCTGAAATTTATGAATTAAAGGGGTCAGGATTATGTTTTATTTTAATAATATTTTGTTCACCAGGGTTACTCACCTATTGGTTACTGATTTGCATATTGATGACTTGTATAAAGGTACTGTCTGACGGTGAACGTAGAGTGCGAGTCGTATTTGAACATCATGGGACGTGCGACTAGATAATAAATGGGCAGAACCAGGGCAAACTTGTTTTTTGAACCTCACACTCTTCCTGTACCCTTTCCGCGTTAACCCCCAGCGCCAAACATACATCGCAAATATTCAACATGTGTTTGGGAATATTACAGTGAGGGAGATTCGAGTGATTCATCACGAGCAACTTCAATACTGAGCCATCAGCGTTTTATTACAGCAACAGACGCTGGAATGGTGTATAGAGGAATCGCTCACTGATTTAACTGATCTGAGCTGTTTGAGACAGAAACGATGGATAGTTAACAGTTTTTCAGGTAAATAAAGCTTCGACACAGGTTCACGTAACAATCATGTGACTTCATTACATAAAACCAGTTTTTAAATGAAACAACTTGTTTTTAGTTCGGGAACGTCCATGGTTCGATTTTTGATTCAATCTACTCTAATTTCGTATCTCGAAGCAAGTTTTTCATGTAAAACGTCTAATCCATGCAACGGCTCAGAATAAGTAGATGAAAAAAATAGAAAACCAGCGAAAAATCAAGTAACGTTTCTTCAATCCTTAAATCTACACATTGTTAATGTAATAAATGATAATAAAACAGAATAAAACACAAGAAAAAAATACGTAATATGTTCACAAATGTAAAACCTTACTTTGCGAGTGAAGCGATGTGTTAGAGAAGGAGGAACAGATGGAGAAAACATTACGGCACCACGTGTGAAAGAGCCCGGAAGCGCTACACGACGTCATACGAATGCGTAGAAAAAGAAAAGAAAAACAGCAGAACAGCTTGTAAATGTTCATATCTCAAAATTTTCTTATCATCTCGAAGCAAAAAAGTTCCCGAGAGACGTTTCGTATCTCGAACATTTCGTAACTCGAAGCATTCGTATCTCGGGGAACCACTGTATTCGTTTCATGTTGCGATGTTGTCTTCATCAGGCATTTACTTCCCAGAGTTCTTATATATTTTAAGCATTTATAATTGTAGAACAATAAAGAGATTATGGAGTTGAATATTATCCCCCCCCCCCCCCAGCCCTCATTTTAATTTAGTCAAATTAAGGCCATCACTCAAGCAGCACATTTGCTAATGGGTTTAGTTTATGCCGTTGTACGTGTGTGCGTGTGTGTGTGTGCGTGTGTGCGTGTGTGCGTGTGTGTGTGCGTGCGACATCAATAAAAACACCTGAGCACTCCAAGCTTTCCTTGTCTCCTTGACCCTCTGTACGACAAACACAAAGAATAATTGAGTGAAAAATGTAAAGAATGTTGCTGGAACACTGAAAAACCACACGCTTCACCCCAAATGATTGCAACATAGCTGGCCAGCATTCCCATAACTACACGAAGATTAAACTTTAGAAAGTGCGCAAGCGAAGCCGTGAGGCAACCCACGTGAAAACACTGACGGTAGTGATGCCGTTGATCTACTTTGGTTTTACAAGTTTTACATTAACCTCCTTCTTCCCTGAAGCACATGCGGTGAATCCCATTTTTCTGTGAGAGTTATCCAGCATAGCATTTTAAAATAGTAATAACTGATGAATATCTTGCTAAATGACAAAACCTGATGGAATTCTGCAAGAGTTCATCAGTGGGTGAGCTGTAGTGTGAAAAACCCTCAAGCTGTTGAGATAATGTCCCCTAGCATCAGCGGAGGAGCTTAGCACAGCCCCATGGGAAAGGACGAATCGATGCACGGTGACCCCTGTGACACGCGAGGTGAAGCCGACATCGACGACTCTAGACTGAGAACATACAGAGAAATACAGTGTTCATCACGCTGAGACTCGAGCTGTCAGGGAACATGACAGCTTGGAAAAAATGGCTCAGAGATTCAGGTCTCCAGTGTTTCATTGTGAAGATGAAGGTACTCTATTGCCAAAAGCTTTCCCTCGCTCTGCAAAAGATTGAATTGTGATGTTCCATGAACCAAAGAGAGTAAAAACCTTCATTGTTGACAGCTGTGAAGCATCGACATCGATGTGGATCGGCTCAGGACCAGGATGTAGGAGAGCTTCTTCCTGGGGAAACACTCAGATACTTTCACCTGCTGCTTTCTGAAGACACTGATTTAATCATCAACCGTACGGCTGCAACCAGAGTCCTCTATACGGCTCCTCCCATCTAACTTCCTAAATTTATGCACATGCCTAATTTTGTTCAAATAATTCTTGCACATTTTACATAAATCACTTTTTTTCATTTCTCAAATATCCCTGTGTTTGTCTCCCGTGTGATTTTTTTAACTGAAAATTCTTATCCAACCAATGATTTCTGAAGGAACGTCATGCAAATTTACAGGGGCGCCCAAACTTTTGCACACAACTGCTCACAATGGCTTCCATCTGTAACTTCTTCTCAAAAGTGACTGCAGTATTTTACGGCTTTTTGAAGGAAAGCGAGACGTGATGGAAGATAGAGTCAGAGGTGGAAAGAGTAATAAAATATGTTACTCAAGTAAAAGTACTGTTACTTCAATTAAATTTTACTCAATTTCAAGTAAAAGTAGTGACCAAAAAATCTACTCAAGTAAAAGTAAGAAGTAACTCTTCTAAAATTTTAGAGTAATTTTTATTTTATTTTTTTTAACAACAGTGGTGGGTGGGTGATTCTAGTGTAGTTAAAAAAAAGGAAAAGATGGGGATATAAATTTAAGCTGGTTTTTAAATTAAGGAAACTTTACAAATTAAAGTGCAATAAAAACAAATAAATAAAATATAATAAAAAAATAAATAAAATAACTATATAAAATATATTTAGGGAAGTCATTTTAGTGCAAATGATCCCATAAAACATCACAACCACTGAATATGGCATAAACTCATTTTTTACTCATTTTACTCATTACTCATTTTTAAAATTACAAACTGTAAAAGTTACTTTAAAAAGTAGAAATACAGAAAAAACGTACTCAATTACAGTAACGCGAGTAAATGTAATTCATTACTTTCCACCTCTGGATAAAATAAAGGTCTTGTGTGAAGAAGCAGAACTAAGGTGAGCTTAGGGTGAGGAGAGATGCTTCAACGATGGAGACCCGTGTAGAAATTCTTTATAATACTCAGCATTTAAGATTAAATGGTTTCCGTCATGCTAACGTGCTAGCTAATACCTTCCACAAAACGCTATGAGCAGATCTGAATATTTGCCAGTTTTCACCCATTTCTGATATGTTTCTGAATAAAAATAACAGCAATATGTCTAATGTGAAAGTAACCAGATGGCTAAAGGGTGTACACAAACTGTGATGTTGGCACTGTAGTTGGTGTGTTCTTGCACAGAAGGTTAGCCTCCACATGTGTGGTCTGTTTCTATGAGATTCTCCTTTTGCATTACAGTTTTGCAAAGTTTGACCCCTTGTTAAGTCAACGGAAAAGCTCCCAGAATTCCTTTTGTGGTACCAGACCGAAAAGATATAGCAACCCAAGCCAGACCGGTTTTGATGTCGACTGAAAGTTTGGCAGCTTTAGTTGAAACAGTTTCGGAGAAGATGCGTTGAAAACGTGTTAGTCCAAAACAAAAGGTGAACAATACAATGAATGTTCATTAAAAATGATGAAAGAGTACCGACGGCATTCTTGCCCCCAGGAAGCTCGTCTGTATTGATGGCTTCTCAAGAAAGGCATTGCTATTACTTAATTCTTGTACTATTTACTAAAGTTCTTATATTCAATCCCATTTCATGACTTTAGGGGGATCTAAAGTCAAAACTCAACGCAAATGGTGTTGATTTAAGTTTATATTGATCTAAAAGCAGATGGGAATGCTTTCGGTAATATATTGCCTTTGGTTGTCATATGTTTCATAAACAAATATGATTTGCAGCTCAAGGAGGTCGACTCGTTCAAAAAGTACATTTATGTGTTTCCATGCAGCACAATGCTTTTCCTGCACCCAGCAGTTTGCAAAATTACCTCGTTCACTTCACAAACCAATTCCAGCACAAATGTTGTTCCAGTCTATTTGTGAAGTAGGCTTTGGTTACAAGCCATCATTTGAAAGAAGCCTTTTGGTATTTCTTTCTTCAAACATCATTTTGACAATAGCAGTGGCGTATAAAAATGTAGGTACCACACAAACTGTTCATGAACAGATATCCGATTTCCTCATGTAGAAATAAAGGTCACTTTAAAGAAATATTTTGAAGTGGGTCAAATACCGGAAATGTCTCTTACACATAAATAACATCGATCCATATCTACAGAGCAATGTTTCGTTTTAAAGAAACAGTAATTATGTACAAGCAAAAACAACCAGACATTCATGTCAACTCTGCTGGAGTAATTCATAGAATCTGATCTCACAAAAGCATCAAACTTAACCTTTTAGTTATGTTTGCTGAAACTAATTACAGCTTTTGACCCCAAGCGACATTTTAACCAGCATTTACGCAAGTGACAGCACATGCCCTCTCAGAGCATTCGAATAGCTTGTTCTTTTAAACTCCAGTTCAAACATTAGCACGTCAGGATGTCTGGATGGAGCCGAGCAAAATAAGTTTGTTTACTTGAGTACAGAGACATTTTTGAAAAGGAATTGCTTGTTGAATTCAATTGCGACACTTCGAGCCGGATGAAACAGCTCTTATAAAAGAAGTTTTCAGTCTTTTCATTTGTTCTTGTGCATCAAACTCCCAAACCTCTGCATAAAGCGGCCAAATTTATTGTCAGGTCCTGGTGTCTGTTGGTTTATTAAAGTGCTCTGATCACTCATCTGTCTCAGAAGCACAGAACTCTTCGTTTTATCCCTTGGTGGCAGTTCTGTTTGGTCATCGAATGAGCAAAAGGGTTCAAATCTGCTGTAAAGCCTGTTTACTGGGGCTTTGGGTAAATGTTCAGATCTTGTTAGAGCCGACTCTTTCTTCCCCTTCTGATCAATCACAGATGTTTTGTGAATCTCAGCATTCATAGATGGGTGAAGCTCTTCAGCGCTAAACCGAGGAGCAGATGTTTCTCCTGCCAGGGCTGGAGAGGGATTCTCAGCTCTTGAAACCTTCTCATTACCTCGTCTCAATTTTCTGCTCCCCAAGGACTTCTTGGAACCTTGCGTCTTGTCTTCATAATCTGACAGAATTGTATCTGTGCTGTTTCCCATTTTAAGACTCTCCCCATTGTTTCCTTTGGGGGAGCCTTCGGTTTTCTGCGGGAGGTTTAGAAGGGATTTGATTTTCTTGGTGCTTCGTTTAAAGAAGTGCTGAGATGAGGAAGTGTTGGATTTTTCGGGTTGATTATCCTCTCTATCCAGAAGAGAAGCAGACACAGTCCTCGCTGGAGGCTCCTGCCACATCTTTCTCGAGGTATGTGTTTCCTCATCTGCCTTTTTGAAATCGTAATGCGAGACGGACCTCTGCGCCTCTGTGAAATTTGGTAGAATCTCGTTTTTTGTTATATTGCTGTTCCTTTGCTTTCGAGGTAAAGATGCATACATATAAGCTGACGACAAGTCACTGTTATACGTATTGCACCTTGGATCGGCAACACTGTGTCTTTTATATTGGTCCTCTTGCTCTATTTTGCCAAGCGCACTCTTGCTTCTGTTTAAACTTGCGTATATGGCCTCTCTTCCAGAGCAGAAGTTGTTGGGGATCATCCCTGAGTTTTCTAAAATCTGTAAACTCCGCCTTCTCATATCATGACGTGTTGGACTCCACTGAGTTGGGTGATACATGCTAGACTGAAATTGTCCCAGCTCATGGATGGAACGCCCTGAGGTATTGGAATAGCTGTTAGACTCTGGTTGTTCCGGAATGGTGGATGTGAAAACGATTGAGGATCGGATGCGAGGATGCTGAGAAGCCAGTTTGTTATCCTCGTATTGATCCAGGTAATCGTAGCTATCCCCGTAAGGTGAATCTGTGTTGTTGTTGAGGTAAGACTCTATCCTCCATGTCCGAAGGAAAGACTTGGAAGTGTTTGCTAAAGAGGGCAGGTTTTGCCTCATGTTGAGGATTTGTTTGTCGTGACCATGATACGACTGGCGCATGTTTGCGCTTCTAAACATTGGGTTGACTGTGTAACTTTCATACTGGTCGTCCAAGTTGTAACGACTACTCTCTGTGGCTACGTTCCAGTTACTACTTCCATATTTGGGTAACTTGGGCAAGAATAAAGAGTCTTGGCGCTCCCCTGCATAGCTGTGTCTTTTGTAAAACTCTGATGTGTCTTGAAGGAGTCGGGAGTAGGGTGGTATAAGTAGCCTCTCCTCTTCTGCTTCTCGTAATGTAGAAAACCCTGATTTCCTTTCACAGGCTTGTCGGTAAACGGCATCAAGGGTGTGTCGTAGATTATCTTTCCTTTCAAAGGGGTTGATGGAGTTGGTCAGAAGTTTGCCATTGGGGATCATCTCAGTTTGGTTCAAGGTGTTGGTCTGAAACTCCGCTGGGATTGAGGATCGTGCGTAGAGGGTCCGGAATTCCTCATCGTAGGTCTCCACCAACTGTCCCGTGATAATCTGAACCATGCTGAGGTTCAGCTTCTCAAAGGACCACATGAAGCTGCCAAAACATAAACAAAGACAGCAGTTCAATTCAAATTGCTTTTGGAATGTAATTAAACTTGGGATTTGAAGCTTGTAAATGTGTTATCAGTGAATGGTAAGGGAACACGAGTTTCCCCTAAAATTTCATTAAAATAAATGTAAAATTTGGGAATTTTCAAGTTCATATTATACTCACTAGAATGACTTTCTATTTAAAAGCTATTTAAAGTCGATTCTCAGCCCAACAAAGTCTCTGAATCCATGACATGAGCTGCTGAGAATCACACTGAACTCCATCTGTGACGTAGGTGATGGGCATCTGGAGAATTCCTAAAAGCTAAATCTATTACACACTTAATGGAAATTCCCACAACTCCCTTAGGTCCATTGGAAAGAGGGCGTTGCCAGAAATTAACTGATTGATTATGATTGGACGAACTGACTGCCTGTCTCTCTCAACCCTTATTGTGATAGACACCTTAAAAACAATGCCCAAAGTTACAATCACGCCCCCTAAAGCAATGTTAACTGTTCTCATTGGAAACAAATAATCTGTAAATTATGGAGTGTCATGCCACCAGTAGAAACTGTTATAATGCTGCTCACTTTGATGGACCTTAAGCTGCTCATCTCATCCATCCAAGAACAAGTGAACACAGACAAGCAAATGTTTACCTGCCCACAGGAACAAACAACAGAAAAGAAATTCATAACATAATGCTGTGGAGTACTGTTTGGATGAGTTTATAACGCATTGTAATTTTTTAAGAGCATTTACCATAATTATTTTTGATTATGATGATTTATGACAGCTTCAGAATTTACTCCATCAAACCTTGATTAATTTTAACCACAACTGAGTAGTTGTAGAGATTCGGTTTTATAGGGGTCTCCAGACGGTTTTAGTAATTCTGCTGTTCATTGTTTCTGACTCTGGGATGGACAACGGTCACAGAAATCCTCTATGAATCAGCTGTAGTTGAATCTACATTTGCCACTGATTTGTTGCTCTGGTTCTGTTTCCTGGACCAATTTTAAGATTGATTCCCTACAGAGAAACTCTTGACCTTTTTTCTATTCTGTTGGTTTAGGCAACGGCTGACTCAATCGAAATGTACTGCACTGTAGAATTGCACAGTTTTTTCATTTAAGATGAGCTTCCCCTGATTGAGTCCAGAATAAAGCTGCCCATTTGTGCAGTGACAGTAGATATGTGGCAAACGTCCTCATATAAAGTCCTTCATCAAAGCAATACATTCATTTAAACCACACCATGAACTCTAGGAGGTGCTTTGGGTTTCTTCCTCTGGCGCTTTATTTATTGTTAGAGCCATCACTGATCACGCCAGCCCTCCAGTATACAACATCACCTTTGCTTTCTGTCTCATCCAGATCTTTTCACAGTTTCATCTCACCTGTATGATCCGAAGAAGACTTTCTGGCAATCAACAAGAAGAAACTTCTGGCTCATTGATCCGTGAAACTTCACCCCAGATCTGCAGCAATATTCCTGGCCTTTCACTGTTCTGACTCTCAGCAACTGAAGCCAAGAGAGAAATGGTGTAGATGCATTAGAGATAAGGAAAAAAAAACAAGTGAGCTTTTACATTTAGACAATTGTTTTTATTTCTTTCTGTATTTACAAAAATCAACTTTTTAAATGTGATTTAGAGCACATAAAACAACAGGAGGATGATTAGTGAGGTGTGGTGAGAGACGCAACAATCCAGAGGGAGGGAGGGAGGAGCAGCGTTTGCTTCCAGCCCTCGTCACACTTTAGAAGCTTTCAGACGCAATCGATCTTGCAAAACCATATTTCTTTATTTCACTTTCTCTCAATGGTTATATGCACAAAATGTCTGCGTGAATGCCACTTTCAAGCCATTTTTATCCACAAAGAAAAGAAAGTCCTGAAAGAGAAGCCGGAGAGAGGTACACATTCACTCCAGGATTATGACGTTTTTTTTTCAGTTTGAGTCTCTTTATCTCGTCTGTCAGCAACAAGAATGTAATACTCAGAACTCCGTTCACACCCAGCAATTAAATCATGCACACTGTCACACACAGGAAACCAGCATAAAATACACAAAAAACAACCTAGGATCAACCAATCAATAAATTAATCAATCAATCAATCAATCAATATGTACTAATCTGCTAATCAATCAAACAAATCAAACCAGTAAAAAAACACACAAAATACAAACCCAACCAACCAATGAGAATCCACTTCTATCATTTCAATCATCCAATCAATCAATCTTTTAATTTATCAATCAAGTAAAAAAACAACCCACCAATAAAAAAATACACTAAACATATCAACCAATCAATCAAAAAAACCAAACAATCAATCAATCAACAGGGAAGAGGACAACTGAAGAAACCCCACTTCAAACCGGTCTGAGAGGCACTGTGCCGCCTGCTGCCCCAGAAAGCAACAACCAACCAAACAGCATTCAACGACAAAAACAAACAAATCCAACCAATCAACCTCCAAAAATAAAATCATTCACTGGTGGCGCTTTAAAGTAATCAATAAACACTGTTTCTGTTTCGATCCTGAAGATACAATAACCTCTAGGAGCCAGACCTCACCCTGAGCTTCTGTATCTGGACGTCTTGTTTCTGGGTCATGCTCAGGAAGCTCTTGAAGTGATGATGGTCCAGGAGAATGTAGACAGGAACTCCTCGGACCGAAGCATCCACCACTTCTTTGAAGATGTCCACATCGGTGAAAACGTCCATCGCTATTGCAATGACCTGAACAGACACGAAGAAAGAACAAACGCGTTTGATTTTCAGGCGTATTTAAATTTAAACTGTTCATAAATGATTTTATATTCGGATCGTAGAACGACCAGCTCAGGGCGGAGGTGAAGAACTGAAGGGTGTGACTGAGAAAACTAAATTTAAGGTCTTACTATGCAAAACAAACATATTTAACATTTACATTTTTACAACATTATAGAACTTCTTAATAAATTTTTTATTTGTAACATTTTTATTTAATTTACATGATTTTCTAGTGTTTTGACTGACGGATAATTTCTAAAAGCCATGAGTAGAATGAGAAGATAGAAATCAGATAAAAAAACAAACATTAAATCAAATTTGTTCATAAGGCTTATGAGGATTAACTGAAAAGAACCTTTCACTGATCATTTATTTAAAATCAAGTAATGCACCCTTTCCTTCACTTGTAATATGTGAGCATATACTGGTCAAAACTCATCTCTAAACAAATGTTTCATTAATCGAGATTAGGCCGAATCGCGCAGATTCATGTGGCTCTTTCACCGAATCTTTTTTCTGTGCATTGTTTGTTGAGGAAAGTAAGCAGTTGGTTTTTTTTTCTAAGAGTAACGTCATTTACTGCAGTGTAGATGAAAACGATGAAATGCTGCTCCTCAAAATAAATCTGAAATAATGGAAAACTAAAAATTTCAGCTCGAAGAGAACTCCACCTCTGCTTAACACACAGCTGCATAAAGCAGAGGAACGGTTAATAAAACTAACAAGTCGAGCTTTCATTCTTCATTCCATGGAAGTCATTCCTCAGAAAAGCTTTTGTTTAGCACACAGAGAGAGAGAGAGAGAGAATAAATGAATGAAGCGTGCCTTTAAGTCCCTGTCAGTCACACACAGATGATTAAATCAAAGCCTGATGCTGATTCCTTCTGATAAATGCCACCTTTCAGTTTTCTGCATATTCACACGTAATAAACCTTCCGCATCTGTCAGATAAAAGTCCTGAAAGCTGATTTTCATTAAAGTGACGGGCGATGTGTGTTAGGAACGACGCAGAGAATCAAACAGTAGGTCAGCAGGGGATATCTACACCATATCATTATCAGCTGGAGCAGATTGTTCTGGAAGATCAGCATTCCTGCGTTCAAGCTGTGACAGGTCTTAGATGTGCTTTTGATCGGAATGAATGATGCCTATCATTAGCTGCATCTCGACACGCCCTGAGAGCATCGCTGGATTAAGAGGAGAGTTTATCACCGATGAGAACGAATGCTGAGGAGCTAATGAGGGTTCAGGGGTCTTGCATCAGGACTGAGCTTCAGCCGCTCTGATATGAGTGGAATATTAAAAACAAACAAAAAAATCTTAGGCTCACCTGATCAATAACCAACATTGTTATAAATAACAGCTTAAAAATATAAAAAGGTTGCTATGTTAATATTTATTAATAAATCAATAAATACATTTGACGATAAAAATACAGGTGCTGATCAAAAATTCATAAAAAAGATTATGATTAATTTCAGCACTTCTATAAAGAAAAAAAATCAAACTTCTATAAAGAATTTTTCCGACATACTGACATTTTCAAGCGTTTATTTCCTCTAATTTTAAAACTAATGATAACCCCCGAAATCAAATGTTTCATATTCAAGACCCTTTGGCGCCATACTGTAATCAACTTGCAAATGTGTTAAAAACCTCTTTAGATGCTGTATCTGTCTCATTTTCTAGATTATACATCAATTGACAAGACTGCTGCCCAAAAGATGGGTATTGACACCTTGCACAAGGGGGGCAAGACAAGGCCTTTGCAAAAGAGGCTGCTGTGAGCTCTGTGTCTCTCTTATGAGAAAGGTGCACAAGTTATAAGGATAACAGCAAGCCACTCTTGAACAGGAGACAGCGTCTCACCTGAGCTAAAGATAAAAGGAACTCCAAAGATTTGTTCTTTGATTATTTTGCAATTCATTTGGAAATCTAGGTCCCAGAGTCTGGAGAAAGAGAGAAGAGGCACAGAATTGTTTGGGGTTCCCCGTCATCTGCTGCTGTCGGTCCACAAGGTCAAAGGTCAGCCATCTGTCCCAGGAAGCTTTACAACACTTCATGCTTCCTTATGGAATTTTATGGAGATGCAGATTTCATATTTTCCACTGGGCCACCAGCACCTGGTTTAAGAACCGTGGTGTCCCTGTTGGGTCTAAGTACAACCACCAAGCGTAGTTCAACATTCCAGTGAGCAGCAGAAGATCCACATCCAGACAATAAGCTTTAAACAGAGGATTCCAATTGTGATGTCCTCTGGATGCAAGGTCTATAAATAAAACCCCAATCAAAAATGTTGTTGAAACCAAAGATGTCTCGCACATTTAAATACAATTCATAAACTTTCCTGTTTCCAAATGCGCTGCAGTGGTTTGATGAAACTTGTGCCTTGACACTTCAGCTCATTATAAAGTTAAAGATAAAATGTATTTGCTGATTGCTACAGACAACAGTAAAGTACAAAATAAATATTCAGCAATCTAAAAATACTCTTTCCACTCATTTATCCCCAATCGTTTGCTAATGAATCGTTTGCTAATGAGTAAATCACGTTTATATCATTGGGTCGGTGAGAAATCGCCGTCGGGGTAATTGCAATGTGGATGTTCAGGCTGCAGTGTGTCAGTCAATATAATTAACCTCCTACATAAGAAGCATCCAGAAGATATACTGTATACATGAACCCGAGGAGTCCGTCTGCTCTGGGGAGTTCATTTAATCAGAGGAACCGAAAGATTCGAGCACACACCAAAATTGCTTTGGTTCAATCATGCGCCTCCTGAGATGTGCAGTAGGTGCTCGTCTGAGTCTTCTAATGAAAGCCTGACCCTGCTCCGAACCAGACGGAATGATCGGATACACATCCCTGCAGACTCGATCGGATCATGTTAATTACAAACTTTATATACACCACCGCTATACAAATAAAATCATATACATAAGAGATTCAGCCGATCCATAGATTCTGTATTTTATCTCTTTCCAGCCAGCGATGACCAATAGAACGTCTAAAGAGCCGCATGCAGTTGTGCTCACAATTTACACATTTCATGAAATTATAAATGATACACAAAGCATTTCTCCACTCGCAGTTAGTGATTGGATGAAGACTTTTATTATGAAACAGCTGTGATACTCTTCTTAAATCATAATCACAACAGAAACTTTCCAAATGGTCCTGATCAAAAGTTTCATCCGGAGATGCGCCGACATTTCTGAATTCTGAGCGACGGGGAAAGCAAGTGAACTGTACAGAACAGGAAATGGATAAAAAGATCTCCAAGGAACTGGGAATCAGCCGGTCATGAAACTCTGATGAAGAAGCAGAAAGTGAGGGATTCTGGTGAAACCAACAAACATTTCTGCTACAACTGCCAGGAAAACCCAGAAATGTCTTCAGCTGAAAAACAGATATCTCTGAGAAAATGTGGCACAGTTGTTTCGAGGATCACAATAAGGAGACGCTTGAAGAACAATGGGTTTCGAGTTTCCAGAAGAAAGCCGTTACTACACAAACATCCGCCAAAACATCTCAGAGACAAGCTCCAAACTTCTGGAACAAAGATATTCTGAGCTCCAAAGGCACAGGAAACTTGGTGAGAATCGATGGAAGATGAAGCAGCATGTTCTCAAAGGATCCTGGAGGAAAATGTGCTTCATCAGTCGGAAGCTGCTCACGGGACGTTTCTGAACATTCCAACACCACAACGATCCAAAACACAAGGCCACGCCCACTCGTCATCGGTTCCACCAGAACAAAGAGAAGGTTCTGGAGCGGATCTCAGTCTCCTGATCTCAATATCACTGAAGCACTCTGAGGAGAACTCAAACGTGTCGTTCCTGCAAGAATTTACAAGAGCTGGAGGATTTTTACCGAGAACAATGTTCTGCTTTACCAACAGAGAAGATAAAGAACCTCATCCTCAACTACCTCAAGAGACTTCAGCCTGTCGATGGTTTTAAACAGGGGAATATGAAATATTAAGAGCTGGGGTGTGTAAACTTTTGAGCACAAATGTGTATTGTACCATGACCTATTTTTACAGGTTTGGTTTTTACAGAATTTTCACAACTTCTCCACCTTCAGTCACACACTGGGAAAGGTGCCTTCGGATTGGACCTTTCTCTATTAAAATTCTGATGATGATTAAAAGTGTGAGAAAGTAATTATTAAGAGTTTTAATGTTTGGATAATGATGTCTGAGGGTGGGAGTTACCAGCTAAACTACGGAATATCCGGTGAGGTTTATGTTCCGTGAGGGAGAACGGGGTGGTTTCTCTCAGGAGCAGGGGATTCGTTGGAGATGCAGACGATGGGAAAGAAGTCTGGGCAGCTGGGACAGAGAAGGAAGAGACTCGAGAGCGATTACAGTGTCCCCGAAGAAAGCATTACTAGCTTCTGATGCGTGCTTAAACACAGACCGGGTCCACACCCCAGCAACAAGCCTTTTCTCAGATGATGAAATATGTTGCTTTTATTTATTAGTGTCTGCAGTAAAGCCGGCTTTTCGTGGGCACACCTAGACGTTCCCATCCCTCCCGCCACATCAGCTACTCCTAAACGAGAGTGTTGCTTAATCACTCCATCTGTCATCGAGTTTAGCTGCTGTTGCTGGGGACAGACTGATTTGCACACGACTGATGGACGAACCTGGGCTTATCGCATCTCCAGCAAAGGTTCAGGAAGTCCCAGCAGAGCGGCTGCTTGCTAAAGACGCCATTGACAGGAAATCGATATACAGCCTCTGCTGTTTTTATGGGAGATTTAAAGGCAAGAGGAAGGGCACAAATTTCTTTTAACAATACACAGGTGTCCGGTGCGACAACGACTGACTGATCCGAGACTCAATGAACCGAAACGAACCTTATCTGAGAATATTGTGGGTGGCATTTCTCCAAATCGGATTTTAAATGCATTTTGTAGACAAGCATCACACTCGAGATGTTTTGAGTGATTAGGAGCAGACAAGCTCCCTCTGATCTCCCTCTGCCAGCGTTTGTTCAGTAGGTCATCTCCAGTTATTATGGAGAATAGTGTAATGAATGTTTCCAGTGTGAAGCTGAGAAAATTATTCATTCACTGGGTAATAATCAGCTTCATGAAACATTCAAACTCATGTAAATCGTATGATGGATGTTCTTGCATCTGGCAACCGCAAATTTGCACAAATAAACATCAGCTCGTGTCGTCACTAGAGCTCAGTTTAATTAGGAGATCAGCGTGTTAATCTTGACAATTAAAAATGACTATTCCTTTGAGAAAATCCGAAGGTCGTCAGACTGTTACAGATTTGTGAATTTATTCCTCTCAATCTCAAGAGGAAGCCGTTTCCTCAAGATTGTCCTTGTCCTGGTGAGGACACGTGTCGGTGATGAAGGTTCACAGATCAAGCCTCTCAACCTTTAAATACGAGTGTTAAAATGCATTTGTTGCATTTTAAACAGACTATAATTATTGTGATCGGAGTGTTTACGTGAAAGCTGAAGGAGGAATTATTCTTGAGAAGCTTCAGAAACCAAGTCATGCACAGCAGTGATGTCACTAAACATCACACGTGCTTTTTAATCGTGGAATTCAACTAATGGAGAGCAAGAAACACGATGTTGCTTGTTCCTTTGTGATGCGAAGATAAAAAAAATTTTGCATTTTCTCACAGAACTAAATATTAATCTCAATTTCCACAATTTTACCCGCCACATAAACAAATTGTTCTTATTTATTTGAGATATAAAGATATGCAGCCGTTACGGAATGTATAAAACAATATGTTTTATTTTGAATTAAAAAAAATTATGAAAATGTGACATTAATGTGCTCAAACTGCGTCAATGTTTAACCTGTAATTTTAAAATTAAACTAAATTTGGCCATGAAATTAAGAGCGGGTCTAGTGTGACTTATTAGATTGTGTAACATCCTCCAGCCTCTAGGGGGCAGCAGTAAAGTTTGTAAACTCATCGAGTTAAACATTAATGAGGACGGTATCTCTCGTGTTCTGAGTGACAGAGATCTTTTCATAAAGTTCCTCTTGTTTCTGAAGCTGGTGAAACATAATTAGCATTTTTAGCAAATGTTTATCTTTTATATTTGATTTTTATTTGTATTTTTGATTACAGATTTGAATTAGATATGAAGAGGTTTCATGAGTCATCTTTATATAAAATCAGTTTGGTACAGGAAGGCGTACGAGGCGAGCTCTCCAAAGACAGGCTCCAGGGCCAGGAAGCCACCTGAGCACCCTGCGTCTGAGCCGTGGAGGTTTGGTAGAGCGACGCTTTTAATCAATAATTAGAAGCATAATTGAAGGATTGAATGCTCAGCAATGAAGCGATATTAATCTGAGAAGCTCCTCATTCAACAAACAATGGAAAAAAGCCAAAAAAATCCAAGCGCCGTTACCTCTAGGGCCTTCCCCTCCCCTCCATATAACAGCCGAACGGCCTCAATATTTCATTATTTATCTTTTCGCAATCAGAGAGAGCATCTTTCATTCTCTATTTAAGCATGTCCTTTGGAGGTGGAACTATTTCATCTACACCCCCCCCCCCCCACCGCCACCGGTGCCATCCGCATTACCTGCCTGGCATCCTGGATGTGCTTGCGGATCACTTCCTTGATCGTTGGGCTGTTTTGCCGGGACGGATGGTAGAGCAGCTCAACCTTAGTCTCCAGTCTCCGGTGTGGAACATCTGGCCACCCTAAATCCAGGTCTGGAGGGGCGATGTCTGAATGGGTAGGCCAGTAGGTTCCTGTGGAGGCTGTATCGTCCTTCAGAGCGTCCGCCTCTTCTGAATGGTTGCTGTTTGGTGGCTGGACAGCGGTTCCTGTGATGTGATGCATTTCCTGCTCTGAGAGAAAATGGCCGATGCTTTCATCCTTGAGGAACTTTTCATAGGAGAGCTCTCCATCTTTGACAAGGCAGTCGATGGCTAGGCGATACGCTTCTTTGTAGTGGGGTTGGATGTATTCTTCAGACTTGAATCCTCCATTGGAGCAGGACAAACGGGACAACTCGGACTCCATCATGTGAGGGTTTAGATGCACGGATCGTGGTGGAGCATCTGGGGAACAAACATTAAGCTCATTACTCCTTCAGACATTGATTATTTTCTAAGCAGCCGTGGACATTTTCTCATTCTTGGCATTAAAAAGTGATGCCTGGATATTGAATCTGGGAATGATTTTTAAAATGTCTATGTTGCTCTTCCTAGTTTCGAATCTAAAAAAAAGAGTCATATGAGGAAAAAAAAAATCTCTGAACTCACCAAAAAGCACTGTTTGAAACCATCTGGTCCTTTTTTTCTTAAAAAAAATCACGTTTTTGTTAGTTTTCAACTTGAAATTAAAAATAAAACGATTGAGTGATACGTGGATTGATGTATTTTTCAAGCACAGTGAAAAATGGCTTTCATCTGAGTACAGAAAAACAGGAAATAGAGGATGTGCCCCGCCCCTTTCTCTGACATCCCACCTTCTCCAACTTGATAACTCCGCTTCGCAACTGAAAAATTTGGTCAACATTGTAGCTTCCATCTGATCCCAAAAGTAGATAAACTTCTGGTTGTCACGACGTGTAAAATATAGAAACTTCCGTTTCCTGAAGCTCATTCAGTAGAAGACCATGGCTTCAAGCCCCAGGGAAGAAAGAACGGACCACTAAACGTGTGACTGACGAATAACTGATCAGTTCTGATCGTGTCACATAGACATAAGAAATGAAGTTTTAAAGAAATAGATTTAAATGTTGTTCCTCTGACTAGATCAAATAAAATGCCACCAAAGGTCCTTTGATGGATCATGTGGCGTGGCGTTCACAACTAGATGATTCATTAAAATATCGATAGAAAACAAGGAAATTAATATTACGTTGGTCCTCAAGTAATTTCTTACAGTTTTCACAAGGTTTAACGGAATTTATCAAAAACTTCTTGAGGGATTTGAGGAGCTGATGTCCTTTACATGATGATTTATCAAAAAAACATTAAATATACAAATCTTTTGAACATTAAGAAAGTTTCTGACATCGGTGTAAACACAGTTGATTGACAACGAATGGCTTTATCCAAACATTAACTATGAGCGGGAAAAGTGCATTTGTGTCATCGTTCGTATTTTCTGAGAAATGAAAAATAGCCAATAAATCAGAAAATTGGCACGGTGATTAAACTTATGAGCACAACTGTACACTTTCATCATCTTTCCTGATTGTTACTAACAAAAAACACTCGTTTTCTCGTCCATTATCACATTCAAAACCAATCGATCAATCAGTATCAGGTCATTAAAGAAGTAAGCTGAAGGCACAGTTATTTAAGATGGAATTTGGTGTGATTGGCAACTTTTTATTCTTTTCATATTGTTATGTTGAGACTTCTTAGACTTCTCTGCTTAGACTTCTGCCCCCGTGACCCGGCCCGGGATAGGTGGAAGAAGATGGATGGATGGATATTGTTATGTTGCATTTTTTTCTTGCATCCTTCTGCAAAGCACTTTAGGTGCTGTTCAGAGTTTAATAAATAAATCCAAGTTTATTTATAAAGCACCCCACCACACCGACAAATTTAACCAGGGTGCTGAACAATAAACCCTTCTGTACAGAAAGATATACACACCACCGACCCCCCCCTACCCCTCCTCATTACCAATGCTAGATTACAAAACATCACCATCCATGAACAGTTCCAAGTTCCTCCACCTCTTTAACATGGCTATGTTGTGGTTTTTGTTTGACCGTGGCCTAATCAATAAGCAAAGCAACATGAACAAAAGCGTGTTTCGAGGCGCTCTCGTGCCCGGTGAATGCTGCTCTGCGGCTGATGAAAGCTGCGCGGGCTCCTGTAACAGAGATAGATGCTCGGGTAATTACTTCTCTTTGACCGGCGCTGAGAGAAAGTGTTGCTGCTGTTGCATCATGCTGCTTTGTTGAGCCAGACTTTTTATAATCAGCCTGAACATTCATTTGCAGCTCAATAGCTGCTTTATTAGGAAGATCTGCCGGGTGAGATCCTCGCGAAACTCTTACCAGAGCATCGGTGACAGATTCATAATGAGCGAAGAAAAACTGTTTGTGATGCAGCGTTGTTGCTAAATGTACATCCGACCGGAGGGAAGTTGTAGCTAGTTCAAGCGGCGACAAGTTTCTCTGAAGCTCTAGTTGTGGTCAGGACCCGGCCGCTGTGTTCCAGGAAAGCTGCAGCTCTCTAATGGTTCTGCAGAAGTTCTGCTGCTGACTCTTTCTGAGATAATGATTAACAGACTTCAGAACTTTGATCAAACTTAAATCCAACTCCAGAAACACACAGAGGTTCTTCGTCTGCTTTACAATTGTTTCAAGGGTTCACCCCGAAGACCTCATCTTGAGTTGGAAACTACAGTTGTATCTTTAATGTCTCATATTTGAGAAATGATATTCATACCTTTATGGGTCTTCTGTATATAGGTACACCTGTCCAACTGCAGAAGAGACACAGGTGCTGCTCCTGATGCTACAATTCGGAGACCCACCAAAATTGGACAATAGAAGATTGGAGAAATGCCTGGTCTGAAGAGTCTCGAGTTCTGCTGGACATTCTGATGTTCGGGTCAGAATTTGGCATCAACACCATGAAAGCATGGATCCATCCTGCCTTGTGTTGATGGTTCAGGCTGATGGTGGTAGAGTAATGGTGTGGAGGATGTTTCTTGGCATACTTTGGGTCCATTAGTACCAACCGCACCACAGCCTCCCTGATTATTGTTCTGACCTCCATCCCTTTATGACCACAGCGTCCCCATCTTCTGATGCTCCTCCATGTCATAAAGCTGGAATCATCTCAGACTGGTTTCTTGAACTCCAATGTTCTCCACAGTCACCAGATCTCAATCCAGTGGAGCACCTTTGGGATGTGGTGGAACGGGAGATCGGCATCATGGATGTGCAGCCGATAAATCTGCAGCTGAATCTCCATCTGTGATGCTCTCGTGTCGATACGGAGCAACATTTCCAGTTCCTAGGGGTGGGGCACTTTTTTGAAATTGTTGACAGACATAAGCTTACTGGAGCTATAAATAGTCAACAGCTATTTTTATTACTTAACGCCTCGGCTCCTCGTGAATGTCATTATCAAAATAATAGATTGCTAAAGCAGGAAGATAATTACTTTAGAAACCAATATGTGCAAAAACTAATTTCCAGAGAAAGGTTCAAAAGAAAATCTTTGATCTAGTAATTCATGACTTTAAAAAAAAAAACACTAAAGAATCAGATCAAATTGAAGGAAGCATCTGATATTTTCTTTCTCTGCGGTTAGGCACACAAACACAGCTCCAATCACTAAACCGTCTCCTAAGCTCAGGATCTTTAGAGAAATCCCTGCTGTATTTAGCTTGGGCTGTAATAATAATAATAATAATAACATTACTTTACTAAAAATGTTTTTTCTTTCTTTTTTATCAAAAGGAACTTACATTAGTAGAACAAAAAATTATAATCCTATCTCCGAGACTGAACAAAGGTGGAGGAGGTTTGGTTGCAGAGTTCGGGACTTATGACATTTTCTTAAGAATTGATGAAAGTATCACTTGTTGCTTCACAGTATAAACTGTGTGCTGCTGGAATGTGTTTAAGTTTGAGCGCAGTTCAACATTTTATAAGAGGTTACGGCTTCAGAGCAAGCGTTTCCTGATAATCATACGTTACCCCTAAAAAACAACAAACAAACAAACAAACTCTAAATTGGTTTGTCGCCAAGTGTGGAATGATGGAATACAATTAGTTCTTCACTTAAAAAAAGCACAGATGCGCATTTAAACACAAAATGTGTGACTTTTAACCATTGCATGAAAACTCCAATAACAATGTAGAAGCGTCAGGTAACAACATGGAACACAGCGTTGTTTGGTTTCGAGTCAGTGCTGCTTTAGGGGAGCAAAACCACGAGGAAAAATCTCCAGTTTAACCATATCCACACCTGCACGGATTCCAGTTTACTTCTATATATTTATATTTTTAGCAGTTGCAGTTTATTTGATTTAATCTGATGTATGAGACCTGATTAAATCATTGTTCACTTCCTGGGTGAAGTGAAGGGTTTCATCTCGTTCTGAACGGTGTTACAGTATCGATGGGAAGTAGCATCTCATCCTTTTCCAGTCTTTTCTCGGTTCCGGTTTTCTCTCTTTCTCGGTTCTCTTTCTCATCACACGAACTAAACATGAGCCTCTGTGTGTTTTAATGTACACAAAGAAAATTTAAGAGAATTAGGGCGAGCTTACAGTCTAATTATAGTCTTACTATAACACATTCTTACGAAAGTACATCGTGAAATCAGAGTGTATTTGGTCCGACTCTATGTAGAGTTAAACCAACTCTGAGAAAGAGTTATACATCTTTTTTCTTAATTTTTTTTCCAAATCTGCACAGGATTGCAAAATAACAATGAACCACTCAGAGAAGGACAAAAAGCACTCCGAACAGAGTTAAATAAAACAGACTGTTTAGGTATTTTTGATCATCGGTGAGCATTTATGATTAGCAAGCCTACAGAAACACAAAACAAAAAGGTACACAACCAAAAGATGGAATTTTCATTCACAAATTTGGAAAAAGTGTACGAAAGAAACGCATTTAAATAAACTAAACATTTCCAGAAGTAAACTATGATTATCCACGTCCAGGCTCTAAAGCGATTGAGGGCTGAAAATGAAATGATGCACAAATCCAAATAAAGTACAAAATATGCCAGATATTCCAGAAAAGTGGTTGATTAATAGTAAACTCGCTTTAGATCTGCCGCCTCCTTTACCTCCTGATGCAGAAAACAGAGATTTGATCTAATAGCGGTGAGATTAGATTTAATAGTGACCAGCGACAGACATTCATCCATCCGCGAGCTCAAGAAACTGTTTGCATCTGAAGACTCTTGTATCTGAAGTGATGTCAGCTCTGAAGTTTGCTCAGGAGAACCTTCTGTGGTGACGGCTTGTGTATTTTTCATTTAACTCCTCAAATATCCTCAGGTTAACGGTGTGAATGTGAAGTTACTTACTTGCCGTCTCCGATCACTGCTGCCCAGAACACACGAGCTCTTTCTCAAGGCTCTCGAATGTGTTTGAACAGGAGACGTGTTGAAGGGTGGAGAATCAAGTTTTCACATGCAAATACTGAGAAGATCTCAGCGGCCAGAGGCTGTAAACCTGTCTGACATCCAGCAAAGACACACCTCTTCCTTTCTACCTGTCGCCCTGCGCCTCGCTCCTGTCCCAGAGTTCACAGTACACAGAGATAACACTGGCAGTTTCTCTTTCTGACAGATACAGTGGATCACACGACTCAATTGTTATGTAACAGCTTTTGATGAATAAACACAGCAGCAGTGTGTTTAAGCAGAATATTACAGAGAGTAAAAATCACACACTGGCAAAACTTTTGCTTTCTCAGCTATTTTTTAAGAATTGGAACAACATTCACATTTATGCATTTGGCAGATGCTTTTACCTAAAGCGACTTACATTTTTTCCATTCCTGCTTTCCCTGGGATCTGAACCCAGGCCCTTTGCATTGTTAGCGCAATGCTATAAAAACTGAGCCAGTGGAGAGCGGCTCAGTTGCCAACACAAAACCTTTCCTCCAACCTCCTACATTTAGTGACAAAGCCATTTATCATCAAACAGCTGTGTTTCCTCTTTTTAAATCATAATCACAAAATAAACTTTCCAAATTACCAAAAGCTCTTAATATTTCATATTCCCCTTTTTAACACCATCGACAGCCTGAAGTCTCTTGAGGTAGTTGAGGATGAGGTTCTTTATCTTCTCTGTTGGTAAAGCAGAACATTGTTCTTGGTAAAAAGCCTCCAGCTCTTGTAAATTCTTGCAGGAACGACACGTTTGAGTTCTCCTCAGAGTGCTTCAGTGATATTGAGATCAGGAGACTGAGATCCGCTCCAGAACCTTCTCTTTGTTCTGGTGGAACCGATGACGAGTGGGCGTGGCCTTGTGTTTTGGATCGTTGTGGTGTTGGAATGTTCAGTAACGTCCCATGAGCAGCTTCCGGCTGATGAAGCACATTTTCCTCCAGGATCCTTTGAGAACATGCTGCTTCATCTTCCATCGATTCTCACCAAGTTTCCTTTGGAGCTCACGCATCCCCAGAACATCAGTGACCTGCCTCTTTGCTTCACAGTGGGGATGGGTTCCGTTCAATGTAGAGATTATAGTTGTGGCCAAAAAGTTTGATTTTGTTCTCATCGTCCAAAAAAACAGATGTTTGGAGCTTGTCTCTGAGACGTTTGGCGTATTGTAAGCAGCAACTTTGTGGCATTCGACCATGAAACCCATTTTTCTTCAAGCTGTGCTCCTTAGAACAGCCGCCTTTGCAGGTGTTTTGAGTTAATTATCTGATTAGAGTGTGGCACCAGGTGTCTCTAGAGCGGAGATGCTGATCACCACGTCCAAGAACCTACCCACTCTGCGAAAGAACCTCAGTGTTTGAACAATCTCTGGGGTGTGAAGATGAGAGACACCAGATCCAATCGTAAGAATACTGAACGTTGGTTTTAACAATGTCTATACAGTTATTAATACCAATATATTTACTATATTATGTTCCAACATAGACTTGAAATGTTTCACTCTACAACATTTGAAACGTAGCAAAAGCAGCTTTTTCTTATTATAGATGTTGCAGAATATGCTTTTCTCCCAGACATGTGCTCACATCTTCACCTCTTTAGTTTGATTCACTTTAAGATTGACGACCAAAAGCTGTTCTTCTGTGGGAAATAACTGAGTGGTGTGTGTTGTTTTCTTTTCTTTTCTTCGCGAGGCAGCTGTAGAAATGTCAGTGTTGCAGCTCGAAGGTCTTTACGATCTTGTTTTGAGTGTAAAAGCAGCAGTTGCTCTTGAACAATGAGGTAGCTGGAAAAGTCAGACTCAACAGAAAACCAGAAAGCAAACAACACAAATAATAGTAGAGCACCCTTCCCATCCATCCATTTCCTTCAGCTGCTTATTTCTAGCTAGATTTCAACTCTCACTCAAATTGGATGCAAGGTTTGAACTTCCTTCAAAACTAACCAGTTGGTAGCCATTGTTCCACCACTTTACAACAAGTTGCCATGCATTAAAACCAGATAACTCTTTGGTTAAAGAGCCCAGTTTTCTATTTGAAAAGCACTTGTGTAAAGCCCAAATCATACTTTTGCATGAAACACATAGACCCTTACACAAGAGTCTTACGCGTAATTCCCAAAACTGTATAGACGTAAATGTCTAACCCTTGAACAGAAGAGGTTCTTTGGTTGGATGGGTTTACAGTGGTGTGAAAAAGTATTTGCTCTCTTCCCCATTTCTTTGGTTTTTGCATATTTATCACTCAAAAAATGTTCACATCATCAAACTAATTTTATTATCACACAGTAACAACCAAAAGACAAAATTCAGTTTCTGAATGATGGCAACACAAACTCAAAAAACACAGAAATTGGGAAGGGGGCAAATACTTTCACACCACTGTATACATGGCAGTGGTTATGAGCTTCACTGCTGGCATGTGGGCAGGTCTGGCTACTAGTAGACCTTTGTAACACTGATTAAACAATAGTAAATAATGGATTTTATAGCAGGTTTACGGGTGAAAATCCTCTGTGTCGGATAACATTGCCAGACAGTGTGTTTGTTCATTGGGACAAAAACAGGTCGTGATATTGTGTGTAATGTGGCCTGAAAACATGCACCTGCTGCTGAAATCCTCCAACAGAACAAAGCACCTGAACACTTAAAGCCCGGTGAGTTTCTGACATAGACACCAGCACATGGCTGGGGGAGGGAGGGAGGGAGAGGGGTCTCGGGGGAGGGGGATAACTAATTACAGGGGGTTTCCCAGTTGTGTTGGAGCCTGGGCTTAAAGGTACAGTGTGCATAGCTGGTGTTGTATGGGAAACAGAAAAGCTTTCCTCGATGTGACCTGAGATTATCGTTCATTTGAAGAGATCGTGACATTAGAAACCCGTTGTCTGACGAATAGGAGAGAAGCTCTGTTGCTGTAGAGGAAAGAAGTTATTTGCAGATGAGCAGAGACATCATTCTACACCAGTGCACAGCGGCAGCGTTACGGCATTCTACATGTCAATGTTTGGTTAAAAAAAAAGATAGGTGTGTTTTAGGACTCATCATTTAAATAAAATAATTGAATGTACAGCATAGTGGATATTATAGCTTAACCTAAGTTCAACTCTGACCTTTTACAGCTTAACAATAAGCGAGTTCATAATAAATAAATACATTGATTAAAGATGGTGGGTTTTAAACACTTACTTCTCAGTTCTGATTTGATGCCTGTTAGATTGTTTATTACCACGATTCATCTCAGTTTAATGACGTTAAGATGCATACGATTAGCCTTTGAACTCTAGCCACTTTTGTGCAGATCTGATATATTTCCAAACATAAACCAGGCCTGATTCCAAACGGCCATGTCTTGAGTTTTTTTTACCAATCTTATGTCTTTTTGTGTAGCGTTAAGAGCTGAATAATGATACATTAGTTCCCATTAGCACCATCAGTGGGAATAAGAAATGTAGACTTAGTTCAGGGTCATTGAAACCAGTTTGCAAATGGGTTGACTTCACTAACTGCCTTAAGAAAAACTCCTGGAAGTCTTTAAAGTAGTGTACGCCTTGAAATTCACATACCTATCCAAATCAAAATGAGTTGTTCTTAATAATCTACTAAAAGACACACTACAACTATCAGGTATACTTTTCCAAAAGTCCAGAAAAATGGAACCACCCAGATCATGACTTCAGCATTCCTGAAGGGTTTGCAGTTAAGTGTACCAAACCCATCAGACGTTTAGCCAACACTCGTGACTTCTGAGCCGAAGACTAGTGCTAGGGCTAAGGCAAGGGTAGAAATTTAACTGAGAGAAGTCAGTCCATCACTGTCCATATACCATGTAATCACAGCTGGGTGAGTATGGCTCCCAAATCTACAACTCCCTTGTGCTTTAGCCCTACATTCATTGAAAAATGGTCCACCCTTACTCACTTATATGTTTCTTTGGGCCTTTAATTTGCTTCTAAATCTGGGGATGCTGATGTGTTCTAGGGAAATCGAGAGACAAAGAGCTCGACTGAATTCTTACTTTGGGAATAAGGATTTCATTAATAGAAGCTGCACTTTGTGGTGAATCACCTGAAGCATGCAGTGTTCCTGTGCATGTGGACCTGTTCCAGCAAGCAAGCCTCAATAGTGTGGATGACGGAATATAATCCTTCCCTATGCCTCGGTACGAGGATTTCAATGTGCGCTGAGGCTTCGTCTGCATTCCCACGAGCCTGAGGGGCAAACAAGGTTCCAAATAATAATGGTAGGAAAGAGATTGTGTAAGGAACATCAAAGAATGGGTTTGGATCGGAGTTAGTTTGCACGTTTTAACAAAGAATATTATATTTCAATACAAAAACCAAGAGGAAAGTTCCATGAGGTGAAACAGTCCTGAAAAGACTAGCATGTGAGCAAAAAGTTAAAATATAAATCAAAACTGTTGATTCTGAAAGGAAACTAAAGGTTGGTTTCTAACTAAACGTAGTTCTCATCTTTGCCTATCAGTGATTGATGTACAGGGTAACGTCTGTCTCGTGAATAAAATCCAGGATAGCATGATGTGCAGGTGACGCTTCATGTACGTATAGCATCCACACGTACTGTTTACACAGGCTGAAGTCACTAAAACCTGGTTAAAATCATGGTGATAAGGTTCAACTTCTTCTACCCACTCGAGCTGGGGGAGGGATATGGAGTGATGGATGAAACAGAGGAAGATTTGAAGCTTCACGCAGCAGTGCACCCACCATCCGTCTGAGACTGAATGATGTACAGTCAATGCCCCACACCGCAAATCAAATATACATTTAATGTTCTTTTTTATGGAAGTGTGACTTCCAGCGGCCAAATATTACTCGATGTCACAGCACCAACAGGCAGAGCAATGAAGACAGTAGCACTGAGCACCGAGTGAATGAGAGTGGTTACAAATCTAATTTGAGCGTCATATTTGCAGATATGCTCCAGTTAATGCAGCTACTCGGCACTGCATTTTAAATCCAAATATACTTTGAGTCCAATGCTTCGAGGGTGTTTGCTCATGGATCACAACCCCTCTCAGCTCCTGACCTCACAGACCTTCCTCTTTGCTCAGACAGAAAGAAGATTGGATTTTCTCACTGGTATCCGCTCTGGCTGTGACCTCGGTCGTCCTCGGTTTGCTTCCGGAATACTCTGCAGAAAGACGATGATCTAATGAGCGATTTACATGCCGCTAATTCTTATATTAAACTTTTACCTTCTTTCATTTAAATCCAGCAATTTTCACGACCTTCATCATTCTTCAAAATTAAATGTACAGAGGGAGCAAGATGGTAATGTAGTCACAGCCTACTTTATTATTATAAAGATTATTTGTATAATATAAGGCCAAAAAACTGAAAAAATTTCCAAATTATTTCAGATTTGCTGATCATGTGGATACAGTTTATTTACAATTAGAGATTCTTTGAATGTCATTAAAAAAACAATAATTTAACTGTTGATCCTGACAATTCTGAGTGATTTTTGTTCGTGTGATAAACCCAAACCATAAACACATCCTGTGCTGTTTGAGCAGATTTTCCATTTCAGCATATATTCATGTATAGATTTCTTTACTTATAATTATTTCCTTTATTTATGAACAAATATAGTCTTAATAATTCAACCATTTGTTTAAGCATATAATCAGCTTTTAATCTGATCTGATGAAGGACCCACATCAAAAATCAACAGAATTCATTTTATAAATTTATATTAGTGGTGCATGTGCCGATGACTTGGACGACAGAAAGGGACAGAATTAATTTAATGAATTCACCAGGTAGTAATTTCTTACATTTTATACATGTGCAAAAAATAAATAAAAATCAAATACATCAATGAGAAATTTAGTTCATCCTTAATTAATGAATTAAATGCAATGTGTTGTTAAAGATGTGATTCATTATAAACATAATTAAATAAGCACTTTTCAATTATTATTTTAACACATATTTGGTTTATATGAAAAGATCTATGATTGTTTCACATTTTAACAAACGAATGCACGTCCTGTGTTTCTGTGTTTCATGAGCTTATACATGATAAACTCTAACAAAGATATCATAAATAAACAATATTTTATTTTATTTAGCATTTAGTCATTTTGTCTATTTATTTAAGGGTATATTTTATCACACGTTTTTAAGTATTTAATGATGTTTGTAGTGTTTAAAGTAATTAAGATTTATTAATGGAACATGTAAAAATATATATACATTTATTTACTTCTGGCACTTTCTGTTATTTGTACAATGAATGATTCCTGAATTATAAGCTTCTTTGGATAAAAGCGTCTGATAAATGCATAAATGTAATGTAAAATTTAATTATCTGCTCCACAAATGAAATCATTGTTTGCTGATTAACTTTAAGATTCATTTCAAAAGAAATTTTTACCATAGACTAAAAAAAATGGACAATACATCACTGTTTGAGATGCAAATGAACTTGATTGGCCAATGATGTCGCTTAACACATAGCTGTGTTCAAAATGCATGTTTTATTTCCAAAGTAGGTCAAACCGAGGAAAGAGGAGCTTCATTGGGGAGATCGGGAAGCTTGAACCTAAACTGCTGCGCACGGCTGGCTTGATAAGATGCTGGTTTATGAGCTTCTCTCCAGAGGGTGATCAAGGCACCTTTGACCACCATCAATAGGCCATCTGAGAGAAGCTCGGCTCTTGCATTAGCATGCTAACTCAATTTCAGCCAAGAGGGCAACCTTCCCGTCCTCCCGACAGAGGAGATCCAGCATTGCTTGTCATGATCATGAACGGGTGAATTATTTCTAGAACACATTAGTTTATGCTAGTAAACCACAACAATGTGCATAATTAATTAAGGGCGTGGCCCGTACAGACATATGTGCATCTTAACTGCTGCATCAGAGCACCACCATGAACCACACGACTGCTTCCGAGCGCAGTTTGTTCTGCTGAACACAAACAAACAAACCAAGATCCACCAAATAATTGCTTCTGTTTCAACTGTGTTTTTCCTCGTAGCATTTCTCAAGCTATACTTGATTTCTCCTTCAATTTCTCATATCTTCTTTCCAGTCACTTCCATCACAATAATCACTTCTTGGTTTGAATGGCACAGGTCCAAGATCCTATTTGATACAAGTGGAATTGATCATTCACAGCAGGAATCATTTCACAGTTGTTTTTTCCATCTTTCCATGTCTCCCTAATGAAATAGTTTAGCCTTTCTAAAGTTCTCACAAGCATTTCTTCTTGGATGTGTCAGACTCACTTACAGAGGGGTCAGCCCGGCACAGTTTATCTCCAAACTCAATTAATTGCACCTGATCATGCTAATTAAGTCCTGCAGGTTTGGTTGGAAGCCGTGCACTGGAGCAATCTCTGGAGCTGAGTTTGACACCCTTGAACTAAATGATAGATTACAAATATCTGATATTTACCACCCATCAGAGAAACTGAATTTAACAGGGAAAACCCATTACTGCAGAGGAAACTCTCTAAATGTTCAGTTTATTAATTTGAAAGAGCAGACACTTTCTTTAGGAACTCTTCTGAGGCTGCGTGCCTCATCTCAGGATTTCTGTGCATAGGAAAATAGTGAGTCACGGGTGAAGCATGAGAAGAATGCACCAATGTATGCAAATTACTACAATCGAGAGAAGAAAAAAGCCCAGCTGAGTGACGGCGTAGATATTCCACTTCAAACTGGTTCTGGGACTCTGTGGTGTGTAATTAGCTGAAAACAGACAGAGTTTGCCACCACTCCACGCTTCACAAAATCAGTTTCTTTCCGTGCATTTGTTGACAAGTGACAAGGAGCTGGTAGTTTCTAATTTAACCACGCAGGGGTGGGATTGGCGCACACAGATTCTTATTTTAGGTGTTTGCAATCAGACGCCTGCTTGCTGTTAGCGCTTGTGTATTAGCTCTGTGAGGACTGAGAATGTAATCAAAGCAGAAGGGTTCGGCTGTTTCAGATGTTTCACTAAGTAAAACCTTCAGCTTTGCTCAGGATGGTGAACGGTGAGGTTAACGGTAGCCAGTGCTCAGTGACACAATTAACCAAACCGTTCAATTACATTCGCTTCTCACATGGCCGGCTGAGTGAAACAAAAGTGCCCCCCTGTGGATGGCTGCAGAGTAATTCTTTCAACTCCAACCCCAATATAAACACCATGGAATCATGCGAGACAAAAAAATGAAAAACAAGTGCACAGAGGTGCATTTAAAGAATTATTATTAGTGGTTTTGTTTATTTGCTAATAATAAAGTTGTCTCGGATCACACATTATCTTCAACAAAGCCACAGAACCACCAGCAGAGCGTTCACATCAATATTTAGATCCGTAAATGGCGCATTGTATCATGGCGTCGTCTTCTCTTCTGCACACGCATGTCGCAGCATTCCGTTCATCCACAGGACGGATGTGAGTCACATATTATCAGTACAA
This sequence comes from Danionella cerebrum, assembly GCA_007224835.1. Classification (NCBI taxonomy): domain Eukaryota; kingdom Metazoa; phylum Chordata; class Actinopteri; order Cypriniformes; family Danionidae; genus Danionella; species Danionella cerebrum. The sequence continues at coordinate 84,260 of SRMA01026937.1, read as the reverse complement.
TGTGAACAAGCTTTTCACAGATTTCATCCAAGAATCAGAACTGAGCAGTTCGACCTGCTCCCTGAACATCACGCCGTGAGAAATGTTATCTACGCTGCCGATGATCAAATTCAGAGAAGTGGTTCTCAAATTCTTGTTTATTGTAAATAACAGCTACCTGTGAGCTCCGAAACCATGACCCCCACCCCCCTGGAAGCTGTGCACCCTCTCTCTGCCTGTCATTGCCACTCTCGTATCATGCTCACGGTGGCCTAAAATGGCCCAATGGCAGGGGGCGGAGTCAAGTAGTCATTTTTTTTTTTCATAATTATTTTTTTATTCATAATTATTAATATAATTATTCAATTATTTTAAAGCCAGCTGTGTGGGCCATTCATTGTCTAGTCTAATTTTTTTTTACACATATTGCTATTTTTGTAAAAATATTGTAGATCAAAAGTCGTGTTGGTGACGCTTTTATTTCATGTTGCCATGTGAAGTTTTTTTTTTTTAAATGCGTATTATTTCATTTACCTATTTTACCATGTTCTACCAAGTTTTCAAAATCAAAAACAGACGATTCAAGTTATTCAACAATTAGTTAAAACCTTCTAAAAGCTCTGAAGTTTATTTACTAAAAATAAGGCATTTAAAACGAGACACTTCCATATCAAAGCCTGTTTCCACCACTGAAGATAAAAACTTAAACTAAATCTTTGACTTTTTTATTGAGTTTTTATCATAGAATTCAGAGATAAAGACTCAAGATTATTTTGTTTTATTTTATCTTCAGTGGCAGAAACAGACTCCATAAAATCTTAATATTAAAAGTAATCTTTCTTGAAATATATGAAAGCATTCTGTGCTGCGTGTTGCTTGATTTACTGTTACATTTTTGTATTTATAGCAAAGTTACATAACACCGTCTACAAGATTTCATCAGAAAGACTTGCAGCAGTTTTTCAGAAATATGAGGAAACCCTGCAGAGTCACCCAGCAGCACAACGTCAGGAAAAGTTTACTCGAATTTCACTGGAAACTGTTTTCTGTATTTTGATGAAAAATAAACAGTCAGAGTTTTATTCAGACATGATGTTCCTACAAGGCGCAATGCTTCCAAATAAACAAGAGAGACAGGAGGCCCTCGCTCTCCTCGAGTGCAGCGCAGAAGAACAACATCTCCTGCAGTTTGTCTGCAATCATCGGGATCCGTCTGGACGCCCTGCTGACGTCGGGATATTTCAGAAGACAATATGTGAGCGTGGGAAATGCTTGTAGCTGTAGTAGACTCCATTTCAAACAGTATCTCTGTTTTTAAAAATGCAGAAGTCAAATGAGTGCCAGCTTTCCTCTGGTACCTTTTCTGCTTCTTGAGCTTCTGCTCAGGACAAAAGATGCTTGAATGTCTGGGGCTTATGGAACCCTCTGGACCAATACTGGGATGTCACTTACATTTTGTCCAAAGGGAACTACAATCACAGGGAAAATACACAACAAGCAATTTCATTGATCACAAGCAGTTGTTGCAGAAGAGGGAACTGTGAAGGAGAAAGGTCTGATGAGAGATCTTCAGGTCTGAGATGGAACCACCAGGCATCTGGTGGAGATGTAGAGCTGCAGGAGCTTGTGAAGAGGAGCATCAGTGTTTTATACTTGAAATGGGCTGCAGCGAGGAGCCAGTGGATGAGATGAAGAGAAGAGTGACGTGGAGTCGTCTCAGTTCCATCGCCGTTCTAACTGCACAGGAAGGAAGTCCAGCGAGAAGGGCATTGCAGTAGTCGAGTCTGGATGTAACCAGTGCTTCGACTAGAAGTTGGGTTGACAAAGTTTACAATTTTTCAATCTGGAATAATATTGTATCTTATTTTTTTATTCAACACACACACACAGACACAGACACACACACACACACAGACACACACACACGCACACACACACACACACAATGTGTCATTTTTCTGCACCTATAACAGTCAACATAAATCAAATTTACATATATTTAATAATCATATGAATATATAATATATATCAAATATATGACACAAATATGTTAAGGAAGAAACATTTAGAACTTTATTGAATAAAGGAAATTTCAAAAGATCATTGATTAGAATACATTTAGTAGAAATAAAAATGAGACAGTAACTAAATAATGAGGTTGTTTTTTAAACATACATGTTTTTAATCAATTACAATTTTTTTTTCAATGAAATGAATGAATATGTTTATGAATATGGTATATATTATATGTGTTTTTACAGAAAAATAAATATTTAAAATTATTTTTAAATATATAAAATAGTAACAAATATTGAAACATTTTTTAAAATATATATATTTTGGAATTTCTCATCATCACCTCTGGCTCCATTAATATCCTCTATTTTTTTGTCAAAGGGTGAAACCTGAGGTGGAGATGAATTTTTGAATACTCCACACAATAAAACGATGGGAAACTCTTTCCATCGACTCCCTGCTGCTCACGGGCTGGATGCATTGAGCTGGAAGATCTCCTCAGGCTTTAGCCTCCTAAGGTGTTCTTGAAACCAGTAGCACTGAGGAGATGAATTTCTTACAGCAACAAATCCACTCCACAATCAAAGCGTTGTGCATTTACTCTCAGCTCACGTGCATCTTGTGCTGCAGAACAACAACTTCAAATCTTCTGAGACACGATAAACCCCAGCATCGCAGTCTTTTGTGTCGACCGAACTCCGGAGCGCTTGAGAGTCAAGAAATGGGGTCAGAGCCCTTGAAGAAGCACGAGTCGCGTGGTTTTGATGTGATGCTGCACTGATCTAGGGTCAGATCACAAATGGGATCTTGGGGTCTGTGATCTTCAAATGTGTGTCTCACGCGTGCTGATGGAGGTGAGAACATCTGGACCGGAGATCCGGCTCTGAGCGATCAGAGATGCCAGTCTGCTCTTGAAGTCATCGTGTCTTTCAAGAGAAAACGCTTCTGCAGAAGCCGACGGTTGCTCTGAAGCTCCTCGAACATCTGCTGGAGCTTCATCACTCTGCCAACTCCTGACGAACTGGAATAAAGCACAGGAGTACTGGTTACCAACTGGTTTCTGATGGAATGCCAGCTTTGTTAACGCTGAAACATATCTTTATTTGAAATATAATTTTATTTTGTAGAAGGCAGTATAATCACAACCACTTTCATTTCTGTGTGATCTGTCTCTTTATTTCTGTGTCTCGTCGTCACAGGACATTATTCACCTTCACAAAGAAGAGTTTTCTGCATCTGATGATAATAAATCACTTTATCCGTGGCCGTCTATCTTCTCGCTCATCGCACCCATTTACTGTCTGTACATTTACTCCCTGCTGTCATACGTCATTCGAAATGTCAATTTATCTGAAAGAATGGAATTGAACGAGAGGCAAATGTGATGCTCTCGGTCAAACGAGGCTCTCATATTGGGACACACTTACAATTACATATTGATTTCTCTGTCCGGGTCATAAAGTGCCTCAAATCATCAAAACATTGTTTACAATGCTGCGGATGTGAAGCCAAGCAGCACATACATGGAAAAAATTGAAAAGGTCACTGACCCATGAAATGAAATTATATCGTCTGCAACAGGATTTCACTACCGGAGGGGAAAGATGAAACGCTGTGCAAATAAATCCTTTATTGATCCTTTCACGACAGCTTTCTCTGATCACTTACTGTACGCAACTCTGTGCTTTGTTTATTAACTGTCTCCTCCCCGTCTGCAAACAAACTGGGCAATTGTCCTGCACACCTGTCACTGGGATGCAGCCCAAGTCCGGCAAAGGTGGTATCGTTTTTAATTCAGCACACCACTTATGGGCCCACTACCCTATATGGTGTGCATCATCAGACCAGAGTCTTTCAGTTCGCTCTGCAGACTCCTTCTCCTTTGGGCGCCCATTCGAGCGCTTGCCTGGTGCTGTTGCAAAGCTCTTTCTGCAGGGTGTGAGTGACATTTTCTCTTCCCAGACATTGGTTTGAGGAGAACTTGTGTCACCAGTGTTTTTTTCTGTGATGATGATAAGACAGTAATGAGCTAAATATGACTAAAACTTTGATGAGATTTGCTAGTTTTCGGTGATGAGATGAACATGTTAAGGGCTGGATAGTTACACACTCAAAATGCAGGACGTTTCTGCTCGTCATGAATCGAGCAGCAGAGACACGTGTTGCTGGTGGTTCTGTTAAAACATTTAAATGCTCTGTTTCTAATATGTTAAAGTTCTATTAACTTCTCAAAAGATAATCTTTTATCAGCTAAACCAAGCCGACCAAAGGCCTTTAAACACGATCTGTAATTTCCGTCTGAAGTTTTGTGTAACGGGGCATCACACATCTGACCGAATGAGTTCCTCACTGCCTTTTTCACAAGGGGAACGACCAATGAAAGCTGGCTCTTTTAATGACATGAGTGGGACGTTAAAGAGCCTCTCAGTGGAGCTCCTTCTACATTTTTATGATGATGTCGCACAGGACATAGGAAAGAAATATCCTCCCTTTTCTCCACATTTTTGTCAAGCAGCTCCCGGTGATCAACAGAATAAACCCCTCGACATCCACGATTTTTTCTGTGTGATTTTTTCTCTGTCGTCGTCTTCTTCTTTCCTGTTTCCCTGTGTGGTGTGGAGTGCATCTGTTGTACCGCCAGGCAGGGAGCGACATTGCATCAGAATTTCCTTAGCCCAGACCTAAGCCATTTCAGGAGTTCGAGCATCTGGCTTGGCTGGTTAGGACAGAGTTGAGGAATAGAAGGTTAGATCCAGTACGTGTGGAAGAGGGCTAACGCAATATTTGAAGTTGGTATCAACTCCTCCTTAAAAATGTTTGTGCAGCCCGTCGCTATGTTTGGGTTAAATTGATTTGATTGATTACTTTGATTTAAACGGAACTAAAACATCTACATTTTGAAATGACTAAAATGTGACTAAAACTGATTTTTCTCGTCTAAAAGACTCTGAGCTATGCATTTGAGTTGAAGATACTCAGTTTGGTGTTTCTTGAGAAGGCAGTTGCTCTCAGGATGGCAAAAGCTTGACTTGCTTTCGTTGCTCTTGTCTTGAGATCTTCTACTGCTTCCCCGAGCTGATGACTTGGTCTTTTTGTGGCTTATCGTGAGCTCAACACGCCTGCTGGTGCTTTCCAAGGTGGTGACTTTGTCTTTTTTTTGTCAAATCTTCATAGGCCGTCCTGTTCACCCAGTCCAGTAGCACAAGGAAAAGAAGTGGGCTGGTACCTTTCCCTGACCACACACAGAGCTCCCGCATCCATCTTTCCATCCATTTTCTTAACTCACTAATGTTTTGTTAGCATCAAGGTGATTGAAATCAGGTGAAATCTGTGGCACTGATCCCAACTAGGTCACCAAACCATTACATTACTCCGTTCACTCACCCTTAACTTTCATATTCACGTTTAGCATCTTTATCTGCTTTAAATTTACCTCAAGTATGTTTTTGGACACTGGGAGGAAACATCTTTGACGGTAAGAGTTTGACGACTCAAAACTTTAATCCAGTTGCTTCAATTCCAGCCCAAAGTGTTATTGTTAATATCTGAATGTTTGGCTCAGACAGGAATAATTCTTTGGCTGAAAAAGACAAACTGAAGCTTTCTGTATTAACGTTGAAATGCCAGGGTCTGTAATTAAAGTAGAGTTATGTGCTGAGAATAACAGTTGTTATCATCCCTGTCTCTCGCACAGACAGCTTGAATACACTCGCAAACAACAGTTAAAATCTCATGTGTGCCCTGCTTCCTTTGAGGCAGGATTTACAATGAATCATACTCAAGATTCTTTGCTTGGAATCTCTGATAAGAAAGCCTTGGAGTTTGTTTTGTATAAAACCCAACAGAATAAAGAGGAATACAGCAACAGAGCAGGAATGTGTGTGTCGCCGCAGAACAAACAGATAAAGGCTGGCAGGGCTCTCTTCAAAACTAAATCGTGGCGGGAGACATATGGTGGAATGTGCAAAAAAATTCTCTCTTTTTTTTACTGAAACAATATATAGTTGCTGGTCGTATAATTAGAATATTATGAAACGTTTCTATAATGAAGACACCGAGTGCCCACCCTAATCATCAAATGAACCCAAAACACCTGCAAAGGTCTGCACACCTTCACCTGGTTACCTGACTTTACAGTTGCCCAAAATATGGTCATTGACACCTTGCACAAGGAGGACAAGAAACAAAAGGTCATGGCAAAGGAGGCTGCTGTTCACAGAACTCTGTGTCCAAGCAGATTATTAGAGAGGTAAAAGATGTGGTTTAAAAAAAAGTGCACACACAAAAGGAATAGCCACACCCTAGAGAGGATTGTGAAACAAAACACATTCAAAAACATGAGGAAATTCATAGCCGACTGCAGCTTGATTCAATGGAGTCTCCAAGATTGTCACATTCCACTCTTAAATAAGAGAAAGCATCAGAAACATCTTGCATTGGCTAAAGACGAAAAGGACTTCCAAAATTATGCTCCCTGGTGAAAAAAGATTTGGCTGTTCCTTTGGAAATCAAGGTATCGGAGTCTAGAGAAAGAAAGAAGAGGCACAGAATCTATGTTGCTTGAGGTCCAGCCTAAACTCCCCCTGCAGTTGTTAGGGTAAACAGTTTGGTTACTGTGATGTGTTAACTGATCCCATATCAAGTGTCCCTTGTCTGAAAAAGTGATCCACGAATAAACCACACTTTATATTCCTATGATTTTCAGAAGCCGTGACATAGACCTCCCTAAATGGTTACTTGGGTTAAAGGTTTGGTTGCTATGGTGTGTTTAGTGATGCCATGTCAAGGTGACCTTGTCAGAGTTAGTGATCGCTCTACAAACCAAACTCCATGGTCCTATAAAGCTACAGATATTCTGTAAGATCTAAACATTTGGTGTTTAGTGTTAGTGTCAAGATATAAATACTGTAAAGTGGTTGCTAGGGTAAGCAGTTTGGTTGCTATGTTGTGGTCATTTCTCTAAGGTTAAAATATCATCGTCTCCATGATTTACAAAAAACAACCCTTACATTGTCTCTGCAATTTTTAATTTGGATAAAACTACAGTTTCTACTGATGACGGATGCTAAACATGTGCATTAGCACGTCTTTTCGTTTTAGTTCATTTTTACTTTTTTATATTTTATATTTTTTATGTACCAGTCTCGTTCCAGCCAATCAAGGAAGACTATTTGATGTGAAGAAGCTCGTCTTTGCATGGCTGTGACCCCCCACCACCACATTGCTGCTTCTAGAAGGACTTTTGGGATTTGTAGAGTAGAAAACCACGAGAAACAAACTAACAGGCATAAGTTTACAGACATCTTTCAGGGTGAAATAAGTACATCTCATGTTCATCTGTAACCGCTGAGAAAGATGATCATTACTGACGAATCCTCACTGGCTGTGAAAGCATAAAAAGCCCATTCAGAGATAAATACTGTGTTTAAATTGTCAAAAGAATGGCTTCGGCAAAGCACTGTTAACTTCTAAAAGCTTGCGTTTGCAGGGGAGACTGCAACCACAAGGCTCAATCTCTAAAAGCTTTTTTTTTTTTTTTACTTCATTTAATTTAATTCAGTGCAAAAAAAATGGTAAAAGATTGAAATGAAACGGAGGACACAAGATCAAATAGTGCTTGCAAGGTCTCCAAATAGATGTCGAAACCTAAGCAAACCTCACTCGACGAAGCTAATGTCTTTCAAAGCATGACCTTCCTGCTGAGAGAGCCACTTATCCACTATCCTGACAAATCTCTCAGCCTGTTTTATTCATGAACACAGTGTCTGATGGTCAGCGCTCTCATCTTGATCTTCCGCTGTAGGCTTTATGAGTTTTATATTGAGTATGAGTGTCCCTGCTGGGAATAAGTCACAGAGCGCAGGACAAAGTTAAACCTATTTTAGTTGACAGAAAAATTCTTTTTGAAGTACATATGGAATGTGGGGCTTTGATTACATTTTACTTCACATAATTTGAACTCCCAATGGAAGAGGGAAGGAGTGTGCACTGCATTATTTAAGCAAATATTGAAGGGCTGAAGCTGATTCATCTGTTCGTGTTAAATAAAACCACTGACTGCAAAGGTTTTACAGAATTAGTTTGTAGCAAATAAAATTGCTAATTGAGGAAAACTCTCCCTTAAATTTACAAAATGCGAGATGGACTGTGCTGCGTGGAATTGGTTTGAATGGTTTCAACTGAGTTGGATTGGGCTGGAATGGAATTAAACTGGAGTGGGTTTGATTGGGAATGGATAAAATTAGATTGAAATGCAATGGAATGAACTAGAATGAAATCGACAGGGTTGGGTGAATGGACAGATTGAGTCGGATTGGAATGTTGGGATGGATTGGAATGGATGGATGGTACTGGGTTTGAATGGAATGGACTGAGCTGGAGCTTTTTGGACTGGAATGGAATGAACTGGATTGGATTTGAACAGAATGGAGTTGGGTGGGATTGATGTGGACTGTACTGTTTGGGGTACAATGGAATTGGTTGGACTGGATAGTATTGGGTTGCCAAGGAATGGATTGGGAGGGAATGGAACAGAGTTGATTGGACTGGAATGAAACGAATGGCATTGGATAAGACTAGATATTATTAGAATATGTTGGATTGGATTAGCCAAGAACACAGAGGGCTTGGTTTGGACTAGACTGGTACGGGGATGAATGGGATTGGCTGGATTGAGTTTGGTTAGACTAGGGTGGAGATGGATGGAGTTTGGTTGTACTGACAGATGCTATGATGAATGGATAGATGAAGATAGTTTTGATGGATGAACAGACGAACGGATGGGTGGACAGTAATTTTGATGGATGGTGAGCCCAGATATCTTGGCATTGAATGCTTTGATCAGAAACCTATCTACATTATATGACATAATTAGAATATATCATCGGAAACAAATTATAAATCTGCAACATGATGCCATCAGATTGTTATTATTGTATACTGCACTTCCACTTCCTGTCCATTCAAATCAGAAAATAATGTGGAGCTACCAAAGGCGTCTTCAGCTGCCATCAGCCTTCTGTGACAGAACCCTAATCTAACCACATTAACAAATAAAGCACAAAACACACGACTAACCCCAGCCTTTCATTACAAGCTCCAGAGTTAATCAATGAGAAGCCAGGCAGATCACGGCCTCTGATGCTGATGCTGCATGCGGGAAGATGCTCTGATTTAAGGACACTGTGTCGTTGCATACACTTCTCAGTTCTATCGAGCTGAATCTTGGCTCCTGGAGGATACCAATGCACTCAATGCGCTCTGTGTTGTGTTATTGGTGTCGTTTCACAATCACTGGGAGCACTAGCGAGTAAATGAACTCATTTCCCCCGAAACAATGCACCGTCACTTCTTCTGCAGTCGCTCCGATAGAACAGACATTTATGATCACACGCGTGTGAAAGATTTAAGAGAAATGCACCTTGTATTGATAGCGATTGGGTTTGTTTCCTTGGTTGATGAGAAGATGCAGGTCTTTGTGCTTCTCATCTGTGCATCTTGATGTTGCAATAACTGGTTTGATGACTCCAGGCTTCGTCTAAGAGAAACAGGAAATTAGAAATCTCCAATTCACAAAAAGACCTGTCCAACCTTCAAATAACCAACAAATAAACCAGTGCAATAATATTATTTATATAGAGTTTCTGTACTTTAAAAATAATGTGGTCTGCCTTTTCTAAAACATTACAAGTATTTTGCAAATCATGAAATTTTACAAACATAACACACACCTGGATCCAGCAAGTCGTAGATGCTGCAAGCACTGATCTATCGTCTGCATTTTGGTCCCAATTATTAAAATTGTAATGTCCTTCTGCTGAACTAAACTGTTATGAAATCACTGACAGCTCCCTAGCAACCAAACTGTTTAACATAAACCAACCCCCGTGTCTCCATCATATACCAAAGCTGAGATAGATTTCAGAAATTTTGGTTGCTATGGTACTCAAAGGGACATTGGAAACATTAAGTTTCCACTTAGTTGTCACTGGTCCTTCCATAGCAACCCCACTGTTTACCATAGCAACTAAATCTCAGCTTCAGAAATGCTAGGATACTAGTTTTGTGCATATATAAAACTCATGTGAAGGGAACCTTTTACTGACAGCACAGATTGTTTACCTCAGCATGCATTAAAAAAAATCTATAGCTCAGCTCGGGAAAACTACTGATAAGTTTGTTCTTCAAAGAGGCACATTTCAAAATATGCCCAAACATTAGCCATCTAGTTTAAATTGGTACTTTTCTTAGACGTTTTTAATTCATTTCTTTTTGTTACCCGCTTCTTCCCTTTTGGGGTCACAGGGTTCTGCTGGTGCTTTCTCCAGCGCTCTGCATCATGCAGTCCATCACAGGGAAACACACATATTTACTTCTGGGGGAAATTTAGAGAATTCAAGTCTTGTGAGGGAAAGCGAAGTACCCAGAGGAAACCCAGGCAAACACAACCAGTGATGCAAACTCCTCTTAGGGGCCACCGGCAGACCTAGAACCCGTGACCTTCTTTGGGAAAGGCTGCAGTGCTACCCACTGCACCACTGTGCTGCCCGCTTAGAAACTGCACGTCTGCCGTTACTCTAGAGTTTTGTCTGTACTTTTGAAAAGTGAACATAATATGCAAAAACTCTAATCTCCAGCAAGAGAAGTTCTCCTTTATCACTTTACGTTTTCTCATAACAAGATTTTCTTTTCACACAGCAACACCATTGTAATCTTCTATTTCAAAAGCCCCTGTACAGAATCCCAATGTTACCTTTGCAAATGTGAGGAAACTACAAGACTATCCGAGCGTGTGCCAGGAAATAAGCAAAACACTCTTTAAATGCATCAATAACGATGTTTAGAGATGTTTTTGAGATCCCAAAAAAAACCCCTTCAAAGGTTTGATTCTCATGAATACATTTTATTCCCAGACAGCATTTTGCTTCATGTGATGAAAACAGGATGTGTAAGACCAGGATGAAAACAAATGGAGCTAGAAAATAATTTTCCAATTACAGAAAGAAAAAAAAAACCTCATTGATAATAAAAACAGCATGTCGACTGATTGACAAAGAAGAGAAAGCATATACAAGCGAGATGAAAAGGTTTAATTAAAGCATGCTGACCTGTGCCTTTTCAGTCGCCAAGGAAAATTGAAAGGGAGCAGTGGCCTAGAAAACAAAACAGCTTCATCAATAAACAGCTCGGATAATGTTTGTGGTTAAATTATGTGGATTTTGGTTATCATCACACCTTATTATAAAATCATGTCAGGGTCTGGTGTGGGTTACAGAGAACTGAATGGCAGTCAATGCATACAAATGTTCCTTCATCGAACAAAAACTCACAGAAAACAAAAGATTGCGAGGATTGAAATTTTGGATTGAAATCAAGAGGATTGAAATCAAGGATTGAAAACTCCAATTTCTATTGAGAAATTACTGAAAAAGTGGCAGTTGGGTCAAAACATTAGATAGAAGAGCACACGGCACAAGAAAACGGAATATAACCTCGTGCTCAAAAGCACATGACACATTATATTTCCAGGTGATTCACTTATCCAACCATGACATTGGTCCATGCATCCAAGCCATACGTCACCAAGTGCAATGTACAGCATGAAATGTAGTGGAAAAAAGCAGCCCCCTACAGTTTTTTTGCACTGTAGACCACACCCAGTTTTTGTGGAAAGCCCCTGATTCATTTCAATGGCTTTTCAATCATTTCTTGTATTGAATTTGACAAATACACAAATAGTGCGACAATATAGTATTTAAATTAACAAAAGCACTTTCCAACTCACCCTCATTATAAAATAAAACTGTGATATTTGATAACTGTGGCTAAAGCATCTTTGTTTTGTGGAAAGAATTTTATTTGATTAAAAAATGGTTCATAAAGATTTGTGGTAACTGTTAGCATTAGCAAGTGACGATTCAGTTACGTACGGAAAAGTAAAAAAAAGTTAAGCTTCAACACCAGCCCTTGGGATGCTGTGTATAAATACGTATCTATTAAACTTATCTCACATTATTTATAGTAATAATATAAAATGCGCTATTTTTTTTATAGCGCATCACATGACGTGGTAACAGTAACAACGTGCATCTTGACGGATACAGTCATGTTTCAAAATAAAAGATATTTAAGGCTATAAATTAAAAGAGAGAAACAGAAATTATATCAATTATTTATTCTTTCTGTGAATAATAAATCTTAACCGGGGAGTTGGAGCGGGGAACAATGGAGTAAATGTGGCACCACTGGACTCTGGAGCTGTGGAGATGTCTACCACGGAGCTGCTTAAGTGTCCTTTAATGAATGGACAAGTAAAAAAAACTCACATATCTAGTTTCCCGGCCCAGTAGATTCGGATTCGGGGATGGCATCTGTGAAAGGAAAACAGTGTTTGTAATTGTCTCATTTAAGTCCTCCACACTTTAGTTCCAGCCCTGCTTCACTACATGCACCAATCTTGCTTAAGTAGTTTGGTCAGGTGCTTCTCATGAAGGTTGAAGCTAAATCGTGAAGGGCTGCAGACCTCCAGGAATCACTCTGGACATGCCCGGCTTTGAGTTTATCTCTATTTCTAGTCTCCAAGTGTATAGCACAGGTTATTATTTGCATGCAAATTAGGTCATTTTTTCTTAAATCGGTCGTTAAAAACACAATGGAACTCCAAGTCAATCACAACTGGCCACTTAGTAAGTGACACTGATTCACAACCAGTTTCACCTGCTGTTGAGCAAATGGAATCGACAACAGGAAGAAACAGGCAATTAGCCTGAAATAAAGGAGTGGATCTGCAGACCACTTCCCAGTTCCTCTGCTTTCTGGCTGATGCTTTGGTCACTTCTGACTGCCGGCGGTGCTTGTACTCAGGTAGTGGACAACAAAGAGGAACAGGAGGAGCACTACCAGAAGCCTGCAAATAACCTTCAGCATGTGCATGTGCCTGCTCTGATGGTCAGAAAGAGAGTGCCTGATGTCCACACGGGGGTTGTGCTTACGGCCAAAAACCTTTCCTTGTTTGGCCTTTTCCAGAGAACCCCAAGATTGGCGAATTGGCCACTGGTGCCCAGTGCAAACATTAGCCAACCCAAGCAGGTCCACACTGAGCACGTGAGTCTTGAGACGCTGTGGAGAACCTTCTGTCAGTGAAGATTTCTTTGGAGTATGCACAGCTTGCCGGAGGTAGCCTGACTGCCATTAGGTACATGAGCTCATCAGACCCCCTGTGAGAGAACATGCCGCTGCAGGGTTTCTCCTAATGCTAGACCGCATGTGCGTAAGCAGCTCCCGCGAGATGAAGGCATCGTTGCTATGAACCGGCCGCTCGTCTCCCAGACCTGAATCCAGTGGAGCACATCTGCAGCACCATGTCTCCCTCCACGTCTCTGTCCAGGAGCTTGAGGACGCTTTAGTCCAGGTCTGGGAGGAGACCACTTCATCAGGAGCATTCCCAGACGTTGTAGGGACACAGTACTGAGTAAAATTTGGACATTAATGTTTTAAGGAGATTACATCAAAGTCGGATCAGTGAGTTTTGAGGTTGATTTCCATTCATCGTTTTGTGGGATTTTGTCGTCAGTAAAGAAAGAAGTGTTTGATGAGAGTATTTCATTCTTTCAGATCTACGGTATGTTATTTTGGTGTTTCCTTTATTTTTGAGCAGAACAAAGAGGCTTCGTGGGAATTCTTTCTCTGAGAAAGAGTGCCTCTAAGCCGATGAACACAGAACAGCAGAATCTTTATTAATCACTGCAAGGCTGGACGAGGGTCAGAAGTGACCTTTTGTAAATCAGGAAGCCGTGGCTCTCAAATAACTTCTTCTTTTCTCTCCCTTCACGTCTCAGTTTTGAGAATATTGTACTTTCACAAATCTTGCTGCTTCAGAATGATTAGCAAGTGGCTTAAAAGCAATTCATCCGCTTTCAGGAGAATATGTGAATTAACTTATAAAAACAGAGGCTGCATAATTTGTGAAGATTAATATTTGTGACCTCCTCGTCCCTTTGGCTCAAGGGGGCACTTGAAAAGATGACACCCATCAGACAATCGGCTCCCATTTATCAGAGCAGCGTGTCGGCGCAAGGAGAACATTCATCTAACGATGACGACAGTGATTCGATTTTCACGCCTATTCATAATAAAGCATTCCTAAAAAGCATAAACTTGTAGTTTTGTTTGAATCCAGATAACGTACCCGTTCTTCTGCCAAACACTTCGTAACAGCTTTGTTCACATGGTTTGGCTGATGCTAAACAAAGAGAGAAAATACATCAGTTTATTCGTTAGCTGAACTGAAACAAATGAAGGTTTTCGGTTCACACGCGCGGATAACGATACGCTTAGCTTTCTTTACTAAAGGTCATCGATTGTCTTTGTGTTTCTTGTGTTGCATTAATGTGACGTAAAGGCCTTTAAACACCTATGCATCTGCTGCATGCAGTGGATCTTTCATTTTAAGAACAAGAGTGATAACTTGACCTTACACACCAGCCGGAAAAAACGCAGTGCATCGATGTGTCAATTTTCGCCAAAAGAGGAGAGGAGACAACATTAAACCTTTAGTCACTCACCACTCAGTTTATGAGCACAAAAAGCTTTGTGACAATTGCAGTTCACCGAAGCGCCATCTAGTGTTCAGGAGAAGGTCTGTGCACTCATTTGTAACTGCAAGAGAATTAACTCAGGCATCTGACGATGTGTACACTCACCATTAGATAATTATCTGAGTATTTCGATACAGAACCTTGTCTGAACGTGCACAAACTTTCACTCAAACTATTGATTGATTAATCAATGATCTGGAAGTTTCTGAAACAAACATGATTCCAGGAAGGATGGTCACCAGGGAAATGCTCACACACTTTCCTAAGCTCCAGCCTGGACTTCTGCAAACAAACCACACTGGCAAATCACACTGGTTTGGTTGTATCATGGGCTCCATGTGACCTTCAGAAACATCTCCATCTCAATCCACCAGGTGTTTGCAGATAAGGTGAATGTGGCGGTTCCTCAAGCCAATCTTAATGAGGGCAGATCTGCTGTAGTCAGTTTTGGAACATTAATAACGTGTGCAATAATTGTGTTCTGGTGCTGCTCACACTCTGGTTGACTTCCTCCAGGACTTCATCGATGGTGGCGAAGAGCTCTGAGGTCTGCTGGCGGAGCTGCGCAGGAGAGCACATCTGCACACATCGAGGGAGATCACAACATCATGAAATAAAGACAAAGGTTTTAATTTTAATCCACAAACGAGTCAGAAGCAGCTGCTGCAGGACAACTTTTTTTTGTTGTTGTTTCAAGTCCCAACTTTAATTTCTGCAGATTTTGCAGATTTTCATGATTTGCAGCTCAATGTTCTGAATATCTGAACTCCATAACCAAATTTTCTAAATTGGTTCATTTCTAGTCATTATTTCAGCATTTTCCAAGCTTGTGCAATTGTGATGGGATTGATTTTATTGATGCTGATATATCACTGAGGGTTTTCTTCAACCGCTTGTTCCCTTTCGAGGTCTTCCCTGGGGGGAATTACAAGCATTCAATGCACTTTTCAAAACCAGCAGCCTTCTATCTGAAAGGCCACAGTGACACCCACTGCACCACAGTACCGCACTGGTTATGAGTTGTTAAAGTTCCCTCTTCGTCACGTGACCCTTGCTCCTTGCTCCTCTCTCTCTCTCTCTCTCTCTCTCTCTCTCTCTCTCTCTCTCTCCTCCTTCACTATCCCCTTCCTTTCACATATCTCTAATCTCCATTCTTCCCATGTTCCCCGTCACGTCTCTATTGTTCTGTGTATTTACATCCCGAGCCAGCAGCTTTGGGGCAGTTGTGATCTAGTGGATAAGGAATTTGACTGGAGGTCACAGGGTTGTTGGTTCAATCCCCAATTCAGATCTTTGGATGGAAACATGGCTCTTGATCTGCTCCTGTAGTTAACGTGCTGTAGAAATAAAGTTGTCCTGGCTCTTAGTTTTAGGATGTTCAATAAAAGTTTATCTTTTTCAGTCTGCAACCTTCTATGTGCTTTGGGTTTTTGCCCCTGGCACAGATTGCCAGAAGCTCCTCTGAAGATCAAGAACGTACCTCGGCGTGTGGGTCTTCCCAGGAGTAGTTGTCAGCAGGGTTAAACGAGGCCTCCTTATCGACCTCTTCATCGATGGCCTTTAGCGAGGAGACATCAAGAGAAGAGGAAGAAACTGTTATTACATGATCTCGATCTCTCTCCTCAAACAAGAATTTAAACACGTATTCCTCGCTCTCGGCTGGTCCTTCAGTCTTCATTCGTCCTCAGGACACAGGTGAAGATATTCAGTGCCTCATAATGCAGCTCTCCTTTAGCCTAATGGTTAGAAATCTCCAGGGAGGGTCGGAAAACATGACTGATCATGAGACTGCTTTTAAATATGGAACCAAATCTGGTTCTGTGGCTCGTCATCATAGGGGAACCTTTTTAGGTGCCGTTTAAGACTCATCTTCAAAGGTGCCATTTAGAAACAACTAACAATTGTTTTCGAATAAATAAATAATCGTTGGCATGAGACCAGCATCTGTGAACAGCACATTAAAAATCACAAAGAACCGGTGAAGAACCAAAAAGAGCTCAAGGGGTTCATTCATTCATTTGCATTCCCGCTTATTCCCTTTTTGGGGTCACGGGGGTCTGCCGGTGCCTATCTCCGGCACACATTGAGCGAGAGGCGGGGGAATACCCTGGACAGTTCGCCAGTCCATCGCAGGGCAACATTCACACACACGCACACCTAAGGGGAATTTAGATTATTCAATTAACCTAAACGCATGCTTTAGGGGATTGTGGGGGAAACCTTCAACTTCCTTCAAGGAAGCCTCGACCCGACAACCTTCTACCTGGAAGGCCACAGTGCTACCCACTGCGCCACTGTGCTGCCAGCTCAAGGGGTTCTTTAGAGCAAAAAAAAGTGTATTAGTTATATTAGTTTTCTGATTGGGACATTCAGGCTTTGTGCCTCCAAACATTCATCAGCAGAATCTCCAAAACCTGCTTCGAACTTTAGACAAAAGCAATGTGTTCATTTGTGATTAATACAAAACTTCTTTGGCAGATTGTCAGGAATCATCTTGTGAAGTTAAAGTCGAAATCCACACCTGAACATTTCTCTTTGAAAGTAAATCTTCAAATCTTTTTAATCAGGTTGAAATGTATGTTGTTGGAAAACTACTTCTGCCTCAACTAATCATGGGGGTAGCAGTCTAAGCAGGGATGCCCAGACCTTTCTCTCTCCAAACACCTCCTCCAGCTCATTTGGTGGGTCCAGGAAATACCTGGAACACCTCATGGGAGGCATTCAAGACTCGAGCCACCTCAGCTGGCTTCTCTGGAAGTGGAGGAGCAGCAGCTCTAATCTGAGCTCCCCGCTCTATCTCTGAAGGGAGCGCCCAGTAATCCTTCGAAGAAACTCATTTCAGTCTTCAACATCCAGGATCTTATTCTTTGGGACGTGACCCAGAGCTCTTTGCCAGAGGTTAGGAATGTAAAAGAACAGAAGGAGCTTGGCTTGCAGCTCAACTCCTTCAACACAACAGGTCGGTACATCGACCGCATTACTGCAGTTGTCCAGAGTCATCTCCTGTTCCATAGTCCCGCGAAGGCCTCTGCACCCTACACACTAATCCGAAACAAGGTTCGTACGAATCTTCAGATGCTTCTCAGCAGGGTGTGTCTGAGACGAGGAAATGTTGGAATGGCGCTCCCTGCCGGAAGATGGTATTTGCAGCACAACAGATGCACTCCACGCCACACGGGGAAACAAGACAGAAGAAGACGACGACAGAGAAGAAATCAAAGAGCAAATAGAAAGGAATCATGGGGGAAGGGGTTTCGGTTGATGGCGTTTCTGTTTCACAAAATTGCGAAGAAAAAAAAAGGATTTGTGTTTCTTTTCTGGATGAAGTGCCTATGAAAATGTGAGATGGTCACTTGTCACATCATCAGAAGAGAAGCTTTCATTGGTTGTTCTCCTTGAGAAAAATCATCCGTAATGGCAATCCAAAACTCTTTTTCACTGGCGCCACGCGTTCGGTTAGATGTGTGAGCTTCCTTTGGGTTCATGGTTTTCAATCCCAAAATACTTGAGCTTCGACCCTTGTGGCAGGATCACCTCTCCAGCTCAGAGAGGGCTTTCCAGCTTTTTCCAACTAAGTTTGTCCCAAACACAAAATTAATTTTTATTATTATAATAACATATTTCTAAAAAGAACCAAAATCCTCAGAAGATCCTGTGGTGTATTCGGGGCAGATTTCCATCTCTTATTTTGTGTTGGTCCATGCTAGAGGCTTTTGAAGCTGATAAAAGGTTTATTTATTTCAATTCTCTCTCCGGGGACACTTTCCACATCTACTGAAGGATAGATGAGTCCTTCTATAGCACCGCTGATCTTCTCTTTCACCACTTTCTCAAAGAACAAGCCTGCTTTATGCTCCATGAACACTGAAATAACCTTTAGATTCACGCTCCTAACAAAAATAAATACTGAATACATTTATTTATGAAAAACTGTTTAGTAGAATCAGATAAAGCGGCTCACCTGCTGCTCCAGAAGCAGGGTGTTTGTGGGAATAGCAGCGAGAGCCTTGTAGGAGGACTTGATCTTGTACGTCTGTATTAGGAAAGAACGGGAGAGAGGGAGGACGCTAATTAAACAGATGCTGATCCTTTTATTGTAAAAGTGTTGTTTGAAAGAGCTTTAATGTGATTGGCTCTTTCATTCATGCTTTTTAAGAACGCTTCAAAAGGTTGTGTTTAGTAGGAAATCCCAATATATCAACAATTCAATAAAATATTCAGAAGCCAACTCAAAAACGTGGAAAAAAGCATTATTTTTGTTCATGTAACTTATTCAAGCAATGTGCACAAAGACAAGAGAATCCACATGAAGTCCTGGTGGCTACAAGTTTTGAAAAGATTGAGTAGCAAAAATCCCAACAGTAGGTGTGAGTGAACACAGAGAATGGAGAATAGCTGTTGTGCGACTGACTGCTCGAACCAATTTTCAAAGAGTTCAGAGACACCATTCTACAGAAGGCTGAAAAATAAAGAAAAGAGAAGCAAATGGATTGCTGCAATTCAAAGAAATAACTGTAATAAAGGAGCTGAAACCACACGATCAATTGCTGAAAGCTGGACTTGTCACCATTTTGTTCCTGATTAGTTGTACCTTTGGCTATATCACTGTATCTGATGAATGCAAATTAAATTAGAGGCAGCACAGTGGGTAGCACTGTGGCCTTCTAGTTAGAAGGTTCGTTGAAATGGTTGAAATGCCAGGTGTGTGCCATGCAAAATTGAAACCCGGAACATAGAAATGTCAGGAAATGTAATTTTGGCCCAACCTCTCTGTCCACATAAATGTAGTGAACTGGTAAGCCGTGGGGGTCACGGTCAAGTCCAACTCTCTTGAAATGAAATGTGGCAGCATCAGAATTACTTTCAATATTAGCTCCGGCCACTTTTTGACACTCCGTCTCGGTAAAAGGGGCTCATGTGAAAATGACATCACAGCACACCTTTATTGGTGGCAGCTCAATCATACGCGTAAATACTTTTGGCCAATCAGAGGCCTCCGAAATGTTGAACTCTGCTTTATCAAGTTTTCTCAAATGTTTGGCTTCACAGAATCTGAGCTGCAATCACGTTTGGAAGATCTCTTTAAGATAACTGTGCACCTGGGAGCAGAGCCTGCGTGTGCCCACAACATTTTATGTCTATGCATCTATAATGTCTATACATGTTGACCATATCCAAAGGCCCCTACTGATAGTGTTCCCAAGCCGTGACAAGGCGAGCACATCTCCACTGCAGCGTGCATAAAGCGCATAAACCTGCCTCCACTGTGCTTGCATGAGCGTGATGCAGATCATATTTCTCAGCAACTTGGGAGGCAGAGAGCAGGAATGCTAGCCCTCAGTGTTGCAGCATGCTAGTGGCGTGCAGGTAACAGCAAAAGGGCATGCACTGTACCTTTCTATTTTTACTGTCCCCATCGGCGCAGTCGGGTGTGCTGCCCCACAGAGACGAGGAGAGAGATGAGCAGGAGTAAGAGGGAGATGGGGAGAGGGTGTAGCGCTCCGGGGTTGCCGTCCGGGAGGTTCGGCTAACTGGGCGACATGCTGGAGAAGCTGGGGGTGTGTAAGACAGACGGGTAAGACCTGTAGGTCTGGGAGAGGGAGACTGTCCAAAGGTTGGGGAAGAGAGTTCATTTTGGATTTTATTCTTACTGAGGGTTAAATCTGGAGATGTGGAATGGGATCCGAAGGTAGGGTTCAGGAAGGAAGGTTTAGGTGGATTCTGGGCTAGTGTTGGCATTGGAGAGGTTAAATTCTGAGGTGAACAGGTTTCATCCGAGAGCTCGAACGGTTCAATACTCTGTTTTAAAGCCCACAAATTTTTGTCTGACCTAGCGTACATTTTTTTCCCGACTGGATTCATGGAGGATGTCTCAATGGACCTGTTTGTGCCTGTAGATCCATGGCAATCCTGGAGGTTTTCTTCACAGATACATGACGGAGAGCTCGATTTGGGAGATGAGTACCTTGTATTGGAACTAAAAAAGGGAGAACTTGGAAGTGACGCCAAATCCTTCCGCTTCTGACTTGACTTTGGGAAGTGATCTTTGGGAGGCTGCGCCAGAGATATGTTTGGTACGACGTTCTGTGTTCTATCTGGGAATTCCTTAGAAGAATTAAGCTTCTCTGCGGGTTTCCTAGGTGGAGATTTATCGGGTGCCATCACCCTTTGGGCAGATTTGTCAAATTGTCGGCTTATGTTTGCATCAGATTCCCTCCACGGTTTCTCTCGATTGAGGCAAGACTTTGCTTTAGGCGCATTCATGGGCGCAACCGAGGAGGCGGCTGTACATGCTAAACAAGAGGACAGGTTAACCGGACGAATGGGCCAGCAGGGGGTGTAGGGTCTTTGAGAGTAGGAGGACAGAACTGGTAGACGGCCCTTCCTGAGGATGGCTGTGAGGAGGGAGAGCTGGGTTGGAGGGGTTCTGTGTCGGGAATGGGGTGAAAGGGGACAAGGGGATGTTGTCCCGCTCTCACAACACGGTGTCTCGCACGTGGACGACATGTTCAAGAGACTGGAACCTGGAGCCAACGAGTGCCTTTTGATTTTCACCACAGATGGCGTGAAGGTGCCTGATCGTATGGAGGAACACGGAGACACCGCGCGAGAGCAATCGCGTGAGAACATGTGGAGCTCTGACCAGCTCCTCTCCTTCTCCCATCCCTCAGAAAGAATCGATTCCTTGGATGACATGAGAGAATTGAGAAAATCTGCAGAGTTGGCCGGGCTGATGGCCTCTTGTCTGTGGGGTGAGCTATTTATAAACAGACCTGAGCTGCCCGCAGCAGCCTCTGACATGTTGTGAAAGTCCAGCTGGGAAATGCCAGGGTGTTTATTATCAGTGGTTTCCATGGAGGGAGGGCTAGTCTCGAGGGTTGTGCAATTTGATGCTGGAGGGGGATCAGCTGGGGTGCTTGCTTGTTTAAAGGATGAACTGTCAGGTGACTGAATCTGTGGAAGAGAAAGCCACAAATAGATGGCATTTAAACAACGATTGCAATGATATGGAATCTCCGTTTGGAGGGATCCCATATAGCTAAGTGTCTCAACTTCAAGCGGAAACCTCTCCATCTCCATTAAGTAGTAGATAAGGGAGTGAATCAAGCTTAAATTCGTCAAATTACCACTAGAGGCTGCTTTTAAAAGACCTCATGGACTGAGTGAAAAATCTGATTTGTCTTGGAGCTTTACTGAGCCATAGACAGCCATCTTGGCTTCTCCAAATCCCACCGTTTTGACCATTTTCTTATTAGTGCGAGTGACAGATCCAAGGAAACCACATCCAGCAGCAGCCACTTTTAGCTTCAAATTCACCCTTCAGAAATTAGATGTCACCGAAGCTACAGACCATGTTACAGAGTGTGACCCTCACATTGTCCACTCTTGGTTATATTGCTAGGTTTTCACTCATTAATGGACACACAGCACCCCATACTGGAAGAAAACACAGGGTCACCTCAACCGTCTATGAATCTAAATACTACTTTTCGATTGAACTCTCAGTCAGAAGCTTCTTTTAACAAGGACAGCAAAAGGAACCAAGCATCCAAACCCTTGGGTTCTTTGCTGACTCATTGCTGCTGAATATGCAATGGTGCTTTGACCAACTTCTTCCAATTATTGGCTCATCAGAAAGTTTTTAACAAACCCAGCTGAAATCTTCTTCTGACTGAGCGCGGAAACGACGCTGCTGGAACATCTTTTGAATCCACCCATTGTGATGAACCCAATTAGAGCTGCAACCGACCCTCATTTAACACAGCTGGAACGGCTAGCCAAGACCTCGACTCACTGCCTTCCAGGAACATCTGTTAGAACCGCTAACAAGATGCCCTCAACTTCTGAACACACTCGAAAATGAGAAATGTGCTTCGGAGGATAATATCATGGTAGTGCTGATGAAGTTAGTTCCACACAATAATAATCTTCGTTTATGAGATGACTTTAAAGAGCTCCTGATATGTAAAAAGTCAATGATTCTGCTTTCGGTAACCTCTACACACAGAGATGAATTTGATTAAATTAATATTCTGAACGCCGGTTGGCTGTTTAAATAGCACCACCTCCACCTCTGATTGGCTGAGGAGAGGCTGAGCAAACTCATTATCTTCATGTGTCCAAGAGGTTGATGGATCATCCTGAAAATTCATCCTGAAGCATCTTGATTAATTAAAATGTATAAACGAATTTGAAACCCCTCTTCTGTCTAAAGTTTAGTGTGAATGTGGCCATGTTTAACCTCATTATCGCCCCCTCTGTTTAAAATATGCAACTGCAGTAATTAAAGTTAATGTGAATCAGTTGAAATGTTATACATTCTGATATTATTGTGACGCAGCTGATATTCATAAACATCAGAATAATAATCTTGTGAGCAACTCCTCTTCATTTAAAGTGATATTCATGAATATTTAGTAATATTATCTCCATCTCTTCTTTGTATAGTTCCTCCTGCAGAGATAAAGCAGAAAAGAGACGGAAGAAACTGTTCATTTTATTTATATTTATCATCAGATGTGAATAAAAGTCTGAAACACCATCCAGTGCCCACCTCCATCATTTCAACAACAACAACAAGCGTAATGCACCAGTTACACACTGAACCAGAGTCTGGTTTAAGATCTGCTTTTATTCTCACTCCAAGGTTTTTCCTCATTAATGTACACACAGAAATCCATATTTGCAGAAAAAGACAGAAATCGATTATGGAGTGGCCTCCAGAAACTTTCTAGAGCTGACTGTCCGGCCAAACTGTGCTATGGGGCGAGGAGAGCCTTGGTGAGAGATGAAGAAGAAACCAAAGACCACTGGGGCTGAGCTCCAGAGGAGGAGATGGGTGAAAGTTGTTGAAACTCAAGGCTTAAAGGCAGACTTTTAAGCCTCTCCTCAGTTGAAGACCTGCGTAAAGTTTGCTAAAAAAAAAAAAAAAAACACTCAAACGACTCAAAGCTTCTCTGGTCTGAGGAGACCTTTTAGCCTTGATACTAAGTGGTACGTGTGGAGAAAACCAGACAGAGCTCATCCCAGTCCCATACAATCCCAACAGTGAAGCACGGGGGTGGTAGTATCATGCTGTAGGGGTCAGCTTCAGGGACAGGACAACTGTTTGCAATCGAGAGAAAGATGAGGTATAACAATCTCCTGGACCAAAACCTTCTCCAGAGGGCTCATAAACGTTTATCTTCCAACAAGACAATGACCCCAAGCACACAGCTAAAAAACAAAGGAGTGGCTTCACAAACTCTCTGTGACTGTTCTAGTACGGCCCTGACTTAAACCCAGTGGAGCTTCTCTGGAGAAACCTAAAAATGGCTGTCCACCAACGTTCCCCATCAACCTGACAGAACTGGAGAAGATCTGCAGGAGGAACAGCAGAGGATCCACAAATCCAGCTGTGGAAAACACTTATCCCAAAAACACTCATGGCTGCATTCGATCAGAAGCTGCTTCTACGAAAAACTGAGCACCATGTGACCTTCACGTTTTTCTTTTTAACCTGTAAAAATGTGAACGATTGTGTTTTTCTGTCACTGTGGGGAGCTGTGTGTGCATCACTGAGGAGAAACTGTATTTCATGATTTTATTAAGTGGCTGCGTTACACCAAAGGGGGGAAATGGAAAGGGGTCTGAATACTTTCTGAGCCCGCTGTAGTTTGTTCTCAGGTTCTGGTATCGAATAAACCCGGATGCGTTAGCTGAATCCCCAAAAACTGTTCATCCCCAATTTTATTTCCTCTAAAGAAAAGGCCAAACCTGTGGGGACCTTCTGAGGACACCCAATGTGAGGTTAAAATGCTTTAAAATAATAAAAATAAGTTTGGGGTTCGTGCAGAAAGATGATCATGAACAGCCGCGTGAATGAGTAATGGAGTCAAATGATTCGTTCAAATGAGTCAAATCTTTTAGGAGCCAAATGACTGAGCTCTGAGTTAAAGGGGATCTGAGTCACATGAGATGAAAATCCAAAAGTGTCAATACTCGCCTCACTCTGAGAGTGGTCTTCTCCACGCTGGCCATCATCCAGGTCTTGGATGTAAATAACCTCAGCTTTATAGACTCCCTCTTGTTCCATGCTCTTCTCCGAGTCTCCTGTCTCCTGGTTGTGGGCACAGGAAACGTTTCTAAGCGACACCAAATTAAATGCCAGCTGTCCCAAAGTGGGCCTCTGATACAAGTGGCTATTTCTGGCTCGTGAGCATCACGATGATATCAAAGGCAGGAGGCTTTTTTGAGTCCTTGTCCTTCCTGTTCCAGCTCAAACATCTTTTCTCCAGGAGACCATGTCCCTCGTGAACTGCTCACACGCAAGCAAACATGACTCTCTCTCTCTCTCTCTCTCTCTCTCTCTGTGGTTGTGTAATGCTTCCAGCGAATGCCTGCTGCGGTTTCTCTTTCAGGACACACATGCAGAGCCTGACACAGAGGTCACCCTCAGCAGAGAGCCGTTGACTCCCTCTGAAAGAATCTGAGTGACGGTTCAAGCCAGAAAAGAAAACTCTCATTTTTATCGTATGACTAGTTTAGATCAGTCAGTGCTCTTGCTACATGTGCATTCTTTCCTCAAAATGAGTTTCTTTTACCAGCTTTATTTCTAAGAACTACACTTGCAAAAGTCTGGGGTTTTCTAGGGCTATAGTCAGATCTATGACCCACCATTGATACCAAACAGCTGCCGATGATCATCAATGTCAGGCAGAGGCCCAGTCATGAACTGACACAGAAGCAGCTTGAAAAAGACAGAGTCATCATGACGAGGTAGAGCACAGCAACAAAACACAGGGTAGTTATGCTGCATCAACAAGGTCTTTCCCAGACAAAGACTTCAAGCAGACTGGAGTTTCAAGATCTTCAAGCTCTTTTATAGAAACACAAAGAAATGTGCAACACGATGAAAAAAATGCCATGCACCAGTTACACACTGAACCAGGGTCTGGTTCAAACCGACCATCTGGCCAAACTGAGCTATGTGGAGAGCCTTGGTGAGAGAGATGAAGAAGAAACCAAAGATCACTGCGCTCCAGAGATTGCAGAACGCTATAGAAACTCCCAACCCTCCACTCCGCCTCTCCATAATTCTAAGTGGTGCATCTGGAGGAAACCTGCCTGGTTTTTGCTCATCCCTGTCAATTACAGTCCCTACAGTGAAGCATGTTTTTGGGGTGTTTTTTAAGCTGCAGGGGCAGCTGAACTGGTTGTAATTGAGGGAAAGATCAAAAACTGCTCAGGACCTTAACATCGAGGATTATAGATGCAGTAGCACGCCAAGGAAAGTTAGAAGAAGCAAATTGTCCTTCGAAAGCAGAAGATGCCCAGCAGTGCTCTCAGCTCAGAGCTGGGAGAAACCAGTGGCACCCTGATCATACACCCAGTATCTGGAGAAGTCTGTCCAGAAATGGTCTTCATGGAAGGGTTGCAGGTAAAAAAAACTACAAATCCAATGTCAGGTTCCACATCGCCCCGATCTCAACATCCCTGAGAGGAGCGTTGGAACAAAAGTTCCTTCGAAAACTCTGTGGTTCACCAAATATTGATTTGATTTAGATTTCTCTGTGGTTTGCTCATTGATGACGCTTCGTGGTTTTTATTTCCACACCTAGAATTATACACATGATTCATTTCTGCCGGAACATTGTGGATTAGATCTGATTCATTTAATAAAGGCGACATCTGGAACTTTTCATCCAGACTCCACGCCGATAATTACCCTGGTGACGCAAGGCGTACGTGCCCCCTCCCCCCCCTTGTGTGGCGAAGGGGTGGAAGTGCAGCACCTTTTTGAAGTCGTCGGCTGGACGATGGTTACTGGAGCTCATTAGAGATGGAGCACCTTCAGCAGGGCAGGAGCTCATTAATGGCCCGAGAGTTTTTATGAGCATCACAAGTGTCTGTTAAAGTGAGACGGAAGGAGTTTGACGGTGAGCCATGCAGCCGGAAGCATGAGAGAGTGACACGCGTTGTAAAAACTTTAATCTCGAGATTAGGAACATTGAGTCTCAATTCAACTAAACCGTCCCTGTGTTAACCAAACCTTTTCACGTTTGTTATGCAGCACTTAAAACATGGGCGTCATCATGTAGGCATCCATATCTTGTCCAGAATCCAGGTGTGGTCCAATCACGTGCCATAATTTATGACCACATGACCAGAGTTGGGTCTGATAAATATTGCCAAGTGTGTCTGTTCCATCTGAGGAAGAGCAGCGACCATAATGACTTTTAATTTCTTTCTCACCTTTGCTCTGTTTGTCTGAAAGACTCTTTTCCAAACTCGGTTCTCAACAGGAAGCCGCTTTAAAAGTGGCACAAAGGTGAAAGCCCTGAGCTTGGTTGCAAATACCGTGGTGACCTGCAAAGATACACAACATTATCACAACTTCAGTTCACAGAAGAACAAACAAACACTGCTGCAAAGAGGCATCAAACGACAGAATCAGGAGCGAACTGTAATCTGTCGTGCTTTTCTCGCCTGATTGAAGCATTTGAAATCAGTGAGACTGTGAGACACAAATCAAGAGCTTTGATTCGTTTCACGTCAGCATTTACACGTCTTCTTTCTCAATCATGTCTTTTTTTAAGCTGTAAATAAAAGATTTTCATTATGAAACTGTTCACAGGTAAATCACCGGAGGAAAAAATGATTCAAATCTCCAGAAACAAGAGCTCTTTAAAAGCTCTCTGTTCTTGTTTATTTTGAGCGAACCCTTCATGCCGTGCACCCTGACAGTTTCTTCCCCCGGTTTCCTCTGCTCCCTCGTTCATATTTTAATTGATTTTGATTTTAGGAATAACTATCAAAAGTTCTTGTGCTGAAGCTCTCAAAACCTTACTGTTAAGAAACGTATTTCCCATAGATGCATTTGTGTCACGTGACCTGTCTCCAAAGGCATCCTTTATACGGACAGCTTTCCTGGGGCTCAGTCTGCATGAACATAAGTCATTTTGGATAAAAGCATCTGTGGCCTGAGCATTGAAGAATCACGGCAGCGCAAATGGCTTCAGGTGAGCAAATAAATATCTTCACTTCCCAGAATGCCTAGCGGTCACTTCCTTCTGTAAGAAAAACTGCCCTAATCACAATCTGCAGCTTTCTGTCACCTCACCACTTTGTCCAAGTACCCCTGAAAGCAGACCAGATAAGCCCCACCCACTGAAAAATGAATAAGTCAGGGATCAGGTGAGGGTTGGGGTGAGGGAATACAACCAATGAGGCGACACGTGGGCAGGGCTCAATGTTGAGTGGGTGTGGCTTAACCCTCCGCCCACACGCCGTCTGCGGACAGAGCATCTCACTTTTTCCGGTGTTACACTATGAACAGAACCCAAGTGAAAGGGCAGCCAGTTTAAATTAAAATATGAATTTATTTCTGATAGTTTTGTATTATTACATACATGTTCACAAAAGGAAGATAAGAGAAAATCCGGTAGAATGGTGGCGATGGAAGCAGTGTTGTGAAACCTTTGGGTTGTGTGGTGTAAGGATAAAGCAAGCTCCTAAACAAAGTAGGCAGCCTCATGGGGTTGTTTTATTTTATTCTCCTTGTGCGATTAATTTGGGCTGGGTACTGAGTGTGATGACGATTGTCCAGACATTAATGCAGCCACGCCACTAGGGGGAGCACTAGTGTTGAGAATTAATTTGGCGCGAGCTCAGAAGTTTCCGTTTGACTAAGAGTGAAGTCACTGATGAGCGAGCGCTGAATAATTCTGCTGTTTTCTGTATGTTTCAGGTGAGTAAGGCTAAATAGATTCATTTAAATAAAAGGTGTTCATGTTTAAGAGCAATGTTAAGTTTAGTGAGCGTTTGGGCAAGTTTCGAATGCCTCTGTAAATGAATGGTTTATGGGAAATGAGAGAAGCCGCTTGATAAAATTAGTTAACCCTGTGCTTATGCTGTGTTTAATATTGATATGTTTTGAAGTAATTGGAGAAGACGCAAACATTGATGGATGTGGCTTTGGTTAAAACCACGCGCGTCGCGGGTGTGCGCATCACGGGAGCGCGCGTCGGCCATTTAACAACCCCATGGGGAAGAAGTTAGGAAATTGGCGGGAAAGCGGAAAATGTACAATATTTATAAACGTTTAAGTCATGAAGTTACATGGTTCATCTGATAACTACCAGTGTAATTGAGTGCTTTAATTACATAGGAAGCCCTGGGAGTTAACAGGGAAAATATTGCTGATGCATCGTTCTTTTTTTTGGTTTGTGTGCAATTATTAATGTTAGTTTTGTGTAATTTGGCGCGAGCTCAGAAGTTTCCGTTTGACTAAGAGTGAAGTCACTGATGAGCGAGCGCTGAATAATTCTGCTGTTTTCTGTATGTTTCAGAAATAAATGTGCTGCAAATAAACAAATGTGTTGCAATAAAGGCAGAGTCTTCCTAAAACTGTAACATATTTTGGCGAGCCAGCCAGGAGGAGATAAAAGGAAAACCACAACGCCAAAGATCTCCTCTTTTATAACAAAGACGACCCTAGATGGAGAACAACCATCAGCTTCGGGATCAAGTGAGTGCGGGGCTCTGGCAACTCAACGAAGAACAGCTACGAGAGGTATGCCGATATCTGAAATGTGAAGCCCCCACAGACAGACCAAGGAGACACTTGATAAAGACAGTGGAGACCCTGCTGGATGAATTACAAGAAAATGATGATGAGGAAGAAACTACTCAGGAAACTGCTAACTTGCTGTCATTCATGGAATCAGTGAGACCTGGGTCAGCACGCCTGGAAGGGGTTGAAGAGAGAGAGACAGAGGAGCGAGGGCTGGAAGAGAAGTATCTCAGCCCGCCCCGGAGTGACCGGAAGAGGCTCGGGGGAGACATGGAGGTGTTGAGAGGCTCAGGACTCACTGCTCTGGACAGGTCGGAGAGTGAACATGAGAGAGCGATGCCCAGTAGCTCCACGTCAGGGGCCAGGTATAGACAGGAGTGTGGAAGCAAAGCACAATCCCATGCTCTCACTGAAGTCACCTTAAGGAAGGACTTTAGGATTTGGGGGCAAATTGGTGAAAGTGGACAGAGAGAAAAACTGTCATATCCTAGCCTTACACGCCAAATTGAGATGGGAATTGAAAAGGGTCACGCTGAGTCAGAAATTGTTGAAGCTGTGGTCCGTGCAGTCACACCTGGGTTACAATTGCGTGACATGTTGGAGATGAAAAGGGGGTTAACACTGAAATCACTACACGCCATATTAAAGGGACACTATGAGGTTGACAGTACAACAGCTCTGTATTATCAGTTGATAAACATGTCACAAGAGCCTAAGGAAACTGTTCAGAATTTCATTTTCAGAGCTATTGAGTTGAAGGAGAAACTGTTGTGGAAGGCAGAAGATGGAGATGAGGACCGTTTTAGGAGAGAAAATATTCAACATAAATTCCTCAGATCGATTGGAACTGGTCTGTTGAGTGATTCGTTGAAGTTCCAGCTGCAGCACCATTTGGCTAATCCCAGCATAACAGATGAAGAACTGATTGGGGTGGTGAATGAGGCCGTTAAACTAGAAAGTGAGAGACAAACAAAGTTAAAGAGGCTACATGTAAATAAACTCCCCCGCATACACGAGTGTCACTCAGCCCTAGCCCTGGAGCACCCATCGAACCCAGCTGAACAGCTTACAGCCCAGCCTAGCAGAGTGATGGATGTTAAGGCAGTCAGAGGAAAAGAGTCAAAAGAGTGTGTTAAGACCAGCAATGAAGCCCAAGAGACCCGAAAGTTAGTGGAGGAACTGAGAGCGGAGATGAAACAGATGGTCATCGAGGCAGTAGCAGAGAGCAGAAAGAGTATGTCCCCAAGACTGACCCCAGAGAGGCAGCGAGGCTGTAAGGCATGCCAAGAAGCTCTCATTGGTGAAAACTGTCAGCACTGTTTCAAGTGTGGCCAAGCAGGCCACTTCTCTCGTGGTTGCCGAGCACAGGTTCCCTTCTCGGGAAACGCCCCCGGACTGCTGCGAAGGGACCAGCAGTAGTCCTCCTGAGAGCGTCCCAGCCCAGGTCCCTTACACCTAACAGGGACTCCACACAGAGTAACTCACAAAAGCCCCCAGAACCCCAAGAAAGAATGCCAACCAACCCACTTACCGCGACTGTCAGCGGCAATACCAACAAAGTGAAGTATCTGCCACCACAGCAAGAGTCAAAGTTGATAAGTTTGATTGGTAGGCGCTGCTTGGTCAACTGCCGGATGAATACCCAACCTGTGGAAGCATTGTGGGATACAGGGGCCCAGGCATGCATCATCAATGAACAGTGGCGACAGCAACACCTCCCAGATACTGTGGTCCAACCCCTTGAGGCGCTGTTAGGACAGACAACCTTGACAGGTTTGGCAGCAAACAACACAGAGATCCCATTCATTGGTTGGGTGGAAGTCGCTTTTAAACTAGAGGGCAGAATTCAGGATGCAACCCCAACGCTTCAGGTACCTTTGCTGGTGTCCAGTGAACCCTCTGTAGCAGAAGACCCAATAATTGGCTACAATGTCATTGAAGAGATGGTAAAACAGATGGCAGGTACCACAGGGCAGAGAAACCTGAGGATAGTCAATGTAATGAGTGCAGCATTCTCAATAACTCAGAAGAATGCGCATGCCTTGATGAAACTGATACAATTAAATGAACAAGAGCCAACTGTAGGCGTGGTCAAAGTCGGGAGAGAACCGGTATACTTGCCAGCCAACCAGATCACCACAGTAATGATGCGGGCACATGTGGGACCACAGTACCGGGGTCATGAGATGCTTTTCTCACCCGGGGAGACAAGACATTTTTCTGAAGAGTTGATGTTTCATGAAGCAATGGTAAAGATCCCAGAAAGAAATGTAAAGTACATTCCCATCTCCATAAGAAACGCATCAAAACAAAATGTCACCCTACAACAAAACCAAACTGTGGGCTACTTGGAATCAGTAAAGACGGTGTACCCTGCTGCGGGGCAAATGACCGACCTACAAGGGCCAACTGGGGAAGGGACACCTGATAGTGAAGCAATAACAAAGAGCAAGAAGAACGATACCAGCGGGGGCTCACACCCCCCATCCTGGGACCCCCCCGTGAATCTTGAACACCTCACCAGGGACCAGCAGCAAGCAGTAAAAAGAGTGTTGAGAGAGGGGTGTCAGGCCTTTGCTTATGATGAAGATGATATTGGGTGCATCCCCTCCCTGAAAATGCACATAACACTCCACGACACTAGACCAGTCCAGAAATCATACATATCTATCCCCAAGCCATTACACGATGAAGTCAAGCAGTATTTACAAGATCTGTTAAATAAAGGGTGGGTGACACCATCAAGGTCAGCATATTCATCTCCTGTCGTCTGTGTTCGTAAGAAGGATGGCAGTCTTCGCCTATGCTGTGACTACAGGGAGTTAAACCAGAAGTCTGTGCCCGACCGCCACCCGATACCCAAGATCCAGGACATGCTAGATGCCTTAAGTGGAAGTACTTGGTTCTCAGTACTAGATCAAGGAAAGGCGTACCACCAAGGGTTCCTGGATGAAGAGAGCCAACCGCTTTCAGCTTTCATAACTCCCTGGGGGCTATACCAGTGGAAACGAATCCCTTTTGGACTGAGTTCGGCACCTGCAGAATTCCAGAGAAGCATGGAGAGTTGTCTATTGGGCCTTAGAGACAACGTATGCCAGCCCTATCTTGACGATAACCTGGTCCATAGTCGCAGTTTCGAAGACCACCTGACTCATGTGCAGGAAGTACTCCAGCGCTACAAAGAACACGGGGTAAAACTCTCTCCTAAGAAATGTGAGCTATTCAAGAGGAAAGTGAGGTTTCTGGGAAAGATGGTATCTGGGGAGGGGTATACTATGGACCCAGCAGAGATGGCCCCAGTACAGGCTCTGAAAGAAAAGGCCCCCACCAACGTTGGAGACCTGCGAAAGATGTTGGGGTTCCTTTCATACTACCGCCCATACATCCCAAACTTCTCCCGCATAGCGCAGCCTCTGTACAAGCTTTTGTCCACGGAGGAAAAAACCCAGAGAGAGACGGGTGAAGGGGTTAAAGGGAAAGCCAAAATAAAAAGAAGGGAAGGAAACCTACCATCCAAGGCCCCAATAAGATGGACACCAGAGCACCAACAAACCCTGAATAATTTAATTGACCACCTAATGAGACCCCCTATCCTAGGGTTTCCAGACTTTGCTGAACCATTTGTGCTGCATTGTGATGCATCACAGGAAGGATTGGGGGCAGTGTTGTACCAGCGTCAGAATGGAAAGATGGTTGTAATAGCGTATGGGTCCAGAACTCTCAGTCCCCCAGAGAAAAACTATCACCTACACTCAGGGAAGCTGGAGTTTTTAGCCCTCAAGTGGGCAATCTGTGAGCGGTTCTGTCACTACCTGTACTATGCGCCTGCATTCACTGTTTACACGGACAATAACCCCCTCACCTATGTGCTCACATCTGCCAAGTTGAACGCAACGGGACAACGATGGGTGGCTCAGTTGGCGGATTTCAATTTCTCAATAAAGTATCGGCCCGGAAGGAGCAATGGTGACGCAGACGGGTTATCACGCATGCCCCTGGACATTGAGAAATTCATGGAGCAGTGCACAGTACAAATGCAGCCAGAGGTCTTCAGAGCATCAGCGGAGGGAGTGATGATGGCGGCTAAAAACTCACCTGGAGAAACAAAGTTAGTGTACATGGACGCCCTGAAACTGGTGAAGGATGACAATGAGACAAGTTTGGGCCCACCACTGACTCCAGCTCAGATTCAAGAAGCACAAGAAAGAGATGGCGTAATCGGCAGAGTCCTAGAACTAATAAAGAAAGACCAGCGACCACAAAGAGAGGAGTGGAAAGGTGAGCACCCAGATGTGGTCCTGCTGTTAAAACAGTGGTTGAAGCTGTCCATGAGCACAGACGGGATCCTGCGGCGAAAAACAAGAACTGGAGAGCAGTTACTTCTGCCTAAGTGTTACCACCCCTTGGTTCTCTCCGAATGCCACCAAAAGATGGGTCATCTAGGAGTAGAAAGGACCCTGTGTCTGATCCGAGAGCGGTTCTATTGGCCCGGAATGCAGAAAGATGTTGAACACTTTGTCACTAAAGCATGTGAGTGCCTAAAGAGAAAACAACCAGCCCGGCCAACGAGAGCACCGTTGACCCCTATTTACACCACTTACCCATTTGAGATGGTCTCAATTGACTTCCTCCATCTAGAGACATGCAAACAAGGGTTCGAGTACATTCTGGTTGTGATGGACCACTTTACACGATTCGCACAAGCATATGCTACAAAAGACAAGTCAGCGAAAACGGTGGCAGAAAAACTGTTCAATGATTTTGCCCTAAAGTTTGGGTTCCCCTGCAAGATCCATCATGACATGGGTAAAGAGTTTGATAACAAGCTGATGAAGAGGATGAAGGAACTCTGCGGAATCCAGGGATCTCATACTACACCTTATCACCCCCAGGGCAATGGCCAAGTAGAAAGATTCAATCGAACCCTGCTGTCCATGCTGCGAACTCTGGAGGAGGAGGAGAAAGTGGACTGGAAGCGTTCCCTAGCTAAAGTGGTTCATGCCTACAATTGTACCAAGAGTGATGCGACAGGGTTCTCACCTTATTACTTGTTATATGGAAGATCCCCTCGCTTACCAATTGATGTCCTGTTTAACCTGGAGACAGAGGGCAAACAAGGCTCATATCAGGACTACGTGAGCAGATGGAAAGAAAGAATGTGTGAGGCATATCAGATTGCAGCCAGAGAAGCATCAAAAACTGCAGACAGGGGGAAAACCCACTATGACCGGAAAGTGCTAGGAAGAGATCTTCAGCCGGGTGATAGAGTCCTGATTCGGAACTTGACGCCCAGAGGAGGTCCAGGAAAGATTCGTTCATTTTGGGAAGATATAGTACATGTGGTCAAACAGAGAAAACACACAGACAGCCCAGTGTACGAGGTGGAACCTGAAAGTGGAAAAGGGAAAAGTCGGGTACTCCATAGAAACCTTCTCCTACCCTGTGACTTCCTACCATTGGAGAAACCTGAGGTTCTGAAGGGAGACACACATAAAAAGGGAAAAAGGAACAAAAAAAGAGGAACCGTGAATCCTACACTAGTGCAAGAGGAGGTGGAAAGTGATTCAGACGAGGATTATGGAGGAACATACCGCTGGTTTGCAAGGGAACAGAGACCCCTCAATCCTAGTGCCACGCCTTTCATCCCAGTGGCAGAAGGTTGCAGCAAGGAGGGAAGTATGATCGTACAGGGAGAACGAGGATTGGCCCATCAAAAGGAGGCAGAGACACCTGTGGAAAACAATCCAGCAGAAACCGATGCATTCGATGAGTGGGAGGAGATGCCAGAGAGAAGAACAGGTGATGGATTACCCCATGGAAGAGAGGTGGAGGAGGTGGCTGAAAGACGGGAGAGGGAAATGGACTTTTGGGATTCCTCCAGACGATATCCAGAAAGACAGAGACAGAAATCAGTCATGTTCACCTATGAAAAGCTAGGTCAACCAGCTTGGGTGCAAAGGGGCTGTTCAGTAGAGGTAAAACAAGAACAATCGAGTAGCCAGTTTTGGAGACCTTGGGGTTAGAATCATTTTCCATGAGACACAGATCAAGGGACAGCTGACTGAAGCTTAAATTTTTGTAAATGCCAGGAGACATTTAAATTAGTGGGGGAGAGTGTGGTGTAAGGATAAAGCAAGCTCCTAAACAAAGTAGGCAGCCTCATGGGGTTGTTTTATTTTATTCTCCTTGTGCGATTAATTTGGGCTGGGTACTGAGTGTGATGACCATTGTCCAGACATTAATGCAGCCACGCCACTAGGGGGAGCACTAGTGTTGAGAATTAATTTGGCGCGAGCTCAGAAGTTTCTGTTTGACTAAGAGTGAAGTCACTGATGAGCGAGCGCTGAATAATTCTGCTGTTTTCTGTATGTTTCAGGTGAGTAAGGCTAAATAGATTCATTTAAATAAAAGGTGTTCATGTTTAAGAGCAATGTTAAGTTTAGTGAACGTTTGGGCAAGTTTCGAATGCCTCTGTAAATGAATGGTTTATGGGAAATGAGAGAAGCCGCTTGATAAAATTAGTTAACCCTGTGCTTATGCTGTGTTTAATATTGATATGTTTTGAAGTAATTGGAGAAGACGCAAACATTGATGGATGTGGCTTTGGTTAAAACCACGCGCGTCGCGGGTGTGCGCATCACGGGAGCGCGCGTCGGCCATTTAACAACCCCATGGGGAAGAAGTTAGGAAATTGGCGGGAAAGCGGAAAATGTACAATATTTATAAACGTTTAAGTCATGAAGTTACATGGTTCATCTGATAACTACCAGTGTAATTGAGTGCTTTAATTACATAGGAAGCCCTGGGAGTTAACAGGGAAAATATTGCTGATGCATCGTTCTTTTTTTTGGTTTGTGTGCAATTATTAATGTTAGTTTTGTGTAATTTGGCGCGAGCTCAGAAGTTTCCGTTTGACTAAGAGTGAAGTCACTGATGAGCGAGCGCTGAATAATTCTGCTGTTTTCTGTATGTTTCAGAAATAAATGTGCTGCAAATAAATAAATGTGTTGCAATAAAGTCAGAGTCTTCCTAAAACTGTAACAGATGCTACACGATGCATACCACGCGTCGGGTTCCTCGACAAATATGGAAGTGTTTTAAGGTTTGAAAATTGCTTAGATTTTTGGACAAGTTCCAAAAACTTTAAATAGTTTGCTCATAATTGAAATAACTGGCTGTAGTAATGTAATCTTCCAGTGGAAGTGCACCCTCTGTTGGAGTGGAGCAGGGCAGGCGAGGAAAACATGCCGGGATGTTGCAATGCTCATTTGCTGGAGGACAAAAAAAACTAAGTTTGGCAAAAATGTGGCTAAATCCTCAAGTAGCCACCCATTAAAATGAGCAGCTCTTCACCTTGGGATTGTTTTTGCACTATACTTTGTATTTTATTTTAATCTTAATATTCTAATTATTTAAAAAATGGGTGTTTGATCAAAGTGTCTATTAAAAATAAGTTTATTAACAAGTAATTTACATTTAATTTGCAAATAATCACCAGACCATATTTCAATTAAAACTTTATTTGAATGTCATTTTTTTAAATGTGTTTATTTTTTGTTTTGTAGCACAATGGATTTAAATCTGGAAAAGCATTCATGAACCGAACCACAGACGTAAGGTGCTGGAAGAGCATTAAAATGCACCTTAAATGTAATAATTATTTGTTAGCTGCTCTGCAGGGTTCGTATGTTTGTTAATATGACTGATGACGTCAGTGCCTCATCAGCCATGAACCTCATCACACAGCACTGCTGAGAACCATACGTTGTGACTCTTTTCCGTGGCACTTGCATTGTTACGTTTATATAAAAGTCAGCAATATTTCTGCTTCTGGATCAGAAATGAACAGAGCTTGGTCACAAGCATCAATCCCTTCCACCTCACACCTTGTGTATCGTAATATTGTCATCCGTACACCCCTGGAGTTTTACACACTTGGTTCCCCTTGTGGTGCTTGGTTTAGGTCTCTCTCTGAGCCGTCAAGGACAAGAAGTGCAGAGTTCCTTCAAATCCAGCAGAAGAACATGCTTGAGGAGCTCACCTGCGCAGATGTTAATCAGGAGAGCTGTTAGCACTGCTGAGATCTTCATTCTTCAGTCCGATGGGCTCCATGCACCTCCGCTTCTGGCTCTTTACTCAGCGTCTGTGAAGTTCTCCTCTCTTTTTTTCTCGTTCTCTTGTGTGTAACCCGAGACAGGACATTCTCTGTTTTTACTGAGCACTCCTTCTCTCCTCCCCTCTTGTATGGAGAGACCACACACTCCATGAGGAGATTTCATGAGAAGATGTTTGCTTTGTCGCAGTTATTTAAATTCTCTGTGATCAAATAAGCTGTTTTTCTTTAAAGATTTTGACATCTTTTGTTTTCCAGTGGAGAAAAAAGATTTGCAAGATAAATGGAAATGTTTTCATTTTAAAGTTGTGGATGCAGACGTGCGGATGTCGGCCATGAGGTTAAGAGTGTAACAACAGGAACTAAGCTGAAGGAAAAGTGTTGGCTTACGGTCTATTTGCACTCAGAGGCTGGTGTTTTCTCAGCTGATGTAGAAACAGAGAAGGAACGGAGCTGAGCATCGACCGCCATCTTCTGGATAACTTTAGATGCTGCGTCCTAATTGCCATAAACCTCTTTGATGCATATCACCCTTAGGCCTTAGATTTCGACGGGGTGCATGCCTGTCAGACAGCTGCTGATAGTTCCAGTTTGGTATGCTTATAATCTTAGATGGTTTTAGCAAAGACTGCAATGAACTACATTTCTTCTGTCCTTAAGCGTAGAGAACTACAAGCTCCATATCCTGCAGTGCCCGTGTCTGAAAAAGGATGCAGCTCTGTATGAACCATCGCTTGAAAGACTCTAGGGTAGTAGCTTCTTGAAATGGTTGCTTCCTTCAATATTTGAAAACCATACTCCCACCGTTCATCCCATCTTCTACCTTCTCTGCACATGTACTGCAGGATTCTCTGTCCTGGCGGAATGAACGGGGCCATGAATCCCACAGGATCAGACAAGGAGGCAGTGACTATTGGGATTTCTCTTCTGGTCTTTGCGTTTTTTCTTCAAATATATTTCACTGAAATTTCTCAACTGATTTCCAAAGGAAAATCTTGATTATTTACAGGGGTGACCAAACTTTTGCATATCATTGTACGTGCAAACATATGATTTAAATTAAATAATTAAAAATGCATTGCTCTTGAAATTCGATAAAATGTTGCCTTTGTTTATTCAGTGAGTAACACAGAGCTTTAACATTTTATGTCAGTTCTCTGGATGAAAAAAAAAACAACACCGCTCACTTTTAATGCATCGGTTTTAATAGTAGTAATAATAATAATAATAATAATAATAATAATAATAATATCATCAGTCATCCTCCGAGATCACTTCAATTCCTTCTGTTCTCCTCATTTGCAGTCCTAAAAAAAACAACAAACAATTCTGAACCTTTTTCAAATCAAACTGTAGAACAGTTGCTTGTGGAAGAAATCTTACCATGTAGATGTCCTTGCCCTCATTAATGAATCTTTAAAAGAATAATAATAAATATTATTTAAATTAGCACAAGCAAGTTTTACTGTTACACGTTTTTCCAACCAATTGACCAAAGCAAGTCCACCCATGCACCAAAGTAGGCTTCTATATTTGGAGATGGATGATTTAAAATCAATATTTCAAATGTGCTTAATGTCGATGTGTGTTATTTTGATCCACTTGTGGAACTGTGAGTCTTCTTCCTGCTGTTATCTAATTCAGATGTTAATTTTTTTACCGCATTTACTGTTCTATGCAAGTAAAGTTCGTTGTGAATAAACTCATTTGTTCAGCCCCCAAAAGCTTCAAAGTCTGCCCAATGCTGCAAATCCAAACCCTTCCTTGGCATCTTCAGATGGAAAAGAGTCCTTTCTCCACTGCTCTTGCATTTCACTTGGTGATGTATATATTGTTTGCAGCCGCTTGGTCATGAGATGCATTCCTCTCTACACTGTGTTCGAGAGCAGATCTGTGATCCCATACTCTAGTCGTCTCAATCATGTATTGTGACAAACAACTGGAAGCATCTTCGTTCACTGACCCCGTCAGCTGCTAGATTAGGATTTAAATAAAGATGTGTTTAGACGTTAAGCTCTTACCTGATGCTTCTGTATCAAGAACCTGCTTCCGGATGAGGTGCAGTTTGACCAGAATAAAGCCAAAGGAGAGCAAGAGGCCGATCCCTGCCCCTATAAGAGCGTATTTCACTTCTGAAGCTCCAGAATAGAAAGCAGGGTGTGATTATGGAGGTTAGGGTTTGATCTGGGTGCATTCAGCTGGAGTTTGGTTTGTTTCATACCTGGTTGGTCACGAGAAGATTCCTGGCCTTTCACAAACGTCACAAGAAGAAAATCTGTAAGAAATCAGATTTGAGCAAATATCTATTTTGTTACGTTTGTTAAGTGCTTCAAAAGCTCTCTAAGTTGAGAA
The DNA here is from genome assembly GCA_007224835.1 of Danionella cerebrum. Classification (NCBI taxonomy): domain Eukaryota; kingdom Metazoa; phylum Chordata; class Actinopteri; order Cypriniformes; family Danionidae; genus Danionella; species Danionella cerebrum. The sequence goes on along the minus strand of SRMA01026937.1, from coordinate 44,650 downwards.
AACCAAGTAGAAATGGAACAGGAAGTTGGTACTGATTTCAAAATAAAAGTCTTGCTATGGGAAGTTCACAACATTCTAAGGATTGATCCGGGGATGGCGTGAATCGACGTTGCATGTTTGCTTTCTTATGAAATAAATAGATTTAAATAAGAGAATTGATTAATTGAGCCCAGCTCTAGTTGTGAATATAGAAATGAGGAATCCCTTTGACTCACCGGTGGCTTGTGAAACTTGTTTCAGGTTGCGTCAGTAGCAACGACCCAAAAGAGAGGAAGTGAGATAAAATCTGTGATCACTATACTACTGTGAAAAGTGTGAAACAGAACGTTCTGATAAAAAGGAGATTGCTCCCAGGAGAGAAGGGCTGAATTCATTAGTGCATCAGATAAACAGTGTATTTCTGTCCCTCACTTTATTCAATATATTAAATTAGATTGAATACAACATTATCTGTATTTTTTGCAGAATTAAATCTTAAATGAAATCGAAAGTGTTGTTAAGATCTGAAAGTATGGCAAACGTTTGGGTACCCTTTAATAAAGGAATCCTTAAATGTAAATGTTCCTTAATAAATCATTGAGTGGATAAGTTTGATTCATTTTTTTCTTGATTCCCTGGCAAACGATCTTCTGAGCATTTACTGCCTTCTCCAGAATCGATTGATTAAGAGATGTCACACGGGGCTACTTAACTCACATTTATTAGGCCAGTCCTCGTGTTTGCTAAATATCTGCTGTAAAGATCAACATGGATTTCAAAATCAAGACGTTCGGTTTGGTCTGCAGCTCCCGGTCCATATGGGACAGCTTCAGGATCCGGATCTCTTCTCATCTGAGAGTTTATGGAGGCTTATTGATGCACGTGCCTTTAGATAATGTCCATAAATGATATCAACTTTTTGTCTCCTATATGATATGTGTGACTGCGATTTCTTATCCAAACAAAGATTGATAAAAGAATATCAAGAACATTCACAGGGGTGCACAAACTTTTGCCTAACACTGTAGCTAAGCATTGAGCCAGTATTTAAGTACATGCAGTATTCACACTTCCACCTTCCATCTCTTCCTCACAACCTACTGTAGGGTTTCTTCAGATCACTACAGAGACCAAGCGTCACAGAAGCTTCTGATACTAGCTTAGAAGTCAATGTAAGCGCAGACTCTTGAATAATTAGAATGTCATGTGCACATTATTTAAAAACTTGAGTTAATAAAATCAGGGACTCCTTTTAGTTTCAGATCAGAATCTGCAGTTGATCAATACTCACCGAAGATGAAGACTAAGCAGAAAGCCATCCTCAGGTCTCAGACATTTCTGCCGTTGTCCTTCTGCTGATGCTCTGTTCTTAAACACAAACCATTTCCTGTTGATAAGATGAGCTGCTGATAAGAGATGTGCACTCTAGTTTAAGAGATTAGGACGTCGTAATGACAAACTGTTATTAATGTGGGTCTTTAGTGTGATTTGACTTTACATTTAGAAATGAATTAAAAAAGTGACAAACTGATCTTTTTTATTATGTTTTTTTTTCATCATTTTAGTTTTGAAAGAAAAAAAACGAGGGTTTCAATTTTAATGCTGTCGACGTGACCTTTTTAAAAAGTTGATTTGCAATCAAAAATGGAAAGAATGCAACAAAAGCAGAGCATTCCTGGAAGTGCTTCTCTTAGGCCCCAGTCATTGATTTGAGATGCACATGTGTTGTAAGTGTGTCAGCTTGCTTGCAACATTTGTTTTGGAACTAAAGCTGTGTGGCCCCGCAACACGATATGAGAGCATCTGTTTTATTGCATGCATCACTATGTTCTACTATAGTCATCTTCATGTCAACATCAATACAAATATATATATATATTTGGTGAAAATAAGCAAAAAATAAAAATACAAAATGACCGTAAATAACAAGTGAAATGATTTTGGTTATGGCAAGTCTTAAAGTCTATTTTATTTGGAGAACAGCTTGCTTAAAAAGGTACTTTATTCATCTCGCGGTTGCCGCTGGAAATCTCAGAGGATGTTGTTCAGTAGGTAGAGCAGCGGTGAGAATGGACCACTTGCACCTAGACTCATGATGCACTTCCTCGAAGTAATAGCGCTCGCTGAGTTCCGGTTTGTGGTCTATTGTATTGGAGTTTGGAGAAAATGTTTGTTTATAGCTTTGAAAACACAGCAGAAGAAATAAAGCATGCATCATCGAGTTCAAAGGAATTTTAAGTTTTCACAGTTTTTCCGCTGATTTCAACTTTAGAAGCAGTGGCTCGTGAACATACGGCGAGACTATTTTGTCCCATCAGCAACTCTGAGGTTTTCAGGAAACATTTTAGCAGTGATCAGATTATTGATCAGCAAACATCAGATGCACGGAGGAAGTTAGCACTGGTGCTGTATCGGTGCTATTCACCTGGAATCACAGGGGAGAGTGATTGGGATTAGCTTTTTTCATGCTATTAGAGACTCTGAAAATAATAATATTTTGAAATATTTACAGTAGCTTTTATACATGACTCAGTCTCGAGTCTTGATTCCGTTAGCTGTAGGGGTTAAACTATTCTTGTGAGGCATCTTGTGAGGTAGTAATACCAGGTTTGCTATTAATTGTCCCCTGTTGGATGTTCTAGTGCTAACACTCTACAGACAGGTTTCCATTAACAGCTTTACTGGGTCAGAGGGCACAAATAACCGAGTGTTTTCTGGAAACGGTGCTGACTCTAGGGGGCCTCACAGCAGGTCAGCAGTGTGTGACGACCGCTAACAGGTTGAAGTAACAGACATTCAGAGGATTAATGGAGCATTCAGAAACCGCGACAAGCCTCGTCTGTAGCGTAGCAGTTTAGTTTTCACGCCGCCTCAAGTGACACTAATGCTTTTCTATCGCCTGATAATCTGCAAGGGCAGGCTGAAGTCACTCAGGGTTGTGTAATGAACATGGCCTTGCTTTCTCTCTATTGTCAACAAAAGTCTTCAAATGCTGTGTGCAACAGAGCAACAGAGAGCTGGAGATGTTAGAATGATCCGATATATCAATACATACGTACACTCACCGGCCACTTTATTAGATACACCTTGCTAAAACTGGGTTGGATCCCATTCTAATTCTTTCTTCTGCACATCCATGATGTGAATCTCCCGCTTCGCCACATCTACTGGATTGAGATCTGGAGACTGTGGAGAACATTTCAGTAGAGTGAACTCATTGTCATGTTCAAGAAACCAGTCTGTGATGATTCGAGCGATGAGAATCAGAACGATGCTCAATTGGTGCTAATGGACCCAAAGTGTGCAGAGAAAAAATTCCCCCACACCATTACACCACCACCACCAGCCTGAACCATTGATATGATGCAGGTTGGATCCGTGGTTCCATGTTGTAGATGCTAAATTCTGACCGTAGCATCCAAATGTCATCAGACAACATTTCTCCAACCTTCTATTGTATTATTGTGTGAGCCTTGGTTTCCTGTTCTTAGCTGCAGGTGTGGTCTTCTGCTGCTGGAGCCCATCTGCCTCCAGGTTTGTGTGGGTTCAGAGATGCTCTTCTGCAGGCCTTGATTGTAACGTTCTAACGTAGGTTTCACGATCGTTGTCTATCTGCTGCTCATTTTCTCACTTCTGGTGGAATTATCACCTTTCTCCCGCTATTTAATCTCCTGTGTTTCTCTAGTTTAGCACAGGTAAAGCTTTGTTTTTGGTAAGATTTTTGAAGCCTAAGGCAGGGCTCTAGACTAACTTTTTGCACTGGTTGCACTGGTGCACCTAAATTTTTTTCTTAGGTGCACCAGCACAAAAGTTAGGTGCACCCAAATTTTCAACCGCATCACATTTAACACCCCATTTTCACAAGTTCACTTTTTTTAGTTATCTATTCATTTATTTTTTTTAAATCACTGTCCATATAGACAATATTGACTTGTAAATGATTAACTAACAACCTGGTCAAAATAAAGTTCTTTATTTGAAGCACAATTCTACAAGAAAGGTAACTAAAACTTACTGAAAAAGTGTTTAAAGTGCTTTACTGAGCTGAAATTTAAACTTTAAACTGATTTTGGTCCCCAAGAGCAGCAAATGCTTTCTTTGAAGCAGCATTAATTCCTAATTAAACGATAATACCATTTACTACCCAGATCAAGAGTTTATAATGCAGCCTATTTATTTATTTTTTCATTTTTAAGTATCAGAATATTATGGTTAATGCAGTAACGAGACGGTAGGCATATTATTGACATAGGCTCCATAACATGACATGGCTTACCTTGGGCATGAGCATGCTCGACCTCACTGTGTTCAATAATATATTCATCTGTCTTCCTTTCCGCAAGATACGACTGTACACAATGATGCATTCCTTTGTGCCGATATATGTGTCTCCGTCGATCAGGAATGCCATGTACGCACTGTTCACAATTTGAACGTCGGGTTAACGTTCAAGCCATTTTTCTTCATAAGAGTTATTTCGGACTTGAATTTAGTGAAGGGGAGTTCTTCTTTTGCAATATTGTAGGCAACGTAAAACTTAATTCTCATCTCGGCCTCGTCTGATGATCTGTTTGCTGCTGCCTGCCGCTGAAAGGCAGCGGGGAGAGGGGACACTTGAGCGGTGCATTTATCGCGGCATGTTATGTGTTGTATAGAAAATTCTGAAGTTTATAGTTTCAATTCTAAATGTATTAGAGCCAGTCACAGGGGAGGTTGATGGCTCCGTGTCAGAGCATTGGTTATGATTTTCACGATCAGGCCCTAACTTATCTTTCTTAATGAAAAATCTGTCAATCGTTCTTTTCATCTTCTCTCGTAATCCACGGCTACATCCACTGTTTACCTGATGGACTCACCTCTCTCTGTCTGACTGCATCACGTGCATTTTCAAACGTACGTTCACACACATACAGGAATATCTGGACCACGGCCAATCAGAGGGGGGGGGGGGTGGGACGGGATACGCTCTTCACTATCTCTGATTGGTTTAGACCACGATATGGGCCTAATGTGTGTCTGTTGTTGAACAACAGGGAGACTCACGGAGTTTCGTTTTTTTCCCCCTCGAACGATGGGTCGCACCGGTCCAACCTTCGATTTTTTTTTAGTCGCACCATTGAGAAATTAGGTTGCATATGCGACCAAATTGGTTGCACTCTAGAGCCCTGCTAAGGCGTCCCATTTTTGTGCTTTCCTAGTTCCAGCAGTCATCTGTGGTTTCCTGTAACTCTGAGCCGTTTCTGCCCAGGTTGTTTTGTAAAACGACAATAAGCATTCTGACTGCTATAATAGGGATCTGAAGTGGAATTCCAGCAAAGAAGTGGCTCTAGGTCCTGGAGCGCTGTGGTTAGTCTGCCGATCTTAATCTCATAACTCTGTGGAGGGAGCTGAGGGTTTGAGTCTCACACGTCACTATTTAAATCGTAATGACAAGGAGCAGGTTTGGAAGATAATCCCTGCTGAGATGATTGCAAGCCTGGAACACAAACATCGGAGATCATCAGGAAGGTGATCTTTTAGTTTTTGTATGATAATCTTATCCAGCATACTTTACCCCGCAGAGCAATGTGGACATGCCTCTTCTTGTCTTGCCAAACACTCTATAAATACAGCCTGGCATCGCCCCAGTTTCACATGATTCATAACATGATGCATAGCTCCTCCATCCTCCAAAATGCTTATCGTAATCTCTTTAACCACAGCTACAGGAGTGTTAGGAGACCATCGCTCCGCGGCTGAGCTATTTCTGTGCAGATATCTGCTGTGAAATGGCCCTTCAGCTGATCGTACACACACCTGCTCTTCAGAGAGACAATGTGAGCTTTATTAGAACCAATAGCTCTTTATTTTTTATCAATATTGATCAAATATAAAAATATTGATCAACTCACTCTTCGGAGTACAGTACAACGTATCTGATGGACCTAAGCTCTCAAAATCACACGGAAGACATCACGACTCAAAAATACGTTGGGTTTGTATTTAGGATTATAATTCAATGCTACTGCCTCATTTGGGCTGGCGTAGTAGCACTGAAGTCACCAACAGCAGTGACGAATGATTTAGGCGAATGGTCTGTCTCGGTGTGTGCGGCTCGATCCACACCAGCCTCGTTTACCGCATGCTGCCATCAGACCCCTCTCGTACGCTGTGACATACGAACAAGTTCAGACAAACCACCGACCACTCGCACAAAGTGTTTTACGCAAGTGTCAACGAAGTAGCTTTGGGTAGTTTTTATTTAAATACCACCATGTCATGTAGCAAAGCAGCTTTTAATTTGTGAGCAATTTGCAGCTTTATTTCCTCTGGGTATCCATACCACCACAGAACACCAACCAAAGTTCAAAGGAACTAGCAGCTCATTTTCGTTGCCTGATGAACATCGAACAATGGCTTTCTCCACTTAAATGAGAGTTAGACTGATTTTATTCTCTTTGGCAAACCTACAGGGACTAATTTGGGAGTTACTCTGGGTAAAAAAGGCATCGAGAGCATCGTTTTTTTTCAACTGTGTTTGCTGGTGAAAGTAAAACCCCCTTTAACTTAGAAAAGGCGAAACATGCTTTCCACCAAGCTTTACTTGGCCGTAAACCAGTACACTATGAATCCTCTGCAACTGGTCATCCATGGACTCGCCTTGTGTTAACTTTTACAATTGCAATCTTTGTCATGAATTTTAGTGCAGCTGGTTCTAGACTCTGAAATAGGCTTCCAATAGAACCGAGGGCCATCATCAGCTCATCACTTTTTCAAAGCAAGCAAGATGTTTTTCACACTTGGGCACTTGGAGAGCACACATAAACAAATAAACTGTCACACCATGGAAAAAAATTCATTGACTTGAATGGCACTGCAACAGCACCTGCCTACGGCGTGCAATTCAGGATTCCACTCCGTGATGTCACTTGAGCCCCCAGATTGGAGAGGTCATATGCGTGAGTTTTTTGATTGCTCAATATGAAGCAAATGTACATTTTTAGGATGTCAGTATAGCTGTGAAGTAGATTAGAGAGCATCCTTTTATAATTTAGATGAGTTCATAGTAAATTGTTTGTTTTTAAATGATATTTCAAACCAATATTCTGAATTTCACCAATATTTTACATTTACGGTACTTGTGGGTGGGGCTTCATGGCTGAATGTGGGATTTTTAATGCTGAACAAATGGTAAAATAAAAACATTTTGTGCCATCTCAATCCATTTCCTCCCATCTCTTTGTTTATGTTTTGCCTTTTGTTTATTGTTTATGATTCCCCTGCATGGGTTCATTAATTGTCTTTGGCCAATGTCACTGTGTTTCCTCATGGACTTGTTACAACTCTTTCAACACTCTTCGGTGACATTTGATATTGCTGTATTATTTCTCTTTATCTCTATTTTTATCTTTTCCTCAGTTTATAGTTTAACAGGTTTTCCCTCACATGGGCATTTGTGTTCTTTTATTTTCTGTTAATAAAAGCAACCATCCGAACTGTGCGACTGAGTTCCTATCACCTGGAAGATCACGACGAAACCATGAATAAACCATGTCTGGTTTTAAAGACAGACATTTGTTCATGGTCTCTCAGATACATCACAGATCCTCACAGATACACATCTACATCTCCCTCGCTCTGCAGCATGCAGCAGTAACCCAAGCCTCTGTGCGCTGGCATCAGGGCATCTGTGGGCAGCGGGGGCATTTCGAGGCCAGCGCTTCAGACACGTTGGTATTTATTGGCCGCTCAAGCATTCTCCAGCCCATGCACAGAACGATAGACAGCCGCCGCTGCACTGCCGTCCCATGTGTGGACGTCCATCAGCTCCCCCTCAGAGCTCCTATTATAGACTCTCTCTGGAAAAGAGGTCGAGTGGACATGAGAGCTTTTGGAAAGGGTGAGACCGGGTTGCTAAGGATAGAGAGCCATCTGCCCTCTGCTAGCGACCTTCTCACTGCCCAGGTTCAGTTAGCAGATGGTAAAAGGCTAGCATGCTCAAGCGGTGTACAGTAACTTACCTCGGCGGTATTATTAGAGGGACTTTCCCCTAATGATTCAAGCTCATGAATATCTGGATGCGTGCATGCATCTGAGCTGAGGCAGCAATTGTGCATCCCTTTGATTTTTCCTTCTACAGCTTGTGACGTCATTTTTCTGTACGCATGCTCGCTGGAGCAGAATTCTGTTTGAACCATATAATTCTATTCGATTTAAATCTAACAGTATTCTCTGTTTTTCGAGTGGCTTCTCTGTGTGCACACACTCTCAGAGCACAGGCCTCACTGACTTCCTGCTACTCCTTGTTACCTGCAGCGCTTCTTACCCCGCTGAGAAACATTCGGCTTGAATGAGGAATATGGAGCGTGTTTAGTGCCTGAATGGTTTACGAATGTACAAAAGTCTTATTTTCAACGACAAAACAATTGTTTCATGTTCAAATGTTATTTTGCGCATCTGTGGATTCAATCCTGGGCATTTGTCAGTCGAATCCTGCAGATACAAGCTGCTGTTTATGCACATATTTTTTTGTTGCTGATTTTTATGTCAACAAAGGTTTCACACCCGCATCAGCCAATCCCATCACTCTGTGAACAATGACTGACAGGAGCCAACAGCCAATCTGTGATGGGCAAAGTCATAGATGAAGGTGATTGGCTGATATGCGTGTGAAACTTTTCTCATGGATGACGGAACATCGGTGAAAAAATATCAGCATTATATAATACCTTGATTCAGGAGGATTTGACTGACAAATGCTCAGAATTGAATCCACAAATGCGTAAAATAACATTGCATAATATGAATCGTCTGTGTGAAACTGTGTACATTTGTTTTCTCAGCTGAATTCAAATTTACATTTGTAAACTATTTATGCACTGAATTCGCTCCATAGAGGAAGCGTCTGAGACCCTCAGAGGAGCTTGATGCTCCTCGGTAAGTTTGGCCTCTCCTGGAGAGATGCACAGATGCAGGTTAATTTACTGAGTGATCTTACCATACATTCAGCTCTGTCTGATCAAACCGCTGCAGTCATAGCTTTGCTTCTGGTGGCTCAGCTCCGACATTAAATCTTTCACGCGACAGATATTTAAGCCGATGCACTTATTTTTCGTTGTGTGCAAGGTGCAACAGTTCCATCCTTCCATGTGTCAGCACAGATCCTTTGCAAGCGTTTCTGACATTTTCAGCCAGTGCTGTCGATGAAAATATCATGCATTGTTAGTCATGATGAAAGGTCCGTCAACAAAAGAATTTGCAATTGTTTACAAAAAACACTGGTAGTGTTTCAGCTTTTATTGTTAGAACTGAACAATGTGGAGAGTTATTGTGAAACATGTTGAAAGTTATTTTTGAGAAGAGAGTAATTGTTTATGAAAATGAAATTGTATATGGAAACAACATACGAAATGTGTTTGTTTCTAATAATGTAAGTCGCTTTGGATAAACCCGTAAATAAAAAACGTGTTCACAAAAACAATATTGGTAGCGTTGTATGTGTTGCAGCTGAACATTGCTGAGAGTAAAGGCTTTTACACATTAAGAACGATACAGAAAAACGAATATTTTATACTTGAATTAAATGCACCGTTATACATGTTAAACACAAGAATGGATTCCTCGTCTAGCGATGATGACATATTTGTCAAGTGTCTTTTACATCAGATCAGTTTTTGTGACCTCTACAGATTCTGCTTTAAAGTGTAAGTAATCAAATATACCGCTCATTAAAAAAAGCTCATTTAACACATTCATAACTTTAGCCCAATGCATTTAATGCTATTAGCTGACCGGAAATATATTCATGTTTTGCAATTAAAACGCATTTTAGAATCACGCCTTTACCATGTGACGGATAAACTGAGATAGCAAAGGTGTGCCAGAACGAAAGACAGACCGTTACTGTATGAAATACTGAGCGCTTCAAATACAGCCACTAAAATAGCTCCGGTACCACGGGGCCAAACCAACTCAATTACATAATGAAGCATTAAAGGAGCCATGTATGGAAATAAACAAGTCTCGAAAAGAGAGGCAACACTGGAACCCATTCCAGATGAATCAAAAAGCACTGTGCTAATGAATCCACGGTGGGACCTCTGTCCTGGTAATCAGTGACTCCTTAGCCGCTCATCCCACACTTTGAGTTTGGTGACACTGCTGTCGGGGGATGCAGGGTGCTATATTCGAGTCATGTGTTGGTGAGAAAAGTGACTCCTGCTCAGCTCAGCCCCTGTACAACAACATCCCATACGTCCAGGTGCTTCTCTTCATCTGAAAACATCAGAGAATTGCAGGCTCCATGCTTTTCAAGCTGCGGGGACCAAAATAGCCGATGACTATTTCTGTGTCATCTGCCGCTCATTTGACACCAAACAGTAGCTCACATATTTGCTCCCGCGAACTCCTTTCTGTGTTACAGCTCTTGCCCTCAGTGCAACTATCTTGGTGGGGTGTGTTCAGGTCCCTCTCAAACACTTACATGAACATGGATTTCTACCATGAGCCTTGTGCTGCGCTCTGTGAAGAACGTTTGCTGGTCTTCCTAAACGGAGCATCTGACTTCAGCTGGTGGCCTCTGTGACTCATTTCAAGAGACGTTTAATGAGAAGACTTTTCCAAGGATGAAGAACAGATCCTCAGAAAAAGTAAGAACTAACTCTCACTCTGTCAAAGTAATGTGGCTCAAACATGATGACTTTCCAGAGGGCATCAACTCCACTTTTATCGGTTTCAATAATAAATCCTCTTGGATTAGTTTGGAGCAGTAGCTGTTTGAGGTTATCGTGGTTTATATGACAAACAGAACTTTATTTTAAAGAGCTTTCCATGACTCTAGTCAGGGCTTCATCGATGTGCCGTAGATCTTCACTTTATATGCATAAAGCAGCAGATGTGGGGAAATTACCCCGACTGGAAGATGATACAGAATTATGGGCGGTGGAAAAATGCTGTGCCACAGTCCAAGTCTTCTTGGCCACTTACTGCATGCCTTTAAATGCTTATAAATAAATCCCAAAAGTTGTCCTTGGATGGTCATCATGCAAGCCCTCTGAGATTAGAACCGAGGATAAGGATTTTACAGCAATGCTGCTCTGTGTTGTGGTTGTATGGAGTCACTGTAATCAGTCCTGGTTAATGGATCGAGGTCAGACGGTAAATATGAGTTAATGAGTTATTCTCTGTGCAGCAGCTGCTGTGAAAGGCCAGAACTCATTTTTTATAGAGCGCTGACAATGTAAAAATTTACAGGACATTTTTTAAGTGTTGCAAATGTGCAAAAAACACTTGTGACATTAGGTGGAGCTTCATAAATAAATGGAATTCTCCGGAACACCAGGGGGCGCTGTGTAGCTTTACACTTCGGAAAATTGCTTATTTGCACAAAGTGTGTCTCACACGGCTGAGTGAACCAAAGCACCGCGATCGACCCCCTGGTGATGGCTTCAGAAAGATTTTTACGGAATGCTACAACTGGTGATTAATTAACCCTAACCCTAACCCTATCACTGGGTGATAAATTGATTTTATCGATTAACTGTACTCTGTGATATACATCGATGTGCATAAAAGGCATGTGCACCCTCAGAGCTTCCGTAGAATGCGTGCGGCTCACCTTCCGCCCATTTAGTTTGCCATATATTAAGAAATGCAAACAATGGCAGCGAGCAGCAGCAGATTTAACAGAGCGTCTTTTTCACAGTTTTACCAGAACTGCCAACAAGCCATCAAACTGAAGGATCGACATCCTGAAATATTTTTCTTGATATTTCCAAAGCTCTTTGATAAGGAGGATAAACTTTCCTTCTTCTACACGCATTCTCGTAATCGAATGAACCCAGTATTTTTTTGCAAAAGAGAGATTCTCAGAAAGTCATCATCACTGCTTAAAGACGCCTTTTTCTTTTGCCATTTGTTTGCTTTTTTTTAATTAAAATATCCGATGTGCCAGGCTTGTGGACCAAAAAAATATCTGAATAATTAAAAAAAAAAACAATTAGTGTAAAAATTATCTAAATAATAAAAAAAAATTGTGTAAAAAATTATCTGAATAATTTTTGCGTAAGTACACAGCTAAAGTTTCAAACTTCGGTATGCAAACCTTAAATCATGCAGATTGCAGATTGTAACACATTGAGTTATATTCAGAGGGGTTTACAGGCTTTTATACGCTGATCAGAAAAAGGGAAATAACGTAGGTCATATTTATAGGCCATATCTTAAAGCCCTTACACTGTATTTTTGTTTTGTAATGAGAACTTTAATGTTCAATGATTTCTGGACTCACATTGGTAGCGTTTTAATTTACTCAGTTGTTAATTAATATTAGTGAAACAGGTCCAGATGAAAAAGGACCTTAATGTTGTTTACAATCTTTGAATAAAAACTTTCACACTTAAGATTAGGTTCTTAACAAAATGGTGAACCGCCCTCGTTAATAGAGAAGTTAAATGTTTTACCAAATGATTTCTGTGTGTGGCCTGTAGTTATGAACGCACAGATAGACATGTGGCTTCTTAAAATAGCCGTTGTTTGGTTCGGTTCATCTTTCTTTACTGTACATACCAAATGTCTGCACTGACATCCACCTCTGAGCTCAAAACAAATCAAACATTAATTAAAAATGTTGAAAATAGTTTTTAAATCCCAAAACTAAGATGTGCTTTATTATTGCAGGTGAATCCACACAGTACCAAGACTTCAAACTGTGATGAGATGCAAGAAACCTGGTGAATTCTGCATCTGACGGAACTTGTGCATTCATTGATTCATCATGAGCAACCACGAGAAGCGCCACCGGGCCACCATACAGCACCTCCGCTATCTTAAAAGCTTTATGGATGAAATTGACCGTGAGGTCATGAGCCTGACAGACCGAGCTTTTAAGAGTCTGTGCATCGGAGATGAAGCAATCTACAATGACTCGGAGTTTTCCCCGTCTCCAGTGTGCTTCCACAAGCCAACAGTGGAGGATGCTACAAAAAAGAGCAAGGAAAGATCCCTTTCAGCTGGAACGAACCTCAATATGCTCCCTCTTAATGATGCAAACAATCCTTTGGGTGTGTCTAAAAAGTTATCCAAGGATTCTGCACTTTTTGCAATTGCTTCCATAAAAAATGGAGAACATACCAAGATGACAAATGGGGACTCATGGGACAAATCAGCTCTGCTGAGCATCCAAAAAGAGCTCTCTGAGTTTTCTTCAGACTACCACAGCTTAACAGCTGAGCATCTTTCCCAGGCAAAGAATCTCGATAAAGGATCCTCTAATAAATCAAGCAAGGATGGATCTATTCCCTCTGGGAAATCATTGAAGACTAAACAATTGAAAAACAACAAGCTGAAAAAGCTGAACTGCATAAACTTTTTCCTTCACAGTGAATTCAGCCCTTTCTTGTCTTGGAGGGAATTTAATACCTTTTCACTCGGGCATGAGCACATCTCCGAGATTCTATCCAACAAGTCACCAGAATGGTATGATTCTCCTCTCTACAAAGAACTAACCGCAGCTCACGGACGTTATACATTAAGTCTCCCCGCGTTGGTGAGAGAAGAAAGTGAAACAAGTCCTAAAACAAGTGAGACTCATTCATGTAAATCAGAGCGGTCACCTTTACAATCTACACCTCCTTCCGTACCCCAGAAACCAGGGAAAGAAAAAGAAAATGTACAGAACAATATTCCCTCTAAGGCACCTTCACTTGCCCCTGAACAAAGGTGCAATTCGGAAAGAGCAGAACCTTGTGCGCCTTGGAGAAAAAGTAGGAGTAGAGCAAAAAGTGCTGCTCTTCTTGGGCATTCCTTCACTAACTCACCTGTTTGTGAGCGGACAAATGTTTGGGAAGGGAGTCGAAAGACTTTTAATAATGCTGTGAAGACAATAGAGGACCAGACCTCTGCTAGTTCCACTCCGTTCAGCATTTCACAGCTGTTAACACCAGTCATACCCTCCAGGCATGGAACGGGAACTTCAGAGATACTACAAACTGTACTCTCACCATCTCTAGAGGTCCCTGCACTCCCTGAGAAGGGCCTTCATCCATCGCCAGAAATTAAGAGGGAGGGGTACAAGTCAATTGCATCGAGTCTTTTGTTCAATCTCAAGGACAATAGGAAACGGGTTAAAACGATGTACAGTCCACCAAAGTTTAAAGGTTCGGATGGCACACATCAAAACAAAGACTCTCCCCTGAGTGAAGCTTTGAACACTCGTCTGGAAGTACCCGAGGTTTCAGAAACTATTTCATCTTCACGCCAAAGAGTTATCACCCCAATGAGTCCCTTGTTGGAGACAGCAGATGCTCAGACCTGCTTTTCTCCAAAAGTACCAGATGACTATTTGGCGTTGAGTTTGCTTCAGTCTGGAAAAGTAAAATCCAACAGGAGCCCATTTGCGAACAAGGCACATTATCCCTCTTTACAGCTTTACAGAAAGAACAGTTCAGAAGAGATCTATTCTAATTCCCAAACCCTGTTGGATACAAGCCCTCAGGTTTGCAAAGATAAAGTCATTAAAGATCCAGGTAAATTAATTAAAGAAAAAGAAAGCCAAAATCGAAATAACCAAGAACTGGGGGGAAATGTAAAAGAATGTTCTGCTAGTTTAGATTGTGAAGGCACAATTCGAATCAATTCTAGAAAAAGCCCATGTGTAAGTTTGGCAAATCTCGATAAACCAACCGGCACAAGTGAGATGGATATGCTTAATTCTAAAGTGGCGCAGAAAAGTCCTAATAAAGTAAAAGAACTAGATCAAAAGGAAACAGCGTTAAAGAGAGCCTTTTCTGCACAGCAGAACAACTATATTAAAAGTCAGAGATTTGTAAGTTCAGATGATGATGATCTTAAGGAGGATTGTTCGAACAGTGTAAAAGATCTGTTGATAAAAGATAAGAGTCCTTGTGATGAGCTGTCCAAGCATTCCGCTGTTGAAAAAACAAGGCACGTTAAAGAAGATATCGTGCTGAAAGAAAAGGCATTAGATGGACAAGCATTCAAGGGAACTATAAGAATTGAGGGTCACACTCTTATGAAAGACCTGAAAATGGTTGCTATGGAAACTCAAAGAGAGATAAAAGCCAACCCTGAAACAATGAAGGGAAACACTTCATTGAAGCGAGCACTGTTTGCTTCAATGGAACAAGGTGCTAGCAAGACACATGCACCGTGTAAGAAAGAAAATGTTGTGATGGATAAGTTTGACCTGGCCAAAATGGCTTTAGAGGAAGTAATCGCAGACCGAGAGCAAAGGAAGTTGCAAACCAAGGCTGTTTCAACTGCAGAAAGTTCACCCATTGGTAGAAAACATGCTGACTGTAATGAAACTCAAGGTGGCACGACGCCACTCAGCACAGAGAATAGACAAGTACCCAGTGAGTTCCCTTCAAATTTAACAAAAGAAGTTAATTCTCAAAATATTGTATCTGCTTTGAAAGCAAATCAACAGACGATGTCAGAAGTCATGGCAAAACATGGTGATGTGCCTGATGTAAAATTAGCCAGGTCCTGTAAGCAGGGAGACACTGGGCAGTGTCAGCATTCAGAACCTATAAAACATCAGGAGACAGACAGGTTGGAAATCAGGACTCATGATGACAAGGATTGCAAAAAACACCAAAAGAAAGAGTTGATGAATGAAAATGTAAGTGATGCTTTGAAATCGGCAAAAAGTAAAGATTTACCGGAAAGTCATAATGTTGATTTTGAGGAGCAATGTGGGGAAAAGGTGTGTGTTGACCATAAGGGAAGCTTGTATAAGCCTGAGATACCTCCAAGACGAGGGAGAAGTAATTCTCAGAGTAAAGAGTCTTTTGACTCTTCTGTGATCAAAGCAGAGGAAATTGAAATTATCAAAGACAATAAGGTTCAGACAAGTCAATCAAAGAATAAAGGCCCAGTGCGAGGAAATGTATCTGCTCTGAAGGAGAAATATGACAAAGAAAGTAAGATGAACCAGAAGGATGTTCAGAAAGGCAGATTTGTTGGCTCTGAAAAACCTTTGAAAGAGGGACATTACGACGGCGCCCCAAAAGATAAAATACCAAATAAGTTGGTTCCACCAAAACTCACTATCAGCGATATCGACAATGGCACATATTCAGTTATGTGCAATGATATGGATTCCGAGACTGGTGAACCCTCTATCATGTCTTCAAGAGAATCGGTGAAAGAGGAGGAATTGCTGAGTTCACCGGAGAAACCCAGCATCACCCAGCTGTCACCAAGGCATGCTCCTGAGCCTGAAAGCAACAGAAATCAAAGAATGCAGGACAAGATCAGAAGCAATGAGACTAAAGAGGGAGATTCAAAAGATTCAGACAAAAGCATCAAATCAAAGGGAGCTTCTAAGAGCTATGTAAAAGAGTTCTTAAGCGGACTTCTTGGACTTTCAAGCTCAGAAAAGGGCCAAGCCGTGGAAGAACATGAAGAAGAGCTCCCGGAAACCTTGTCCTCTTCCGAGTCCCTTAAAACTGATCAAATCAGAAAGGATAGTATCACAATATATGATATCCTCGGAAACCCCCCCTCTGTTTCTTCACCAAACGACAACCAGTCAAATCATGAAAGTGGGTCTTCAAACTCAAGTGAACCCTCAATGTTAAACAAATCTGAATCAGTAGGACAAGCAAACGATCTCTTCAAGAATGTCTGCCGCATGAATGAAACAGTTGAAGGAAATGCAAAAGAGAATATCCAAAAAACAATGGTGGAATTATGCCCTGAAGGCACAAATGAGAGCACCCCAGATGTTTCTTTTCAGGGAGGTTCTCCACCAAAGGATTTCGACAAAAGGGGTTGGGTGTATAGCTTGATTGAGTCAGCTAGAGACCTATCCCAAATACAGGAATCTAAAGTCTCCTCTAAGAATATCGGTCCAGATATCTGTCAAAAAATGTTGCAGGACCAGTTTATTGCATCTGGGAATAATGGAGAGCTGGACATCCTCAAGGACTCTAGCATTTTGCCAGTTTCCATCCCTGATAGATCAGGCAAAAGCCCCCAACCAAATCAACCACCAATGCATTTTCTCACCCTTCCAGTCTCAGGCAAGGATAGAAAGCTGTCTGCTGGAAGCATCTCCATGTCAGAAGAAGAAGAATGTTTCTCTGCTGTGAGCACTTTGTCTGAGGGTGTGGAAAGCTATGAAACAAGTTTAGGAGATTCATTGGAGGAAAATGTTGCTAGTGCTTTACAGTCCGAGGATGTAGATGAATGCAAGGAATCCGGTGATGGATCTGTTTCAGCCTGCAGCGGGAATGACGGTCATGGTCCTAGCAAGCCACCGGTTGTACCACCAAAGACTGAAAAGGCCCTACGGCGAGCTATGAAGCTCACCACAAGGAGGATACAAAAGGCTGAAGCCAAAAGCAAGTCTGAACGGAAAGGCAGAAGTGGTGACAAGAGTGGAAGTCAGAAGAGCGAGAGGAGGCATCAAAGTGATAGACCAGAGCAAAGGTCTCTCAGCAGTGACAGAATCAGCAGTAAACACAACAGAGAACTTGACGATGAGCTCAAGCGCCAAAACCTTCAAGAGAATGAAGCGTATAAACAACCGCACAATTACCCAATGATACATACAGGCGACTCTGTGATCCATAGCCCCGAGGAACAAAATGGAACATCAAAGGAAATCATCCAGGAAAAGTTAGGAACTGGCCATTTAAGTGATGTCCGGGAAGGTCGAAGTAATGAGAAAAGCCTGCCCAAGAAACTGGAACGTAGGACTCAAAGTCTGGATAGGTTTTTGAGAGATAAAGATGAAAACATGTCCAGTCATGTTGGGAAACATTGCGGCTCTGAGATTTCAAAGCAAGAATCACAGCACTCTAATCCAAAGGCATCACCGATGCGCCACAACAGCTTTGAACACACGTACGCAGCAGCCCAATCCTTCCCAATGACTCAAAGGAAGCTTCTTCAGGATCCTGACTCGGGGCAATATTTCCTGGTGGATATGCCAGTGCAAGTCAAAACCAAAACGTTCTTTGACCCAGAAACAAAAAGTTACGTGCAGCTGCCCGTGCAGTCCCCAGAGTCAGCTGTACGACAAGCTCAGCCATTGGAGGTAATGAGCACTCCACCTCTCGTGGTATTTCACGGCTTTGTTCCAGTACCAGTTCCATCGCAGAAGTCTCTCAGGACTCAAGAGTCTGTGAACCGTCTCGATCAACTGACTGACTTTGAACCTTCACAAAATGGAGATCATTCGTTCACTGAGCCGCTGTACGTAAAGCAAGATCATACTCCTGAGGAGGAGATTGATAGTGTGAGATGAGAACATCCGTTAGAAGCAGCGGATTGTTCAGAGATAAAAGGTCACGGTAAAGAGGGATTTGGCGATTAACAGTTTGCACAGGTTTAACTTTTGTTGATCTGCTTTGCTCTGTGTTATTGTTCACCAGAGTTGATTTGTAAATGATTATTTCTGATTCAATGAGCTAATACCGCAGCTGCCTTCAACTTAAAGCACTTGTCTTCAAGATCTAAATATTTTGCCTAGAGGAAGTAGTTTTGCTTTCATTTATTCTTTCTTTTTGTTCACTGTACTTTTCGCAGCAAATAAATGTTGTGTAATGAAGCGATAAACACACTTGGTTTATGAGCTTGAAAGTGTCTGTCGTAAGCATCGTCTTTGGGATGTAATTTTGGAATGAATTAGTGCATTGAAATAAATTGTTGCTTCAGTAAGAACCATTCCAATAAAAAAATCATCTCTGTGCAGTTGTTTGAATTAATGATTGTGGGTTTAATTCTAATTATGTTTATGTGTAAAAGCCAACATATTTTTATTTGTAACTTATGTTTTCCTAGACTTTTCAAACTACAGCCACCAAACTTTATCAAGATATCCTGCTCAAGATCTTTATCAAGATAACTGTTCTGACTTAGGTTGCTATGTCTTGGGTTTGCTATATCTAGTAGACTGGTACTACTAATGAGATTCTGGTAAATCGCTGAGAATGCTGGGAAATGATCTCTTGACTTAACATGGGGTCAAACTTTGTAAAACTGTAACTCAAACCAGAGTTTGAACCTCGGAGATACTTCACACTGAACACACTTGTGGATTTTTACCAGTCTGTGAAAGAACATACCAACCGCTGTGAAAAAAGAACCCCGGGCTCTAAAGGGTTAAATATTTATAACTGGCTTATCATGGCCATTGGAAATAAATGGGAAAAGGCAACAAAATATCCTCCGGAAGAAATCTCATTAATAATTTTTTTTAATGTTTATTAAAGCTGGGTGGGATGGTAGTATATATTGATTTCGCAGAATGAAATGTGTACTGAAAATTAAGTGGGCGTGGCTAAATCACTTGCTGCATGCTGAGACTGGTAAAACAGTTGAATGCAAGACTGAAGGATACTTTGGGAGACTGTTAAAACATAGAAAAGGAGACACAAACAGACGAGGAGGGCTCCAAAAAAATCCAGAGCAGGAGGAACTCATTCATTTAAAATAATCACAATAAGATCAAGTCCTTTCTTAAATATTAAAAATGTAAATATTAGAACGTATTTAAATGTTAAATATTTTGGTCATACTGCCCACCCTAATGTTTATCATCATAACAGCTTAATTTTTATGACATCATCAACAGCTCACTAGCATCCAAACTGTTTACCCTAACCAAAATTTATGAAATAGCTGACCTCAGGAAAATCATTGATACAAAAAGTTGATATCACTCTTAGTCACAAAGTGCACATAAAAAAAAAAGAAATAAACTGTACTTTTACAAGAAAACGTTTACAATTCTAAACATTATTACCCCTTCTATTAACAAAGCCACCCAACTGAAGCAAACCCAATTCCAGCACTTTGCCTCAATCGCAATTGTTTTAATGGCAGCCACAGCTGCCTGCGACCATATCTCTGTAGTGTGTCAACACAACATTCTCTTCCTCGTCGAAGTACAGCAGGCTGATGGGGTGAAGCTCGTCCGGGACACA
This sequence comes from Danionella cerebrum, assembly GCA_007224835.1. Classification (NCBI taxonomy): domain Eukaryota; kingdom Metazoa; phylum Chordata; class Actinopteri; order Cypriniformes; family Danionidae; genus Danionella; species Danionella cerebrum. The sequence continues at coordinate 24,734 of SRMA01026937.1, read as the reverse complement.
GCAGGGTTTTCTAGCATCCTGAGTGAGTTTCATCACGTTCATGATGGATCTGACCGTCGCGTGATTGGTCGCTCGTAGACCTTCGTTCAAGGGAAACGGACAGGAGCCTGTGCAGCTGTAAGCGTTGTAACCTCGGGGGGCGATGATCCAGCTGGACCAGCCCATTTTACTGAAGTCCACATAGAGATGGGTTCTCCGACATGCAGAAGAAAAGCCGTGGAGACTCCTACGACTGCGACTGGATCGATTCACCGAGCCTTTCCTCAATGTTTCAAGGGATTTCCGGGATGTGTTTTTTGGAGCTGAAAGAGAGTTAAACACACATTGTTTGTGTTTACAGACATTGTCGGCAGTCTTTGGTCTTGGTTGTGCCTCAGACTTGGCTCTTGTTGGTTTTGGCTCTCTCTGATCTGGGTCTCTGTTAGGGCTGGCCGATTAAATCGATTTTATTGATTAACTCGACTCTGTGATGTACCTCGATGCGCTTGATTGAAAATCTGTTTTATCTTTAACGTAATATGCAAGCGCTGGCCATTTTCGTAGAATGGTGTTTTCCCTGTGAGCTTACGTAAGAATGTGAATACTTAACACCCAGCTCTGGTCCTGTTCTCACTGATCTTTTGTTTCAGCCTCAGCTGTCTTGGTCTTGGTTCTCTCTGATATTAGTTTTGCTTGATCTCTGTTCGCCCTGATCATGGTCTTGCCTTGGTCTCGACTGTCTTTACTCTTGTGCCTCAGACTTGGCTCTCGTTGGTCTTGGTTCTCTCTGATCTTGGTCTCTGTTGTCCCTGATATTTTCTGAAAAACCAGACTTAATCAAACCATCACAAGGAACTCTTGTGCTTTCTCTGGGTGTAGTTACCTGTCTGGAAAGCAGGTGAATGGTAGGGTTTCTGTCCGTCATCTGAATGTAATACTAAGTAAACGTTTGCCTCATCTGATGGTCCAGCGTTCCAAAACCCTCCCGGCGGAGCTGCAGTCACCACCTGGAGATGGTTCGTGGTGCTTCTGTTTGCAATCCAGTTACTCACCTGGAAGGGATGCTCAAGTTATTGCACTATTGTTATTTTTTGGTGACTGTTTGTTTGTGGAATAGATTAGTGTGGATTCGATTAATTTTTCATGTTCTGGATGAACTAGTTTATAACTTTTTATACACATCTTTCTGGTTTCTGTTGTTCTGTTTCTGGTAAAAAAAAAAAAACATTTGTCCGCTGGCAAATATCAGGATAATTAGGGGGTCAAATTCTTCTTTACCTCAATACTGTTCACAGCTCTTTATTGTCTGGTCTTTCTGGAATCTCAATTACTTCAGAGAGTTGAAGAGAACAAAACAAACATGACCAATCTTTATTCCAATTCCCCTCTCAGTTTGGATTGACGGAAAACAACATTTGATGAGCACTGAGAGAACAGCTGAATCGTAATCAATGATGTGATCAGCAGCAGGGAATCTTGTTCTCTCTCATATAAAACCAGATCTTCAGAAAGCTTCCTCATCAAGTCGCTGGTTGTTCTCACACCAATTCCCCAGAAAACTAAGCCAAAAAAAGCGTTTTATTTTTATACACACACCTTTTATGTATTTGGATAATTTCCAGTGTTTGAACAATGTGCACTTTTTTTTTATAAAATACAATTTAATCGTAAAAGGTATTTTAAAAAAAATATTTTTTCTTTATATATATTTTACTATTTGTTTAGGGGTCGAGTTCAGTAAGTCTGAAAATGAATTTTTTGGTTCTTCTACTGCCATTGGAGTGAGCTCTATGAACCGCTTGTGGGAATGTTATGAAACACTGATACAACTGATCATGTAACTCTCTAGCGCCACCACTTCGCTTCTCGTTGTGCTAATAAATTGTTTTATTGGTTTAGACTATTGTGTAAATTTCCTTTAGGCTTTTCATTGAATTCATTCATTCACTCATTTTCCAACCCTTTCAGGGTGAAGGGGGTCTGCCGGTGCCTATCTCCAGCGCACATTGGGCGAGAAGCGAGGGTACACCCTGGACAGGTCCCCAAGCCAAAGCAAGGCAACACACACTCACACATTCACACATTCACTCCTGAGGGGAATTTAGATTATTCAATTAACCACGTTTTTGGGATTGTGGAGGAGGTACCGGGAGGAAACCCAACAAGAGCGAGGAGAAGATGCAAACTCCTTCCAGGAAGGTCACCGGTGAGCCTCGAACCTGCAACCTTTTAACGTGGAGGCCACAGTGCTACCCACTGTGCCACCGTGCCGCCCTTCATTGAATAAAGTGAATGAAAAATCATCTGGTTCCCTTTCGGCCCCTTTTTTGTATCTTGCCCCCCAATGGTTGTCTTTTGGAATACTGTCAAGTCAGCAGTATGCTGTTATCTTCAACCTTTTCACAATATTTGAATATCCTGAAATATTGAATTTGGGGTTTTCATTGCTCGTCAAGGAAATAACATTTGATTAAAAAAAAAAATATATATATATATATAAACTGAACTTATTTTTCTGTATCAGCTCAAACGTCTTCTATGTGTACGTCTGTCCTTGTAATAAACTGATTATGTTTACTCCCGAACTGTAAGTCGCTTTGGATAAAAGCATCTGTTAAATGCATAAATGTAAATGATTAAATCTGTGCATATAAACACTCACATCATCAGGAAATAAACAAAATGACATTGCAATTTACCAGTTTTGTGATGTCAACTACTTCCCATCCTTTAGTGTGGATGGGTCTCGCTCTGGAGCTGGGTGTAGGTTCACTGTTCCATACCTCATTGAACTCGGCCTGAAACAGAGGCTGCAATATTTCATCTGTTTCCGAGTGATTTCACTAATAGGTGATTCTTGATTAATGAACCTTCTCAGTTCGTTAATTCACACCATTGCTCTCCCAGTCATTATCTTTGTTGTAGAAGCCAAAGTATTGTTGTTCCTCTTTTGCTTCAGACAGAAAAACACAACTCCTCCTAGATCATTCACTCTACTTCCACGAAACAAGACATCCAAACTGGTGTGACTTGAGTTGCTACATCTTTTCAGACTGGTACCGCGAAGGGAATTGTAGGAAAATTTCCAGTGATGTAAAATGTGGTGTATTTTGGGTTGGTTTATTTTACTCATAGTGACATGGGGAACACAATGCTATTTCACTAACTCTTCTATAGCAACTAAACGTTTTACCCTAGCAACCAAATCAGCAAATTCATATCTCAGGTTCAGAAATTCGGAGTATAACTAGGAAAGGTGGCAAGGAAACCTTTTATTGTTTTCTCTGTAGCAACCAGTTTATTTACCACAGCAACCGATTAAAAAAAAAAAAAACTATAGCTGAAGTATCATTGATGCAGTAAAGATAATATCTTTCTGTGTCACAAGGGGAACACTTCATTTCTCTCTGTTTTATTCTGGATTCAGTGCGTATCACATTTGAAACACAGAGATAGAAATATCACGAAGCTCAAAGCTCTAGGAGCACGTTTGTGAAGTTAAATCTGGCACTGGATTACTACTTACGGTGTCGTTGTAGTGTGTTTGCTGTGCCGCTAAGGGGCGCTCTTGACGCAACCACCGGAGTTCAGCTCTGATGATGTGCTCGTCCTGCCGGAGTGATGTCAGATTGAAGAAGTGCCGCGAGCCGATGGAGTGTCCTGCATCAGAAAAAGCAATTATATTTGTAGAATCCATGCACAGGTAACAGCAGTGATTCGTGTCGGAGGTGAAGCGTGTGTCTCACCCTGATAACTCCTCACGGTGTTCATCTCCTTCATCACCTCTCTGTTGTTCCGCGTGGAGTCGTACAGCTCCATCATGAACCCCGGCGCTTTCCTCTGACCCCGCGCAGGTCTCATCCGTAAGACTTCATTCCAGCTGTGCAGACGCTCCGCATCGGCTTCTGTCGAGGCGACCGTCTCATCAGAAGACACCCATGCTCCGATCCCGATGAGAGAGAGCAGCAGAGAGTTCATTGTGGAGCCGGGGGGGTTTCTGGGAGATGGACTGCGCGGCACTGATATAAATACGCTCCTGTCGAGGAGATTAGAGAGAATACACAGATGCTCAAATCAAACAGCATGACTAAAGTTAAATACAGTGCCGGTGTGGTCTCTGATCAGCTGCTGCTAAACCCGTGGGAGAGTTCTCGTCAGTAACTCTCTGCTGCTTCAGATGCTGGTTTCTCAAACTGTGCCCGTCATGGTTTTGAAAGGTTCATAGTTTGGTTTTGGGAGTTATAACACACTTTTATTTCTACAAGTTTTTATAATGACCCCAAATTATTCAAACTGTGACACTTTTGCACAAAACCCTCCTTTAAGTGTCACAATCTGTTGTTATTGTCATAATAATTGCTCATTGAGATTGGGAGGAAGAGATTGGCCTGAATAAACTGGGAACCGATCCCTTTTTTAAAGGAGTCATGACATTTTTTTTTACAAAAAAAAAACTCTTTACATTTTTTTGTTAAAATCGCTTTCAATCTCTTCATGAGATTTTAATTTGGAAAGCTTCATAACTACCCCCCAGTTATTCACATATTTTTACTGATTTGCATTTTCATTATCTGACGGTCAACGTAGATGTGAGAGAGATTAGAGAGATTCATTATGAGCAACTTTTGTTGCGAACGTTTCTCATAATTTAACTCATAAAAGAATCATTAAATACACTAGAAGTGTAAATTAATGAGCCACTAATGAAATGACTTTGTTATGCCAGGACCAATCAGAGGTTTGACAATTTCAGCTTTGACAGAGGATCATGCGGCAGAAAGAAGTAAATGAACAAGGGAATTAATTAACGAGTTGTGACCGTGTTCAGAGGTTCAGCTGATTCTTCCATGTAATGCCCTAAACACGACAAGTTTAATAAACAATTAAATTATCAATGAAATAATGTCTTGTTTTATTTTGTGAGTAAAAACACTCAAGAAAAATGACAAAAAGAAATCATTAATTTTCTAGCGCGCTTATTCCCTTTCGGGGTTGGCTGGTGCCTATTTCTAGCACACGTTGGGCGAGAGGATAAGGGTACACCCCGGACAGGTCGCCAGTCCACCACAGAACTCTATAATTAACAAAAGAAATTGAAGCTGCTGCTACCGGGATTAGAACAGTCGTAAAAATTGTAACCGTGTCATGACATCAGTGTTTTTTCTGGTGGCGCCAAATATACAGGTAAGTGTTCCGTGTTCCTCTCTGTTTGACTCATACGCGTTGCTCGTAGATTCCTCTGAGAAAATACAGCTTTCTGAAAAAAAATCTGTGTAATCATGCAACTGTAATTCATTGCTGCTACAGTGTTTGGGGAGGAGTTTGGTGCAGGTGGTGGTGGGGGACCTGAGTACAGGCGCCTATCACGGCAGCCGGAAAATGCACCTAAACTGGAGAGCATCACTTGTACCACAACAAATTCCTTGTGTGTGTGTGTGCAAATGCACACTTGCAATAAACATCTTTCTGATTCTGAAAATAAATTATTACACTCCTTTCCACACCTTCCTAAAATTTTAGCATTTTGCAATTCTGGATAACTTGACGCTAAAAGTAACCAGCAATTTTTATTAAACTGTGCGAGAGACTGCAAAAGTGAAATGATCAAAAGTGCAAGAGGCGCTAGTGTAGGTGACACGGTTCAGAAGCCGGATGTCTCGGGGGAAGAAGCTCTGGTTGTACCGGCTGTGAGAGCTGATGATTCAGAGTTTGTTTCTGTAGAGTGGCTCTTCTTGATTCCTGATTGGTGTCGTCTGCTGGAGCTTCACAGAAGAAAGGTGGAAGCTGCAGTCGCTGGCGTAGAATGTCTCATAGATGAAAAACATCTTGGTTTTCCTGGAACGTTTGGTTAGGGCTGGTGCTGTTCATTTTAGGGGAAAGGATTTTTTCAGCGCTCTGTTAGTTTGAGCTTCACGTCATCTGTTCGTTATCTCTGTTCGTTCAGATCCTCTCGGAGCGACAGAATAAATGCATTGACGCAAACGCAGTCAGAATTACTCACGGTTACCTGCGGCATGTTTGCTCTTCATCAAGCCTTTCTCTCTTTAACTACTGCACACCAGGACCTGCGCGCGTGCGTGCGTGCGCTCTGTATGTTATGACAGGTGCCTATTTTATTTATCAGAGAGAAATATAAACCATTTCTTTCCCCAGGGTCTATGTACATTTATATCCTTATCAAGCTTTATAAAGTTTCATTTTACTCTCTGTTATTTATTTTAATTATCTGTGACTTGAAGCACTGCAGTCTGTGTGCTCTTCTCTAGAATGTCTATGTTAGCTTTTTTATATAAAAAGAACACCAAATTTATTCAAAATTATTTAATTCAGCTATTGATTTTTTTTTCTAATTTAATTTTAATTTTATCCAAAGCGACTTACATTTCAGAGTAAACATAAGCAGGAGGGCCTCATGATTATGACAAAAACAAATCATAATTGTTGATTATTCTCTTTAAATTGTAATTGCGATTATTAATTACGATGAACACAATTTACTTTAAGGGGCGGCACAGTGGTGCAGTGGGTAGCACTCCGACATTCGAGGCTCGCGGGTGACCTTCCTGGAAGGAGTTTGCATGTTCTCCCGGTGCTTGCGTGGGTTTCCTCCGGTTTCCCCCACAATCCCAAAAATATGTGAATAATCTAAATTCCCCTTCGGTGTGAATGTGTGAGTGTGTGCTGCCCTTGCAATGGACTGGCGATCTGTGCACCCAACGGCCTGTACCCCCGCCTCTCGCTTGATGTGCGCTGGAGATAGGCACCGGCAGACTCCCATGACCCTGAAAGGGAAACAGCGAGTTGGAAAATGAATGAATGAATGAATAATTTACATTGATTGATGTTTTAAATAGCTTTTATTTGAAGCCTGAATTTGTTTTATAAAAAAAGGAAAGTCTTATTTCTGTAGCTAATCAGAGTTGGGAAATGCATCACGATTTTCACTTTCCGATATTTGGATTGTCGCTTCATGTTGACCCGTCGACGGCTCAGATGTTGTTTTCTTCATGTTTCTGATTTAACACTAGCTCTGTTTGCTCTTTGTTTTTCTCTTAACCTTTTAAAGCAAAAGTTATTTCTATTTTATAGGAAACCCTTTCGAGTGATGCATCAAGTTGTAAAATACAAAAGTGATATAAAATCAGAAATGCTGAATTTCTTTATTTCCTCTCCATCTCTGTGTTCCCGGGTGTGGTGCTCTGGTTTAACGTTTAGATCCAGCTTTTAAAGCTGAACGCCATGTTTGGGGTTTGCTGCGTTTAATCTCAGGGTTTAATCACCTTCTTCAGCTCATCTCTAGGTTTGAGACCTGAGATATTCTCTTTAAATGTAGTTTTCCTGTGGCTCAGTTGGTAGAGCTAACAACGCAAAGGTTGTGGGTTCAAATCCCAGGGAAAGCAAGAACTGACAGAAAAAATATGTTCATTCAAAATGTAAGTTGCTTTGGATAAAAGCGTCTGCCAAATGCATAAATGTTAATGTAATGTAAATGTAGTTTTTCTTTGAGGCTTCACATGTTTCTCCACTAGATGGCGCCAGCTACTAAAGAGAGACTTGGAGCACATCTGCAAGTGTTTGTGGTTTGGCTGCTGCTTTAAAAGCAGAGAAGTCGAGTCATGGAGGCTTTTTGTGCATCGGTTGACTTATAATCTGCAATGCTTCGTGCTTAAAGGAATTCATAAAAATGTTTAATTGTTTTCTCATGTTGCAGAGCTTCGTTTGTAAAGCGTATGCTCCTCCTCAAATAATGACTGGATGTCTATCTATTGTCTTTACCTGATTCCTCCTGGTCAGGATCACATTGGTCGGTTCAGTTTATCTAACTCTGCAGAACATTAAACTGATCTAAACTGGTGTTTTCTGTTGAAATGTGTATAATTGTTATTTGTTGGAGCTAATCAAACAATAATGTAATCTTAAAGGTCTTCTAATTTGTCTTTTTTACTATGCCGTCTAGATGAGTACTTTTTAAATAATCAAGCACAATATTTATTTCGGTCTCTCTCTCTCTCTCTCAGTCTTCCATTTCTCTCTCCTCCCTTTTCTCATCTCCTCGTCTATAAGTTTCTTTGAGCTTCTCCAGGTTTAGTTCATTCATGTCTTCCCCATTTTCAAGTCTCCTCATCTCCTATTCTCTGAACACATTTGTTTCCTTATCTTATCGTCTTGTATGTCTTGTCCTCGTTAGATCATCCACAAATCACTTTGTTTCCCTATTTCTAAATCCCAGCCTCTCTCCGGGTCTCTTTGATCCTGATTCCCACGAATCTCTCTTTGGATTCATCTCTGTAAATGTGGATTGTGTTGGACTTTTAATGAAACTGTTGGTTTCCGCTGTGCTCCTTTCTCATCTCCAGCTGAAGAAATTATAGTGTAATGAAAGGCCATGTACACACAGTCCGTTAGGAAAGCGGTTCTGTTCGGATCGGGCTTTTCACCGCTGTGTAGATGATGGTTTGAGGAGGAATGAAACGTGTTTAAACACTCCAGATAACTCTCGCTTCACTGCCCTCTTAACATGCTGAACAAACGCTCTTGTTGTCCCTTATTTAAAAGATACTTTGTGCAATCACAAATGAAAAAAAGCTCGTGTGCACCTCTGAAAAAGTTCTGAGGTGGAACTCGGAGCCTCGGCCGCATCCAGTGGAGAAGCACATGGAAGGAATTAAAGCTGCAAGGCTGCCGTTCCCTCAGATAGCTGAAGAGAAAATACAATTACAGCTAAAGTGGAAACACACCGCTGGGGGATTACGGGAGGCCTGGCGCTTTATGATTTGAGGATGATTGAATTCTCTCTGACCTGAGGGTTAAAGGGATAGCACTCTATAATTGCATTCTGTCATTAATTACTCGTTGTTCAGACACCTCCGTCTGCAGTCGATCCTCTGAAAAACATGAAATACATGTGTGTATCCCTCGTAGAAATATTGTGTTTCAGGATAAATCCAGGTGTGTGAATCCAGGTTCTTTCGTAAGCCACTGGTGTCTGTGTGGAGCAGAGGGCAGCTACGAGAGCATGGCACGCATCATGCATGTTAGCGTGATGTCACGATTTCCTCCTCCTTCTGTGGTGCTCCTTGATAGTCCCCCACTGCTGGAGCTGGATGGATGAATCTGTCCCACTCCATATTTGTAAAAAAGAATGAATCTGCCGTTTAGATAAAATACAAAGAGTGAAAGGCTCAACGGTGTTCAAGGTTTAGTTCTTTTCTCAAGCTGGACCTGGCTCCCATCATGCAACGGTGATTCAACGCTGTACTGATTCGATCCATCTTTTTAACCTGGTGATATAATGAAACCACATTTTTGAGCCGTAGCCGTTTCAACGTATGGTTAGCTAACAGTTGAAGGATGAAGTTTGGAGCGCATGTGTATGGTTCTCAGATTTATCCACCAGTCTTATCGTAAGGTATAGATTAAATTGTGAAGCTCTTTGTGAAGTTGTTAATAACTCAGACATGGAATGCCAGATCAGGTTATAACTTGCCGCACGTGTAAAATGTCTTCATATCTACATTGCAACCTCATGGTAACATGGAAAATCCCATTTACTGATGTTTGAAATTACGAACACTTGTGTAAGGGACCAAGATCTACCAAAAGGTCTATTGATGCAAGTTTTGGATGCAACAGTGTTAATCCATGTTTAACGCCTTAAGGCCTATGGGAGCGCCGGGGGTCCCGTTTGCATATCAATTTTTAAATGCAATAATTCTTTTTTTTTTTCAAATAAAACAGTTTTACAAGATAAAAACATTATAATCCACTCCGTTAACAGTTAACAGCACTTCCGATGACAGATATTTCATCATCACATTGTAAACGTGATAAACTCCCTCAAATTTTCCAGCGAACCACGTGTAACGCCGTCTTCCTGGGACTTTTACTGCGGCAAAAGTGTTTGGCTTGGTATCGCTCTGTCGGTATCTATATCTCTCCTAAAGATCCCATAACAACCATGTTGCCATCTGTGAGGGGCATCAGGCTCAAAAAAGCCTCACAGGGGCGAAGAAAGTTCAGGCTGTGTCCTTCATGTGTGAGGCGTCTGAAGTGCCTCAGGAACCCTCACAAGTCCAACCTCAGCTTGTGAGTGCGGGACAATACTGTTGCACTCTAAATAGCTTCTACAGTAATGAGTTTTGGATTTTATATTATTATATATTTATAAATGTATCAGTGCCTGATTTTGTTCTGTTCTCCTGTTCTGAAGTTTAGCCAAAGCAAAAATCCATTTTCATTTTTGTTATTTATTGCACTTTATGTTAATGAGAATTGTCTCATAGAAGCTATCTATGATCAAAAGAATCGATTTGATTGGACAGTTGTTAATAGTTTATTTTGATATTCATGGTACGTGTTCTGCAAAATGTGCTTGTTTTTAATTTTTTGTCTTACTTTACAAATATTGAATGTATCTCAAAAACCAAGCAATGAATTCACTCAGAACAAATTCACTGTGCTTAAATTTCACATTTTTAACTTTTGTACATTAACATTTTTGAGGGATAAAGCTTTGACGTGTCTGTATTTAGAAAAAAATATGTGGAGAAAATATGTGCTTTATTGTAGTTTTGACACTTTCTTCAGTTAAAATTGACCTAACTCCAAAAATATGATTAAAATGTAGGATATAAGGGTTATATCGATGTATGGAAAATTTAAATTCTGCAAAAAATGGCACCACAGCAGGTAGCAATGTAAAGTATGTTCTGGTGGACTTGGTTCTATGGCAAGTCATAAAGGGTTAACCGCCTGAAACACAGAGCGCATTCGACTTTTGTAATGATCAGCATCGCCACGTGTTGCCAGTGTTTCTGGTAAAACTGCCAGTGTACAATCTTTAATACTTTAATAGTTTTTTTTTTTTACCTTGTCCTGTCCTGCTCAAAAGCCATCACATGGGATAGAACATGTCTTGCTGAGTTGGACAGTTTTGCTTTCTCCAGGGTAATAAAACACCTGGTGTGGTGTTTTCTCCTCTGGATTGGAAAATTGAATGTATTTATCAAATATTTATTAGTTGTGGTTCCCGCGAGTAAGTTTATAATAGTTGTGTCAGGACAAGACGGTGTTGAACTGAAAGGGGGAGTGGATAAAGGATTGGGGAAGGGTGAAGGTACACGAGTGAAAATGAAAGAAAGGAAGAGGAAAAGAAGAAGAGAGGAAAAAAAAATAATTTAGAAGAGAAGAAAAAAAATAGCAAATGAATAAAAATAAAATAAATAAATACCTACCTGAACATACTTTAATAGTTAAATTATCGAAAGACACAATTGTAATCAACTAAGAATAAAACCCTGCGTTTACATTGACTAAAACCTTTTTGATTTTCATCGACTAAAACATTTACGTTTTTAGAAGAGTGACTAAAACTAATATCATTTTGTCATTAAGACAAAACACTGGTGCAGATGATGCCCAAACCATTGAAAAACGAACAATTCAAAGCCCATTTCAAAATAAGAGTCTCTCATATGGGGCACACTAATATGGAATATAAACACAGTGCTCACATAATAATTCTAATCAAACGCAGCAACATTTAACTCTGAAGTGTCATTGATCTCTGATTAAAGGAACTCTCTTTCTCTCGGCCGCTCTACCTGTGCTTTCACCTGGTTCCTTGAGATGAGGCCCAGCTTTCAGCACCTGATGATCACGGGTCCTGGAGGACTCTCAGTAGAGCACACGGACTTCTCCATCATCCACACGCGCACACACACACGGGCGATAAACACGTGAACACACTGAAGGGCGGCTGATCAGAATCCTTTCTCAGAGCGAATGCTTATGCATGACAATAGTTTCACAGATGGAATATTGTTTGGCATGTTCTACGTTTGTTTTCATGAAAATATCACAGCCTTCGGTGTATCATGACCCACTTCCACCTGGAAGTAATTGCGTAACTCGCTGACTTCCACTTTGACGTCTATTGTATTGACTTTGGAGAAAATGTTTTGAAAAAGTGCGTTTATAGCTTTAACAAGACAGCAGAAGGAATACGGTGCAAACTGCTGTGTTCATCGTCGGCAGTGAAGTTTTCACAGTTTTCCATCTGATTTCAACCTTAAAAACCATGGCTTGTGAACATACGGCGAGACGTTTTTTGTCCCATCAGCAACTCTTTCAGTAAGGTTTTCTTTCAGGAAACATTTTAGCAGTGACCAGATTATTGAACAGCAAACATTAGATACACGGAGGTAGTTAGCACTGGTGCTGTATCGGTGCTATTCCCCTGGAATTACCAAACAGTTAAAGCACCGCAGCTCAGTGTGTGCAAGAGGAGAGGGGGGGGGGGGCGTGTTTCAGAACCTTCAACATTATCCGCGGCATGGGCTGAAATATAAACTAATACTCTTTGTTCCCTTTCAGTCGAAACGCAGACGACATTAACGTTTCCACTTATTGTTTCTGAGGATGAAAAAAGAACTAAAGTTCTTGAAATATTAATAGTAAAGCTGTGCTCCGGTGCTGCCAGGTTTTGGCTGTACTCTTTCAGACTTCCCTTACATAAGAAACACATCTTTCTGTGCCAGACTGGAGCTGCTCTCTCCATCTTGCTCCATCTGTCTTTCGCTTCTCTTTTCATCATCCCTCGCGCTCATATTCCCAAGCCGCCTGTTTTGTTTTCTCCAGATTGTGGTCGTATTTTGCATACAGATAATTTCAGTGTCAGCCGATCAACATAACATGGAGCTTTCCTGCCAGTGCCGATGCCAGGTGAAGTTTGGAAAAAAAGAATCTGATAATTACAATATTTATAATACATTTCAAGTAATGGCACCAAAAGTTATAAACTTTTTAAAAACTTTTTGACTGTCGAAGCATTTTACAAGGCGAGGTCTTCCACGTCCCGTTTTAATTCAATACCAATATTTGAAGGATAATCCTTCCGAAACAGACTTGTGCCTGTTATTTTCGTGGCACCAAAATAAATTGATTGATTCATTTTATTCAAAAATGCTAAAAAATGCAAATATTAGAAATATTTAAGACAAGGCTTTTATTAAGAAATGCATTGATCCCTTTAAAAAAATATTTGCCATCATTTGAATTCACATGCTAGTGAGCTGCTAATTAATGCTAGCATTTTTGTAATAAGATAATTAGCTTCCAACTTCTGACAGCTTGCAAGTGAGATGCTAATGCATACTAGCATAATGCTAATGACATAATTAATCAAAACAACTTTGAAATTCAAGTTAGGCTCCATGCTATTAAGATGCTAAGCCGTGCTAGTCACATACAAGTGAGTTGCAAGCAAGATGTATTGAGATGTTAATAATGCTAGCGTGAAACTAGTGAGTTGCTAATTATTGCTCGAACTTGGGTAGATCATTAACTTCCTAGTGAGTTAGTAACTCAGGTTAGCTGCATGTAAATGGAATTATCAATAAAACATTATTTTACTCTGAAGCATCTGTTTAAAAACACAATACACTTGACATGTTAGCTTGACGGTAATTTGCTAGTACCGTGCTTTTGAGATGCTAAGCCATGCTAAAATGTTAAAAGGTGTGAATGAATTTTAGCAACATGCTAACGAGATGTTATTCCACAACAACAGGCTAAGTAGATAATATTATTCACATGGTTGTTTTTTGTTAGTGAATGAACTGTAAATCATGCTAATAATGCGACCTAGCGATGTGCTAATTTACAGCAACTCTGGCTTGTTCGTGTTACAAACATCATGATGAGATAATTATTTTATGCATGTTTATTTCATGCAAATGAATGGTGAAAAGCTACATTATAGTAGCGACACGATAGCTTTTAATTAGTGGTAAGTAAATTCAATGCTACTTTTTGCCAAGTCATATGTTATTGGCACATTAATTTCTTCAAGCACCGTACATGCCATGCTAATTTTAGCTAGCCTTATGGTAGTAAGATGTGTGTTAGAAACATGCTAACGAGATGCAAATTCATTTTCGACTGGGGGGGGGGGCATCTCTTGTTGTTCAAGTGAAGTACAGGGTGTAATTACTTTATTGGCAAATCGTTGCTAGAGTTGTAGTATTTCCATCACCATTCCCCATCCTGTGAGTAATTAAGCATGGCAGACTGTTAGAGAACGGGTTCAGGCCGGGTGAGAAGGGCAGGTTAGAGGGGAGCGAGGTTGGCACTGTCGGTTCTCCATCGGGACCTGTGCCAACACCAACAGAACCACGGGAACAGCGAATAAAGAGCACTGCGCAAACATGCCTCGACAAGCCATTATTCACGATGTCTCCACCCGTTTCTGGAGGCTAATGAGCTCTGCCCGTCGTAAATCCTCAGCCATAGCAGAAGAAAAGCTAAAACATGTTTGTCAGGGGCCTGTGATCAGAAAACAACTCTCGTTGCTTTCTCTAATGGCTGTTTGCGTCGTGGGTAGCGCTCCTTCGCTCGTAATCTTTGATCTCATTCCCTTCAGTAAATGGTGCTTTCAGTGTGTGGTCAGAAGTTCACACTTGGTCTCGATTCAGTGATGCACGACTGCTTTCTGACGAGATCTGGACTCCTGCCTCTCTTCTAATTGAGATATTAAATACATTAGTATTTGCCCCTTGAGGAAAGGGGAGCAGGGGAGGAGTTTCAGGCTTCTGCATGGCGTTCTGAAAACACATGTATGTATTTTCCCTAAGTGTTCAAAATATAGTAATAAATCATAAATATATTTATTTTTTTAATTTCTTGAGTCAGATTGTAATCTAACGTACAATTGCACAAAAGTGTTTTTTACTCGTTCCTTTACTCTATGACTTCACTCGTCTCCGATTACCTCATTTTCCACTCAAGGCTCATCTCTGGGCTGCGTTGTTCAAGTTCCACTTGAGGACATCATTTTCATGCAACAGAAATGGATAACTATGCTATAAAAGAATAAATAAATAAATAAATAAGCACAACACAAAACAATGCACTTAAAGATGAATGGCGCTATTACATACGGTTTGTTGATCTGACAAAAATTTCACTTTGGCTCGATTTAATCTGCTTTTGGAACCCCACCCAAATTGTTTTGAAAAAATTAAGTCGAAGGCAACAGGACATGGTCGAACTAAAACTCGAAGTAAATTTGGCATACGTCTATAGGGTACCAAGACTTAAATATGAAGGATTGCATTATAGTCGGCTATTTCTCAAAAACCTCAGAACGGGCACAAACTCCTCCTTTATCTGTTCATCTCCAAACTCCATCAGTCTTATCTTAAGGCATTGTGCGGCTCCATGAACACGGTGCTGTGGTTACGTGTGGTTACCATTACGCTTTTTGTCAAGACTCTCACTTAAACAATAAATGAAAAATAAAGTTGACACTTATTTAAATGATCACGAATCACAACCTTGAATGTAAATTTTCTTTAGAAACAAATGAAAACACAATTTCAGAGCAGGCCTTTATAATTTTCAGTTTATTTTTATTATAAAAGCGTTTTAATGTCTAAACTAAACTATTAAATACAGGTTCACAAGTTTTCTTTTACTATATTGTACCTAAAGGTCTGTGTGTAAATATAACCGTATCAGATTACCGTAACAGTTTTTGGGAGTTTCTTCTATCGTTTTGAAGCCACCAGCGTCTCTAAAACCACTGGTGTTGAACCGACACAGAACTGCATTCGAGCTAAGTAGATGCCGCCAAGGTGCAACCAAAACAATTCTACACACCCTGCGCTGTACCCTGACTGGTGCCTCACGTGCTTCACCATTTCTGTTTTTATCCACTCATAAATTAAAAGGAAAGATTAATTTCCCAAAATGTAGTTGAGTAAAAAGTAAAAAGTCTCCCAAACTTAAAATGCATGAGTAACGTACAGATACTTAAAAAAGCTGTATAACTACAGAAACTAATTAGATTTACTCCGTTGCTGCTCATCACTGATGTAAACACACAGTTGCAGGCTTTAAAAAAGAGGGTTCTAGTGAACCTCTCCATTTGATACCAGCCTCTAGTGGTCGATGAAAGAACTGCACCGAATGAGATGCTGCTTGTGGGATCTCCGTCCTCCTTTAATGACATCAGCAGCTGTCGACCAATGGCTGTGTCCCTCATCAGGTCAGAGGCTTCATATGGAAGACATCGACTGTAAAGCTGTTCATTTCTCATCTCCTCTGGCGGTTACAGGCCTGATGGAGCGCTGAGATCCCAACGGCTCCCCCGCCGCTGCTTTATGAGCCATGTGCTGCACTCTCGTGGAATCCCGGATTGATGAGGTGTTTAAGCCTGCGCTGCCCTGTGATGCAGTCGATTAATTCAAACAAACACAACCAGAAAAGGCAATTGTGCACGAACTTCTGACCTCTAGTGTGGTGGAGTTTAATTGATAATCTCTGTTTGAATTCACGTGCACAGAGATTAAGAGTACTTGATACAAATGTAATTAAACAAATGCTTTTTTTATATTCAGCAGTTTTGTTTACAAGTTGCACTCCCTGGCCCAGCAGAGGGCGCTAGAGAGACTGATCCATGGTTTCATCTGCAGCAGATGGACTTCTGTAAAAAATAATCAAAAACACCATTAAACTGCTGCAGCTCGTTCAGAACGCAGCGGCGAGGATTCTAACCAAAACTAGAAAGTCAGAACACATTTCACCAGTTCTTAAGTCTCTCCACTCGTTGCTGGCCTCCTTCAGAATAGCATTTCAATGTTCTGCTGCTCGTATATAAGTCATAACTCAGCCCCTAAATACCTCACAGACGCTCAGTGACTCACTCCAAACGGGGAACTGAGATTCCACTGTTCAGATAAATTAGAACTAACACGGATTATTGCCAAACAGGGAAAATACTCTTTTAGTTCCCATGCAGCCCACAGAGCTTCCAGAGGATACAGGGGTGCCAACACTTTAGTCACGTTTAAATCCAGCTAAACCTTGTCCTGTTCTGCTTAGGAGCCACCACATCGGGGAGTAAGGGTAATGCTACAGTCATTACCCTTCCTAGAAAACTACACACTAACTACACACACAAATACATTTATAAATAAACATACTCACAGTTTATGAACTATGCGGGATAACATTGAGGTCAGTTATTATACAAATTATAGATCACAGATGGGGAGTGTACAGAAACATGTGACCTGATCCGCACTGAACGGAGACACACAGATATTAAATAAATAAGTGAATGCAGCACGAAGCGCCCAGAACAAGAAACCAACAAAACAAAAGTGTGCTTTACAAATATATATAAAAAAAATCCACTGAAGTAAAACTACAATTTTAGTAAATGCATCAAGATATTTTTTTTTAAAAAAAGAACAAAAAACTATTATTATTACAGTATTATTTCTAAAACAAATACAGTGTTTAATTTCAGACACGTTGAATAAGAACGAAGTCTGTTAATTAAAAAAATTTCACTGGCACTGTACTTCTTTTTTATGAATTTTATGAGCTTAAAAAAATTATAATGGCGTGAAGTTCACAATGGTGAACAAAAAAAAAACAGCTTTGCTGGAGGTAATGTATAGATTACCAATAATGTGTCACATAACAAAAGTTAGAGTCAAGGTCTCCTACAAGAAATAACGTTTATAAAGTGGAAACTGCTAGCGCTAGTTAGAGGAGAAACCCGGCGTGAAACATCGATGTCTTACCTTTAGCTTTTGTTTCCGAACAGCAGTTTCCTTTTTATAAACGTTATTTCTTTTAGGACGCCTTGACTCTAACATTTGTTATAGCACAGATCCTTCCCGTGACGCGTTCTCAGAAGCGCTCTCTCCATCCCTTCCCTCACGCTTTTTAACTCTACGCTTGCGCTTGGTTTCGTGTTTGTGTTCGTAATTCGTAAAATATCTAGAGAAAGTTAACTTTTTGCTGTAAAGTTTTCTGCCATTTGTTCTCCTCCCCCATCACCTCCTCCGACACATCGCCACTCGCAAAGCAAGGTTTCACATTTGTGTACATATTATTTTATTATAATATTATTATATTTGTATAATTTTATTCTGTTTTCATTGTTTTACTATCATTTATTACAATGTGTTGAGTTAAGGATCGAAGAAATTGAGGATACACATTGGAGCGGATGAATTTCGTATCTCGAGGTACCACTGTACTTCATTTTCCCTCTATATACAAATATTAAGTTACGCTTTTGCATCAAACCTTTTTTACCACCTTTTTGGTGCAGCTAATTGATTTCTAACACAACATCTAAACGTATATTTGGATTATTCTGGCTTAAATGTCAACCCCTTATATGTAAGTAACTCTCTTCTAGTTGTGTTTTTTATTTGTGTATTCATCTATTTCATTTATTGTGCTTGTAATAATATACACTTCTTAAAAGTTTTAAAGTGGAGTATTGACAGAGTTGCAGGGTCTCATTTACCCCCATGAATATGAATATTTAAAACTGACAGCCAATCAGCGTTGATATGCCACCAAAAACATTCCGTTCTCACAGTTCTAGTCATTTATCGGTAGTATTTTACTGAGCATGCATTTAATAAATGCATCCAGATAAACCTTGTCCTGCTTGGTTGAAAATATAAAGACCATGATTAAATAAACATGAGTAAGGAAGCTGATTAATCTTCCAAATGCACAGATTTCCTGCGTTTAACCGGCAAACGTTCCCTGGCAACTAGTACATGTGTATTCTACACAAAACTGACCCTAAATCAACATCCGTAACGAGCTCGTTTGCATAAATACGCTGCAGAAACATAGAAGAAGTCATTCTTAATGCAAATGTGGAATAAATGGCGGAAGCTGACTGGTCGGAATCCCGTCCCCCTCCTCAGCGTATGATGAACAGGTACCATGCCATCGTCTGAAAGGTGGATTTGTAATTTCCTGCCAAACGAAGCCTAATTTTGAGAGTCGCTGGCACTGCCACTCGACTTTCCTTCTGGAAATGAGACATGTGTATTTTGCTTAGGGTGGACAAAAGCAATAACTCTGAAGGGCAAATTAAGGAATGGCGATAGTCAGGATTTGCGGTCGATGGATTGCGGTTCCCCAATAACTCTAAGAAACATCTGAGATTTAAAATGAGCATGAAGAAGGAGCTGCAGGGTGCTGTGAAGGATTTATAAAGTGTGTATATAAATGCTCAACTGACCAACCCGGCTCAAACCAGAGCGTAATCTCGAATTTCATAGCAAATTGCTCGAATGAGGAGAAGCCGATAACAGCTAGGCTAGCTGCAATTAGGCTTTATTAATGACCCAAAAAGCCTCAGCGGAGTATTTTCCCCAAACACACCAGCGGTTCTTGCCAAGAAGAGATGCAGGCTGGACGGTGACCATTACGCCTGCAGAAAGAGATGGAGTGAAAAACACGTCTATTTATTTGCCTCCATAGAAACGTCTTTGAGTGGGTTGCAGTGTTTTATGAGACTCAATATAAAGTCAATTCTCCGTGAAGTGCACAAGCCCTCCTCTTGGCGCGGGGTGAATGGCCCCTGTTACCTGTGATTTCTTGGCTCGATAACAAACAGTAGTTGTAATACTTCATCCTAGGAAGGAAGCAGAAGCCAAAAGCAGCACAATACCAGCCTGGACGTCTTCATTGGAGCAGAACACATCCATAGTCTTCGAAACGCAGGGCGAGGCCCCCGCTGGGCCTTACTACACCATCTGCCTCATAATGCGGCTCGTGACGGATGCGATAACATTTCCATCACAGATATGATCTAAACAGAGGCAGTTGTTTCACATCTCTATGGGAAGCTTGTAACTTTCCAACATCTCCCTCGACTTTTTCTCCTTTAAATCATTGTGTGCTGTCGCTCGGCATGCTGGGTTATGTGCTCTCAACTTTGACAGGGAGCCTGGCTGATTCTAGTAACTGCACGGCAACTTTTGCTGCAAAATTTAACTCAGACTGGAAAAGTAGAGCACTGTGCTGATCATTAGGTTCTGTGAAGAAAGAAAAGCAACATTTATCTATTCAACAATCAAAAACACTCTCTGAGCACGGCTCCAATCTGGAGATCAGTTGAGCATCATTTGGAAAAAAGGAGGGGGGGGGGGCTCCATCCAAACTATATTTTTTGAAACATAGAAGTGGTTCATCAGTGTCTGTACCCAATCCATCTAGGAGCATTTCATAGCCACCATCAATCTTTAATGGCCTCTAAATGAGTGCTTTATTTGTGACATCACAAACCTTAGTATCCCACCCACGGCTTCTCAGTCACCCCTAGTCATCATCTACGGTGGTTTTGGTTCATTCTTCTTCTTGTTAGCACAGTCTGTTGTGTTTGCTAAGTGTGGGAAGAAGTAATTAGGACCAATTATCTCATTTACTCCTTTAAGCCAAACCCACCCCTTTTCTCGGTGACTCCTTCTGGGATTACTCCGTAAACTCCCCCGCCTTTCTTCCGCCGCACAAGCTCATGTGGCATGGCAGGCCCCGAGGATGAACTCCTGAAGTGGTTGCCATTTACTGTAAAATAAAATAAATAAACAGGAAGGGGCAGGGTCAGCAGTAGCTCAGGATCAATTACAAAGTAAGAATCTTGAAGCAATCTGTTTTTTTGAAGATTTTTATGGCTGCTGTCGATTTTGTTTGGTTTGTTAGATCTAAACGGACGCTAAATGAGGCACGTGATCGCTCCGCACAGAGAAAAATAGAATTAGAAATGAAATCAAGTATTTGTTTGATTATTTAGCTCACGTTAACCCCTGATGTCAATATGACATCAGCGCAGACTAGCGGTGAACAAAGTTATTACTAGAGCAACTTCTATCTAGCTGCGATGAGATGGAGGCTTGATGAAGTTTGAAGCTGAAGTGTTGCTTAGATACACGTTGGATGCCTGGTACCGGCTCCACTACGCACGCAGCGTATGGCAGAATTTTCATCGTTGGTGGATTACCACTGGATATTCGGATATGCTTGACGCTGTTCCACAACTCCATTCTGTAACCAGTCTACAGTGTAATGGATTTGGTTTTCCATGAAGAATGCGACAGCTCCTGTGTGATCACGGTGAAGAACTTAACTCACATGAGCAAGCCCCCGAATTATAGACAGACCACCAACTGTTACATTTCATCAACAAACAGAATAACAAGAAAGCGATGAAACATGGGCTGCACTCACTGAAATCGTTGCTTGCTAACTATCGCTAACGAAAGGCTGCCGCGTAATGTAGTTGAAAAACGAAATGCACATGTGCGACAAGCAGCGGCTCAGAGAATGTTTAGCACTCCTGGGAGATCTATGGATGTAAATATGGCGTGGTGCGTTTATTTATTAGGTAAGTTTGTTTGCGTTTTCCTAGTCGGGTGATGTATGTTTATTTATTTATTTATTTTTTTTTAAAGAAAAGTTTTGTTGAGACTAGAGAGATGGTGCTTTTTACATACATTTTCTGTTTAATTTGTATTTTATTATATATATATATATATATATATATACTTTATATAGGTTAACTTGTATTATTATGCTGTCATTTATTATAACTTGTTGTACTGCATTTTGTGAAAATCATCACTCAGCAATAGTTTCAAAGTCACTACAAGCCTACGGACTCTGCTTTGTTTATTTTAGTACAGTGTGTGAGGAAGCCTCGGGTTGCCAGAGATTTGAGATGTTCCAGATAGAAAACTCCTAGTAGAGTTAGATTTGCCAGAGATTAAACAAATCCACTCTTTGTTGCCCTCCAAATCAACCATTGTGTTGTTTTCTGAATAATTAATTTTTTATTATATAAGATGCCTTTAAAAACAAAAGAAAGTGGTGGAGGGTGAGCTTATCTCATTGCTCTCCCCCCAGCGCTCACAGTCTTACAGACGGTTGTGTCTGTTTGTCATAAACGCAAACATTTCTGATAAGATCATGTGAAGTGCAAAGTGGTATCCATGCTATCCAAACGTTTCGAGCTTCTATCATGTAATTTTTTAGCTTTTTAAGAGGTTCCCTGTGCAGATGTTTCGTTGAGTTCTGACCATGAAGCAGTGTTTGATCAGGAGCATGTGGTCGAGACTGATTTGAGCTGATCCAAAGATGATGTTTAATAATATTGCGTTTAGAAATGTCAAAAAGGTGCAGTGCTCGTCTAGAAGTATCCAACTTTTATTCTAAAAGCGTAGAAAGGTGTAATTAAAGGAGCTTATGTGGGGTTTTCAAAAAGATTATTTTTTTATTTAAGTGAAGTTTATTTATTATTTTGCTCGGTTGTCTTTTAAAAACCAATTTAATTACCATTAAGGAGCAGATGCCATTTTGAAAGCATCGATTGTGCACCAGTATCAAATGAAACGCTGTCAGTACGCAATCCTGTTGATCTGTAAACATCTTTTAACTGTCTCGATAAACGGAGAGTGAGGAATGGCTCTTGGGTTGCCAGTGAGATGTTTAACACACACCGGGGCTCCAGAGGACCCTTTATTAGCCATCACTCCTCAGTCGATGGGGCCAGGGAGACAGACAGGGGGTCAGGGGGGCTGCTTGATTTCGGAAAGATGAACGCCAGCACCCTGCAAGAGTCTCAGGCCAGGTTTGAGTGAGTGGGAACACAGGGGGAGACATAACTCTCTCCTTCAGCGAGGCTGGAGAGTCGGGCAGACAGGGAGATGGATGGAGCTAAAACAAAACGCTGGAAATGTCTGCAGAATATCATCAGAACGAAATGCATCCTGTTGCCAAGACAAACTAAACACGAAACCCTCCAAACGGACAGTGGCACTTTTCCTCGCAGGCCGATCGAGGCCAAAAGAGCCAGCGAAGACATGAAATATCAAACAGGACCTTCTCCCTGCGGTGCCGTGAGCCAATTATGTAATCAGAGAAAGTCTTCTGAAGTGCCTGCTGAGAAGAAGCGATCCATCACTCGCCAATAACGAGGCGGCGTGGATAAATCTGACACTCCCGAAAAGTCAAATCACTCCAGATGACGAATGCGGTCGACATTGAGCGTTTGTGTCCAGGCGTTCCGATTGGATGCAGAGAAACCCATTTGGTTGCTACAGACAAGTCTTATAACAGCTGTCAGGTTTAATGTCGGCTCTTTGGCTGTTTCTGTTTCACAGCTGCCAGATCTTTGTCCTTTTTCTGGTTTACAGTGGTACAGCGAGATCCACAGGTGGCCCTCGTTATAGCAGTCTCAACACCTCGATTGGCTGTCGACCCTGTCTGACATCTTACCTAATAAACACTTAGAGGAGCACTCGGGTGGAGAACAATTGGCTGAGCTCATCGTTACAAGCTGATGTAGTGCTGCAGGGAGGGAGGGGCTCTGTAAGACGCTGTTGTTGTCTAGACCTCTGTAACAAACTCATTTGCATAACCAATTTTAAAAGCTTGTAAAACAGCAGCCACATACGATAGAGTAATAATTCTTTTTACATTTGAAAGACATCTCGTTTCTCAGGGAGCTGTTGTCTTCCATAATTGGCTGTGCAGAAAACCAGTGAACTGGTACCAGTGCCACATAACTCACAGGGCAGATAGTGACATTTTTGTTTACCGTTCTTTTTAAAAGTTGACGGTGCTCCTCATACTCCCTCCTCGGCTGGCCACAGTTAGAGTGAAACACAAGAAGTCCCGCCCTCCTCTACCTTTAGCACTCACTGATTGGATATTCACACAAGTTACAGTTCATTGTGTAGATATTTGCTCGCAGACGTGCGTTTCCTTCCGTGACATCTGCCTCTTTATGGTCTGAAGGTTTTGTAAACTTTTGCGGTTGCGCTTCTGTTTTTGGCTTGTTTGGAGTTTTGTCCCCTTTTTGAAACAGAGGGAGGCGTTAAGAGAACCCGGCCACAAAAACTGAATTGTAGATGCAAAAGTCAACCAAAACGCAGATCAAAATTTAGTTTCATCTGTTTTATACCTGCAGCTCTTCATTTCCGTTTGCAAAGCACAGGGGTCTGTTTTGGATCTTCTGCATTTATTATCTACCCATCAGTTTAATTAAAAAATGTCTCACAGAATTAATATTATATATTTATATTTACATTTCAGGAGTTTGAAACAAGGACGTGTTCTATATTCGTGAGCACAGGTGACTGTTATGAAGTTGCAGGTTTGCTGTCCTTTAAATGCATCCTCTGACGCCGCCCAACTCTGTGTCCTGTTTTTGTGCACTTACACTTCAAGAGATGTGTCTCGTGGTGGAAACCATTCCAGATTCTCAACCAAATCCCACTTTGATTTAAAATGTGTATCTGCAGCGTCCCACACCCACCACTTCCTCTCTGCTCTTTCCTTAAATTCACCGTAGCCCCTTGCTTCATCCAGAGCATTACTCACCATGATAAATGTCCCCAACCTGAATGACTTATGTGGAGCTGGGAGGCGGGGGCATCCCGACCCTGTGAAAGCGATAGTCCATAACACCACCTCGCGAGGAGGCAGAGGGGATAGCGTTTGCAGCCCAGCGCTCTGAACAGTAAACATCTGACAGGATAGACATTATTTATCCTCCGTCTCTGGCCTGAGCTTCCCCGGGTTGTAAAGCTGAGCCGGCGCTGCTTTTAAACAGACTTTTTTAGTCAAAGGTGGTAATGAGCCACCAGAGGGAGCTTATATGAGCTTGAGGACGTGGGATCGAGGAAACGATGTTGTTGCAGCACATCCTAAAGCCTCACGCTCTCCTAAAGTTGTCTCCGATGTAAAATTTCATGCTTGTGGAGTGGCGCCCTGATTTTGACTGTGTCATGGGCTCCTGAGATGGCTCAGCTCTGCTTATAAAAAGATTGTTAAAATTAGTAAGGCAGAACGCTGACGAGCTCGTTGGGTGTGAAGAGTCGTGGTGTTTCCTCTTGCCATTCACCGATCTTTTCCTCAGAGACCCAAAC
>SRMA01026936.1:174836-479991 GCA_007224835.1 Danionella cerebrum | reverse complement strand
ATACATATGTATACATATATACATATATACATATGTATACATATATACATATATATATATATATATACATATATACATATATATATATATATATACATATATATATGTATACATATATATACATGTGTATATACGTACATATATATATATAAACATATGTGATCTTACCATTGCAAAGGTGCCATTCCATATCTTTGTAGACACATTTAGGTGATAATCAGTCTTCTCCTGAAGGTCCTTCAGGACACATTCTACTTTCCGGCAAGAGGCTGACCTGCAGTTCTGGGGATGAGAAACACTTATCAACAAACAGCTTCTGTAACCATTGAGATAAAGCCGGATGTGTATATCAGGACTGACCAGTTCCTCTGTTCCTCTCAAACTCTCCACGATGAACTGGGCCGAATGAGGTTTCTCTCTGATCTTCAGCGGGTCGACTAGATCACCTTCTTTACAGTGGATTTTATCCACCTGTTACAGAAAGAGTCATTTAAAATCATTGCACACTTGCTTTGTGTTTATTTTAATAAAGGCAACTCAAGGAACATACGGGTGTCTTTTGAATACTGGTGGTGTAGAGGAGGGGGTTTCCTGCTCTTGTGTTGGTGGGCAGAGAGAAATTGAGGTAAACTAGGCTGACTGGCACAGTTCCTGTTGTAACCTGCAGTTAAAGGTCCACAGAACTTATTTCAGTACCAGAACACACCAACAGATGGCAGTACATCCATCATAAACACAAAACTCACCTTCAAATGAAAGTTAAAGTCAGGGCCGACGTCCTGGTATTTGTTAACGGTGCTCAGGAAGTTGTTCTCCTTCTCCAGCAAATAAACATCGATGTTTGATTCTCTGGGAACATGAGATACAATACAATATGCATGTTTAAAAAGGTGTTGACTTTACTTTAAAACTACTTTCAATAAAAATCGTGCGTTTAATCATGCAGTTGTCACTTGTGTCTTAAAGAGAGTCTAGTTCTTAAATATTTAATTAAATTAATATTACTCAAAAGTTGATAAAATTATTAAGTATATTTAGCTCTCAAATATACCTGAGCTTTAACTGACTTCAGCAAGCTTACACACAAAAGCTCTACGCCATCATTTAATAAACCATTAATTTGGTGTGGGACGGGTTATGACAATTTAGGATTCGTGATGTCACTAACTAAACAAACCTATGTTTTGTGAATTCTAATCATTGTAAGGAAGTTCTCTACATACTAATTAGCTACATTTCTGTGCAAACAGCTGGAGAATTGTGTTGACCAATCAGAAACTGAAAAATTGTGAGATGAGAGACTAACCTGCTGAGGACAATCTCAGAGTTGTACTGAACAGGAAGTGTGATGGAGATTTTATTATCGGCTGGAGTTTCCTCTGTGCTGTCACTGCAGGAGAAGTTCAAACACATTTATGCACATTTTGAACAGGCTTTGCTATAATTAGCTTTAACTTGTTAAAAGGCTTTACCTTAAAGCTTCAAAATCAACCTTGGCGTCTTTGCTTAATTGATTCAAGTTAAATTCAAAATTGACGACAAATGTGACCTGTGGAAAAGAGTCCATGGCATTAGAAACACCACGGTCTGCTATGAATATTCTTTAATATTGTACTGTGTTTCTTACCAGCTGGTCTGTCTTCAAGGCTGGGTAACTCACTTGACAGACGAGTGTGTTTGAATCTTTCATCTGCGTGCATTTCACTTCTGTTCCGTCGATCTGGAACATACATGGGTGACTATGATAAAGACAGCTAATAGGGGTCTAAAACATGCATTCATTTATTATTTCTTGTACATTTGTATGAGAGATCAGTACCATCTGGAACCAAATTAAACAAAGCCTTGTTTACTCCAAATATTTGAATAAAAGCGCCAAATTCTGGGCAAACAATTTCTGAAAGTGGAGCTAAAGGTTTAGAAAACAGACTCGAGAGATAAATATTGAGATATATTCCTTGTGAAAACAAAGAAACTCTTTGAGAAAATGAGTGTAATAAAAATTGCATCAACATCAAAGGTTTTTACAAAGGATCCTTTAAAACTAAAGTAGCATTTCTCACAGACGACGGAATCTACCATCGAGCAAGAGTTTATTATTTTCCATCAAAGAAAATCAGATTTCTTGCACATCCGCAAAAGTCAAAAATTTACTTTTTTAATCCGACTTTAATGATGCTCAGTTACGACGGTCATGCAGAACTTACGGACTGTTGTCGATGATGGTATTGTGCTGCTGTTGGGTGTAAATATGAACAACGCATAGGGGGCTGTCCTTTGGCGCCTGCACTTTGCGCTGGTTGGGTTGGTATGGGTCAGAAATGTCATTCAATGATAAAACGTCCTGCCCTCTTGACATTTTGTGCGTTTTTATAGTATTTTACAGATTTTTTTCAATAAGTGATAGCAATGTTTGTTACTAATGTACATTTTTGTTGGACAGTGATTGATTGAATGGTAGAAGATGACAATCTAAAGTGGGGTTTTTTCACACCATTGGAAATACTATTGGGTATAAAGGATGGGTATTCTTAATAGTAAACTTTTTTTTAATTGAAACATACCAGTGGCGTTACAGAAGAGTAGAAGAGGTTACTGGAGTAGCTGGCCGACACTCGTGCGTTGTATGCATTTTCCTTCCTGTTCATCACGGTCACAGTGAAAGACAGTCTTCTCTTGTTCTGGCTGATGACTAGCGGAGCTTTGCTAGAAATAATTTGTAAAAACAACATTATAATTGCTGCCGGAAAGACACAGACTGAGTAAAATGACAGAAAAAGTCTGTTGAAATGAAACAAAAGTTTGTTGCACAGATGCAGTACGAAAAATTACTGTTCTTTAATAATAAACTCCTCTTCAATTTTGCTGTTTTCAAAAGTTTTGATGATTTTCAATAAATGGATGATTGTTGAAAGTTCAATAGTGGTTTTCTGTTGTAAATTGACCTGGTTAATAAATCTAAAAAGAACTGCTGAATGGAGGCCTTCCACTCGCATCTGAACAGTACAGGACTCTCCGTCATGTCAGTGAAGGAATTCCACTCAGTTTGGTCTCAATGGCCCAATGGCAGGTCGTTGTGATGCATTTGCCATTTTTTTAATGTGTAAAGAGCAATCGACAGTATCATTTTTTATTAAATTTGACAGGGGTAAATTAATGAGGGAATTTATTTCTTTCAAACTGAGCCCAATTCTTGTTCCTTGTATCTGTTGCGTTCCATATTGTTTGCACGAAGTCAGGTTTTACGAAAGCCTGACTGTTGGAATGTACGGCTTGACGAGAATTTGATCTGTTCAATGTTAAACAGGTGCTTTGTCTGAGGGGGAAAAAAGCACAATGTCCCTTACCCAACTTTCTCTTCACTCTCCACAGTCAGCACTAAGTCACATAAGCAAACGTCGTCTTGGCCACAATCCTTTGAGAATGGGATCTGGTCCAGACCAAAGCCACAGAGAAACCACACAACAAGGATTTAGGAATATTTTACACTACAAAGACATCTTTTCTTCATGGTCTAAAGCTGAGGTTTTAAAAAGTTGTTCGTGGGACTTTTGAAACACCATATGTTTACGATATTTTTGGCTGGATTTGCTAAAGTTAATCAATAGTATCTGTCTGCAAACTGGAAGATTGGGCGCAAGTTGAATCTGATTGTACAGAAAAACCACTTAAAAATCTCAAAAATCATGTGATGTATAACACAGATTGTCTCACATGGTTTCGTTTTAAGATTGGGGTTAACAATGCATGGTTTTCTCACTTGGTTCTGTTTTCAGGTTAGCCTCACACGGGTCTCTTGTGTGGGTTTCTCCTAGGGCTAGGGACACATCTTGTTTCATAATCACCTATGGTTCTGTCGTCTCACTTGGGAGTCTAGCATGGTTTTCTCTTGTGTCTCTCTTAAGGTTAGCGTGCTTCTGTCTTCGGGTGGGTCTGGCATGGATTACTCACATGACTCTGTCTTGTGTAAAACATGCATGGCTTTTCACATAGTTCTATCTGGTTCTGTCTAGTTAGAGGAACATGACTCACCATCTTGGTAAAACCTCATTTCATAAGCCTCTATGGTTTTCTGACAAGGTTTTGTTTTCGGCAAAGCATTAAAGGAGCCAACATGGTTTCTTCTAATAGTTTTGTAGTCCACTACTTCCAGTTACGTCTCACTCTTGCAGTCTGCAGACAGACCCATCTCTGTGACACATATACATAGTTATTATGGGCGGAAGGAAAACTCACAAAAAACTCCCAGGCATTGGGACTGAAGACATCCAGTACAGGGTTAGCATCTGCATAGCTAAGCATGACGTCTACACGTAAAGCGATGGAGTTGACAAGGTCAGGGGTCTCCTGCACATACACGTCATGTTCCTGACACACTTCCTGTGCAGAAACACTGAGGTCTTTCTGGACCACCCGGTCTGAGTTGCTGAAATAACCTCTAGGACTGACTCGGGATCCCTGGAGATCTGCATCCAGTGTCAGGTTATACTTGATATCTGTGGAAAACTGAAATGCATCACTTGCTCTGATCAAAGGTGGAAATCTCCCGAAGGAACACAAGATAAGCCTTACCCACTGCCGAGTTTTGGGGTTTGAATGTGGCACTGAAACAGACTTTAGCCTTAAAGCAGGCGACCTGTCTCCCATTAAAACGACATGTTTTGCTTAGGATACTGATCTTATCAGGGATGAAGGAAACTTTGGCTGTCACCACGGCAAGCCCCCGACTCCTGAAAGCACATAGATTATCTATCAATGTGTTTTGGAACAAACAAGTGTCCCACAGAAAAGGTATGGGTTTCCAAAGTGATACACGTGATTCCAGACACATCCAAATATCACAACATGACTGGGGTAATGGAAGCAGCTGTTCCCCATTGAACTTCATCTCCATATTTAATAATGTATTACAAAGAGCGAAAAATGGGAGCTCTTTTATACACACACAAAAGAAAAAAAATGAATAGCTGCCAACTATAAAATAATGGCTGATTTCTCACCAGAGTTGGACCACTTTTCCAAAGCCTCCCACAGCGATATCTGGGATTGAGTCTCCATTCATATCTCTACTGCCATCTAGAGATCGGCCAAAGAACTTCAGTGCTGGGTCCACTTTTGATCCAAAAATTATCTGTGAATTTAAGACCAAGGGGTGGAGAACTTGCTAAATATGTTTTAAGGAGTTTGTTTCACAATACCTGCGAGCTCTGCTTTCTGATGGTTTTACCATCCCCATAGTAGATGTAAACAGCACCTTGGCCATTGATTTCCATGGGAGCTCCGACCACCACATCACTGAGGCCGTCCAGGTTCAGATCTGGAATGGAAGCGATAGTCGCTCCAAACCGAGCATTCTTTTGTGAACCCTCTAAGAAGCCCTGGTTACTTAAGATACCCTGTTACAAATCGACAAATAAAACAGACTGCATTAAGCAGGACGAAAGATATTTCAGTCAGATTTCTAAATGCAAGTTTGCTGTTTGCTAAATCAGAGAGAACAAAAATGCTACTCTGCAAAATGATGCTAGCAATAAAAACAGAATCAACTTCTTTAAAACATTTAGTTCAGCATTTGTCCAACATTTTCTTGAAGCATCTCAACATGCTAGCTCACGCTAAAGCAAGCTAAACTCATACTAGCACTGTGTTAAATTAAGCTAATAACATGCTAATGCACAGCTAAAGCAAGTTAGCACACTGCAAATACAAGCTAAGCACATGCTAATACATCACTAAAACAAGCTAAGCACATGCTATTACCCTTCTAAAGCAAGCAAAGTACATGCTAACATTCTGCTAAAGCAAGCTAAGCACATGTTAGCACCATGCCAAGTACACACTAACTTAGTGGAGAACAAGCAAAATCATCTAGATACATATTAAATTACTGTGAATATCATTATTGACAGTGTGTGAGAGACAGAAAAGTATTGTCTGTACATATTTTAAATTATTTTATGGAAACAATCCCATAAAAGTAGCTTTGTACTTGACAGTCTCTACAATAACCTTGGTAACGGTGAAGATGTAGACTCTTCCGGTCTCAGCCTTGTCCTCGCTCATGTACATTGGGGCTCCAACCAGAAGCAGATCGGTGACCGAATCAGAGTCCACATCAACAGGACAGAGAACGCTGCCAAAATATGAGCCGATCTGGAAAGCACCAAGATCTCAACGATTCATCACTTGGATCCCGGTGAAGCTAGCGGAGAGTAAAGGTCACACGGTACCTGATCTCCTCTTTGAGAGTCAACGATAACCGGCTGTTTCTGGCTGTTAATGGTGTAAACCACAACCTGTCCTCGATGAAGAGCACGAGGAGCACCGGCCACAAAAAACTCAGAGGAGCCATCGACCACAGAGCTCACAGAGTAGCCTGAAAGCATAAGATGTAATGCTATAAAACAACCTCATGTAAATTGCATAGAGTTATACTACAAAGCTTACCAAGTAATGAACAATGGCTTTTATCTTCTAAGACTTCTTCGAAAGCTGCTCTTGGCAAAATATCAGATTTCTGGACTGTTTGGTGAACCACTGTTCCGATCCAGTTGTAAGCCCCAGCTGCACCCAGGAGGATCACATCCTAAAATCAACTCAATCTTAACCTCCAGTGGAAGAAAAAAAAAACTACTAAGGAGGAATTGACCAACACACCTTGTTTCTAGTCTGGTGTGCACTGAACCCAACTTGAGACATCTCCATTTTGAAATCATTGGTGCTTTTACCAACACCTGAAACAACAGTCAACAGACAAACAAAGTCACGTTGATGAAATGATAACCACTTGCATCATGAAATGTTAAAGATATCACGCTCTTGACATTATATGAAAATAGAAACATTAAACAGTCCTAAAAGAACTCTTGGACCTTCAATGTTGAAGATTCGATCTCCTAGAGTCCCAACGATCTCAATCAGTGCTGCTTCTTCAGACACATTGAAGAAATATTTCTCTATTGGTTTGCTGGCTATTGACTGAATCTCAATGATAAGTTTGCTTGTGTCGATATCATTCCGCAGGTAATAGCCAAGAACCTAGAAAAATATGACCAGTGAGCCAAATTTAAAGAGTAATGAGATGCGTATTTATGTCTAGGTTGACTGACCGCAATGCTGAAGCGTGTGATATTTTGTCTCTCACAAGCTGCAATAACCGTGTTCCTAATACTTGCATCATGAGACTCTCCATCGGTTACAACCACCATCACTTTGGTGGCTCCGGGACGAGCTCCATTTTTGGCAAGGAATGCATTTGTTCTACAACATCCATTCAGAGACATGAACACATCAATAAAAAAAATTAACATCAGTGTTAGTTCATCAGGAAAAGAGGAACAGAAATGAAAGCTTTCAACCCACATTATCACCTAAAATGTCTTTCTTTTGTCGCTGTTGCCCTCAAGGGATTTTGCCTTCTCTTACAGTTGTGCTCAAACATTTACACACCCAGGCACATTTCAGATTTCTTGGCCATTTTGATGACACGTGAAGAAAAATGGGTTGAATGGTCAAGTTGCCAGAAGAAACTCGCAAATTCCACAATATGCCAAACAGCTCAGAGACTTCTGGAACAAAGTTATCTGGAGCTATGTGACTAAAGTTGAACCATAAATGTTACATTTGGAGAGGAGTCATCATTAACAGTGGCGATGATGTTCCGTTCAACACGGAGGCGGGTCAATGATGTTTTGGGGATGTGTGAGTTCTTAAAGGCACAGGAAACTTGGTCAAAATCAATGAGAAGATGAATGCAGCACGTTCTCAAAAAGGATACTGGAGGAAAATGTTCACTCATCAGCATGGAAGCTGTGCTTGGGGCAGTACTGGCCACTCCGACACAGCAACAATCCAAACTTCAAGGCCAAGTCCACTTACACCAGAACAAAGTTTCTGGAGTGGATCTCAGTCTCCTGACCTCGATACCATCTAACAACTCTCAAACGTGCATTCATGCAAGAATTTACAAGAGGCTTTTTGCAGAGACCATGATGCTTTTCCAAAAAGAACCTCATCTACAACTACCTCAAGAGACTTCGGCCCACCATTGAGGTTAAAGAGGGGAATACAAAATATTAAAAGTTGGGGTGTGTTTCGATGAAGAATCAGGGTTGTATGCAATTAACCAATTATTGGAACACAGCATAAACATAACCCTGGGACCTTGACATAATGAAAAGGACCCTCTGCTGGACCTTGAGGTATTTCGTTTGAGTACCACTGAACTCAAACAAGCTTAAAATATGCAAAGTCAGCTGCTTAATTACGCCACATTATTCATTACCATCTTTGTTGTAATAGACGTGAGATGTGTACGGACATACCTGGCAAAATCAATGGCATGGAAAGTATTAGTCTCTTGTCCTTGTTTCTGCAGCATTTTTGAAACAGCTGCTATCATAGACTCTTTTGTCTGATAGGTGTTGAAGAAGAACTCGAACGAAGTATCAACACCATACTGCATTATACTGACCTGCTCCAAATGAAAATATTCAGCCATGGTCATTATACCACACAAAGAAGGGTTAAAAATGAAATGTTCGTCTTGCCTGAGTGCTTTGAGGTCCAATATCCAAGTTTCCCACCAGTTTAACAAGGAAATTAACTATAGGTTCCCATGGGTAAATACTGTTGGATCCGTCCAGAACAATGGCAAGATCCATGAGACTGCCACAAGCTGAAGGACAGAGACAGATTTTTCGATAAAGTTTAATAGTGAAGATTTAATTTCAAAATAAAAAAAAGTGTTTGATTACTTTGAACAGCAGGAGCAAATGCAGACTGCAGAGTAAACTGTGGGGTCACTTCTGCACAGACTCCAGGGTAAAAGTACTGACTTCCACAAAGCTGAGCCCAGAGTGGACCGCACGTCTGAAAGGCAACACGTAATATGATTTCCATAGCTATATTACACACACAAAAAAACAATCTCAACTTAATCCCTTTAGCTGAACTAAATAAAAACATATATTCTACATTAAAACATGAGATTTTAAACATTTTAAGGTTTTTGCAGACACTGTTGAATAAAGGAAAAGAATGCAAACAAAAGATTTTTTTTATGCTAAAACCTCACTGCAGTTACAAAATACAAATACTGCAAACAAAATACCAAAACATTCCATTTTCGGAGACATGGCAGCCATAGAACCAACACCCTTGTGACATTTTATGGTTTTATCTTACGTAACACAATGTTATTGCATATAAAATCACAACAAGTAAGCAGACTTTGAAAGCAATTTTAAAGAAGATTTATTTAAGCAGCTTTATTTAGCTTAAACATTAGACATGCTATTGGCTTAACACATGCAGAATTTTGAGCAGCAGCCGATTCCCGGTCTCCCTCAGGATCTGGAGAGCAAAAGGGAAGAGCCGAGTTGTGCTGCTTTATTTAAGCAACTTATAACTTCCCGTTGTGATGCAACTTCCTGTTCCAAGTTAGAAAATAGGATTCTAAATACTTTTTCAACTACAATGTCTTACCATAAATCCATTATTTTTACTCGTTGAAGTCAGAGTTAGACCTAGACTCATGTTGATATTGTTGCTGTTGGAGATGCTCGGCAAATCAACAGTATCTGTGAACACATAATTTACAAAATCGTGATTAGTAACATGGTGCATTATTGTTCTGACAAATACTGCCTTTTTAAAACCTCTGAGCCTTTTAATCAAAACATGTAGAAGGTTCATGAACCTTTAATCTAAAACGTATACATCAACGCACCCCTTCAGCTATAGTTTTTGCAAACTGAAAAACTTTGGGGTAATCATTTTCCAATGTTTCGAGTTCAGCAAATAGTTCCGGATTGTATTCTGTGCAAAATTTAATGAATTTACAGCATTTGGAAACCAATCTCAAGGTTCAATGGGCTGAATATATATATGTATCATAAAAGTTATTAAATGTATGTAGCAGATATCAACTACTGGCGAAATATTTGCTTACTCTGAAGATTAAGTGGCTGACAGGGGCTTCCAGCGTTGCTAATCTCACACCTGTACACTTCCCCCTTGCGATTCTGAGAGTATCCTTTCCATGGAGATCCCACAAGGAGCCTGGAGAATGGTCAGAAGTTAGCAAAACACTAGTCAGATCAGTTACTAAGGATATTATTCAAAACAGGATTTAAGAAAATGACCGGTTCCACAGATGCGTGTACATTTGTATGATTGCGTATGTGTTGGTACACAGAGCATATATTATATATAGACACACCCAGTAAATTACACTGCTGGGTTCTATGATGTGATAAGGTGCTCTGCCCAGACTAAACACTGCATTCCTCTGACACACAAGCCGCATCACACAACATCCTGTGAGAGACAAAAACATGCTGAACATCCACACTGCTGGAGTTGGTCTTTGACAACATGTTTATTATTTCAATTGTACTATCGAGCCAAAATAAATTCCAGCAAATTTTAAGTCTTTAAAATAAAAAAAACATTCTAAAGTACATAAATTAATATTTACAAAGAATTATTATTATTTTTCAGAATAGAAAGTGGAGAGAAATGGGAAGCCATGTAAATTTAGATAAGCGTTAGAATTTGCTAAATTTAGAAGCTTACAATTAAAACTAGTCTTTGTCTCAAGAGAAAAAAAAGTATAATTTTGTAGCGTGTAAAATAGTCTTTTTTTAATACTTTTTTGCATTTCTGAAAAAGTTTAATTATAGCATTGTATATATAATTCGAGTAGGTATAACATTTAGAAATATTAGAATAACATAAAAAAATCAAAGGTCCTTTAAATAATTAAATGGGCAAGAGTTTACAGTCCTAGGTGTCTCTTAAAAAAAAGAATAAATATGGCAGAATAATATTGCAAAATAACAACAAAACCAGTTATTTTGCATTTTTTTAATGGGGGGTGGGGGCTACAAAAATAAAGATTGGAAATTAAATAAAATTAAATAAGTATTTTTTTACCCATTTATTTCTTGTATAAATTGATTCTTGTATTTTTCTTCTTTCCTGCAAAACTTCTTCATAATAAAACGCTTACTGGTTCTGATTTCATATATGATCATACTGACACACGCACGCAAGCACGCATAAATAGTTAAGTTATGCATTGGGCTACACAAGAAGTTGTACAAATTAAACTTTTTTTCCATATTCACCTCAGTCACACTTTTTAAAATGAATTCAACATATTTGTGCCAGGGACAGCAATAGAATAGAATCCCACCCCCTTTCCTTCATAAACCTGCTTTACTTGGTGATTCTCGCTTCTGATTGGCTAGTCTGTGATTGTGGGTGATGTCTAAATGCACATTTCATACATCTATTTTTGGATGCAACTTGTGTTCCAATAACACTTGATCAAATTCAAATCCTAGTTGGCATAACTATAGTGAGGTCATAATTATAATTATATGGCTAAATTATAGTGAGGTTCAATAAAGACTATTGGACACAATCCATTGCTTTCATGGATACAGGAATGTGATGGGGTGAATTCAGAGTAATAATGACTCATTGTCGATGGTTTAGGTTCTCTATTGGGGGTTTTGTTTCAGACCGAGCTAAAGCTGGACTCACAGGGAGAATGATGACATCAGCACCATTCACCAAAGCATGAAGTGCCCAAATACACGTCACAAAACCCCTGTGAATGGAGCCCACAGTAGAACAGGAAATGTCTCATCTGTTCTGTTGGCCAACATCGAGGCTGTTAAGAAATACTCAAACATAAGCAACCTGTAACATGTTTTATTACTCACCAAGCTATAAAGACAATCTTATGTCATTTTGAAGACGTTATGGAGACACAAGTGAGTAATTATATACATTAATTTTAACTACAGTGCAGAAAAGAAACAACATTTTGTTTTCATGTTTGTAAATTAACTTCATAATAACAAAAGTTATGTGGTTAGAAGTGACAACACTTGACGAACGGAAATTAAACAAACCTCCCTCACAGTCATACATGGTGGAAACATTATGTTTTGCATTATGTTTTTCCACAACTGACCCACTTTAATACAACAATGGGAAATGCAATCTGGTACGAGAACCTTATTTCCTCAGCCATTGCATTGAAAAAGGGGGTAAAAAGTGGGTTTGTCAGCATAACAATGTTCCAGAGCTAAGGGTATGATGGTCAATGAAAATGAACAAAGCAGCCAAGACTAAAATTGAAAAATATTTTTGTGATATGAAATGAATAAAATCGATAATTCAAATATTTTTCTGGCTAGCTGAAACTTTATAGTGTCCTAAAACAGACAGAAATAAGAGATTAATTGCTCTTCATTTTAATATACATGCATTTTGTACCTATTGTACATGAGATGGTGACAGTAACCACTTTCTTTCATAGGAGCTTGAACAGGGATGCTAATAGGATCATGCTAAGGAAGCTTCAACTGTCAAATGGCAAGCCGTTTTAACACTGAATATTTTTTCGGCACTAATTTTCCAATCATCATATTACTGGCATTCTTTACATTTATGTACTGATTATTTCTTTGTCTGTGGGTAAACATAATATATACAGTTTATCCCTCTGCTGATACAAAGTGGGTCTTACTGCTTCGGTTCTAACCGCAGATGGGATTGTAAGTGTTGCTGTTATAAAAAAAAAAAAAAAAAGAACAGGGAAACTTATTTTTTCCTACAGATAGTTCCACAAAGACAGTTTCCAAATAAGCACACATGTACTGTTAACAGGAAGCATGCATGCTATATTTATACAGAGCTGAGATAGAGTAGTGCGGTCACACGTCTTAATGCTGCATACAATTGCTAATCTCATAGAGAAATAACAACTAGAAAGTTAATTCTATTGAGCTCAAATGTATGTCGTACGCCGGAACATGTCTGTAAGATCCATGTGATCTGTCGTCAAGTTTTTATTATAAATAGAGCCATGTTACACACCACAGAACAAGTTTACTTTCAACAAACGATATTAGGGCAATGTTTTTTTAGCTTTTAGAGTTTAAAAACGTCTTAAGTTAGTTCCGTAGCAAGGATTGTTTATGATTATAAACTGTGTTTATCTAGAGGAATCCAATGATTCAAAAGGATTAAAAAAAGAAGCCAAAAAGGGGAAAAGTGAGGAATTTGTGGCACTCGGAGAGAAAGAATACGAAAGCCAAAACAGATGTAACCTAAATGGTGTTGACTATATATGTGTCTAGCATCAGAAGATCAATTTATGGGTTGCATCAAGGGAACCAGGCAAGGGTCAGGGGGTGCATCATGGACTAATGGGTGACTCTTACCAGTTTCCTTGGCTGTTGCTGAACTGTCTGACGGTGTAACCGAACTGATCTGCTGTTGACCCTGAGAAGATCTTTGCTCCCAAAGTGCCCACATTAAAACCCTGAGAGTTTCTGACGATGAAACCTGACAAAACACAAAGTATGTTGTATCAACAAATGGAAAAACAAGCTCAAATCAAACTACAAGCACTCCATCTAGTAAAGATCAATTTAATTTGGATAACCTGCTAATTCTCCAGATACTCATCAAATGACAGTTTCAGTTTAATGTGTGCATCTTGATCATGTAGTCTGTCTTTATATAGACCTATAATGAGCATTCAAAAGTTAAAGATGATGGTGAGGAACAACCAATAAAGTTTTAACATGTGCTCACACAGACCTCTCCATTCATTATTAAAAGAGATGCACTTAGTGACCATACAAAGAGAGCCTTTGGTAGACAGAACGAAACGAGCATCACAGGGGATGAATTGAGTACTGAGCGAAACAGAAGTGAGAGATCAGAGAGGATGTACTTCCAGTTCAGTAGCAGCATTATGATCAGTAAGCCAGACACTGATCTTTTATTAGAGTTGCTAAAGTTATTAAAGTTGCAAATGTTCCTTCCAGAATGCTTTCAAAAATATAAGTGCTAGATGTTTATTTTTATCAATACCACTAAAAGCCTTTGAAACCGCAGCAGTTCTACACTTGAATTTTTGAAGAAACTTGGTTGCTATGTTGTTCCAAACACCTTGGAGAGCTAACCACTGATGATCTATGTATTTAGCTTTCTCACATCCTTCTGTCGCTTCCTGTAATCCCAGACACACCCGATGATGTTGAGATCAGGGCACTGTGGGGACCTTACAATCACTACAAGGACTTCTTCTTTTTTTACACTGAAGATGGTTCTTAATGACTGGCTTTATGTTTGAATTCATTGTCCTGCTACAGATTAAATTATAGGATAATAGTGTGCATCCCTGATTTATGATGGATAAGTATTTGTCTGCATTTCTCAGCACTGAGAAATTAATACACCATAATCCTGACCAAGTCTCCAACTCCATTTGCAGAAAAGCAACCCCAAATGGTTAAAGAACCTCCACCATGCTTCATTGTTGTCTGTAAAACAGATTTAAGGTACAGCTTGCTGCAACTCTTCACTTTTGGGCAGATGTACTTGCATGTACCTGTGTCCCAGATAGGTCTCAGCTGATTTCACTTTCTAGACATCTTCCAGGTTTGATTGAAAGTTCACTTTATTTGTTTATTCTGCTGCCTTGGCCAATCATTGCATCTATGATCCTCAACTTGGCCAATTACTTAGATTGAACAACTAGGGCTGCGCAATCAATCGCAAAAAAAAAAAAAATCTGTTAATTTATTTAGATTTAATTTAGTTAATTTTTTTCTCTTATTGGTTTACATATTAAAATCATTTAGTATGCAGGTCATCAGACAATTACAGCTAAGCTGAGCAGGAGAAAGACGTTAATAAATCAGAGCTCACCTTTTGCACAACAAATCTTTGTATTTCTGCCACCAGTACTTGGGGATAACCAGAAATGGTGGACATTCTGTTTTTTCTTGCAAAAAAAACGGTAAGAGAGCAATCCGTTTCTTGGTTTTGATTTACGTTATGACTGGAATTCAGGTTAGTTATTCTTTACTTATTCATGTTGTTTGTTTTTAAGACAATTCATTACAGTTTTGTTTATCAAGCAGTTGTGTCAAGCACGACTGTGTACTGTATGCTATGAGCTAGAGTTAGTTAATCTTAATTTGTTACGTTGTCTGTTTTAAAGACAATTTTATTACAGTTGTGTTATTTCATTGTGAACAGTTTTGTTATGCACTGAATACATTTAGAATGCAAATATCACAACAGTCGCTAAAAATAAACCACAACGTGATTATTTAGTCCAAATTGCACAACCCTATCTTTCATAAATACAGAGGAGCTCACATGTAACAAACAATATTTCTATTTTATGTTAATGAAATAAATTAAAACAACTTTATTTATAATTTTAAGCCTGTGATGAACTGCAGCTTCAGTCATTTCCAAGCAAGCATCTGAGGTTTCACTCAGTCTAGATTGACTTTAACCTTACTCATAAACTAAAAACTAGATAAATAAAAGAATATCTATATCAAATAAAGACTATTAGCACTTACACAGAGCTGAGAGAAATGCGGGCAGGATCTTCATAGGAAAGTCCATGGTGTCATCAGTCCACCATCAGAACAAGTGAACGAATGCTAGTGACTCGGTGGAGCAACCACACAGAAGGGGGGAGGGAGGAGAAAAAAAAAAGAGAGAGAGAGAGAGAACATGCCTCTGCAAAGTGAACGAGTACATTTGCACCTTTTTCAAGAGCTCAGATAATTAATGAAACGCTGCAGTTTCTTTAAGTTGATGCAAAATGGAAAATACCTTGCTAAATGCTTGTGTTATCCATGTCACAAATGATCAATCACTAGTGCTTGAAACCCTCGTAAAAGCAGTGAGATTTCCACTTGTGTCATACATTACCCTTTACAATCAGATACTGCAAATGGCCCTGGCAGTTAATATGCTTAATAAGTTTGCTCATTAACTTCAATCATTTATTTCGGTTAGTTAAAAATGTTGTTATAAAGAATGTTAAAGCAGTTACATTTTACAGATAGCGTAAGCGATAAATATCAAACTTTTCCAGGTATGTAATAATATAAATGGGCTCATTATTAATTTATAATTATTAACAGAAAGTACATTTTAATTCTGTATAAGGAAATAGAGTAAGTAAAAGTACATTTACTATTTTACAAATTGGAAAATGACTCACAAAAGTAACTGTTAAGAAGTTTATTTAAGTGTGAAGTTGTGTATGAAAAGTCTTTTAGATTTTAAAAAAGTACTTAAGTTGAGAAGTAAAAAGTAAACATTTATTGTTATTTATTTATTTTTGAGCATGTTTTTATTTGTAGTTAATCACAGGTGCATAATCAAAAACAGTGTTTTTATTTCATATTGCTTACTTTCAGCAAAACTGTGCAACATTAAACAAACAAAAACAAAAAACATTCCAGAGTTCCCGGCCAATTAATCTGTCTAAGTCAACTCTGACATCTACTACTTCAATTAAAAGCAATAATATATATTAAAAATATATATATTTGTTTAAATAAAAAAATATCTTATTAAACCATTTAATCTGACATATAATAATCATATTTTTTACATCTCCAGAAAACAAGCTGTTCAATAAGTTAAATAGAGTGATTAAAAGCTTTTTTTTTAAACATAGGTTAATTGCACAACATAAAAATCCCCATTATTTCTGTATTATATTAGTGGAGGGCCATTTTATCATCAGATTGAGTTTATTAATGTTTTATGGCTTAAAGAGTGCGTTGCAGTCATGGATGTAAAGAATGAAAATTCACCAGAAAACAAAGTTTATCATCAGTTAAAAAAGTCTGTCGTCTTGGATTGTTTTGAAGAGAAAAGGATCAGTCAAGATTCGGTTTTACAACCCTAAGCAAGTCACGGCGAGAATCCCAGAGGCAAGATCTGACACAAACTTCTGTAATCTCCCGGCTCACCCCCTCCGGTGCCCCGTGCATGTATCGACTCATTTTCTCATACCTTTCAGACACAGACCTCAGGACAGAGCAAGTAATTCCATTAAAGTGAACAGCTGTGAGGAGCCATTAACTCGAGGAGGGGCTGAAGGGTTTTAACTGAATATCAGTTATTTAATCTGCGTTCCATCATTCTGCTGTAGAGTGTCCCGATCATGCGGAGTTCTCACATAGACCTTCTTGTTCCGCCTGGTCTTGTTCATTCCCTTCCTGTGGCAGCCGTTTTCTCTTGAAGAAGCCAACCTGGTGAAACATCGAAGCCACATTCTTGAGTGATAGTTTTATTAATTTGGTTTTAATTCATGTGTGGATAACATAAAATACTTATGACTTAAGTCCCTCTAAGAACTTTCATTTATCTTCCTTAAGACACAAAAGCGGACCTTTGTGTGTATTTGAACGTTCAATTAGTTAAAAAACGTCAAAGAAATGTGGGTTTGTAATATCAGAACTTATTTTTCATGACATCCCCGACAGCTCCATAGCAACCAAAATGTCTGAAATTTCAGCTTTGGTAAATGACAGAGACCTATAGAACTTCTACGGGCAAAGGGAACATTATATTACGTCACTGATAACTCCATATAAATTATACTGTTTACCATAGCAACCAATTTATAATACAGTGGTACCTCGAGAAATGAAATCAAACCGTTCCAGGGTGCCGTTTGTATCTCGAATTTTTCGTTACATGTAAAACTCAGAAAGAACAGTAGAAGTCGATAAAGTTGAAAAAAAATGAAAACTCAGAAAAATAATTTTTTTCTATCCTCAGATCTACACATTGTTAATGTACCAAATGATAATAAAATAGAATATGACTAATGCAAAATACGTAATATGTACACAAATGTGAAATCCTACCTTACGAGTGAAATTTTAACTAATTAAAACCTAACACATGTTGTTACGCTTTGTTTATTAAGGATGCAACAGACCACAAGCTCGTTGGAATATCTGACTGTTCTCTTTATTGATCAGTCCACCATGACCTACGACGATAACGGTGTTACCCCCTAAATGTCCCGTGCAATACAGACAACCGGAACTATTGTCACCAATCATCACATATATCAACACACATGTACACAGTAACGAAAGCGTGTGTGAAGGGATGGAGAGAGCACTTCTGCGAAGGTGTCATGGGTATGATCTGACCAATAGGAGAGCAGAACTGTGTGTTATTTTGTATCTTGGAATTGTTTCGTATCTCGAAGCAAAATATCTCCCAAGAGACCTTTGGTATCTTGGATTTTACGTAACGTGAGGCATTGATATATCGAGGTACCATTATATCTCAGCTGGGGATGGTTTATGTTACGCAGTGACATTGGGAACATCATGTTATGTTGATTTTACTCATGGGCAAATATTGTATTATATGTGAAAATATAGTTGGAATG
This sequence comes from Danionella cerebrum, assembly GCA_007224835.1. NCBI lineage: Eukaryota > Metazoa > Chordata > Actinopteri > Cypriniformes > Danionidae > Danionella > Danionella cerebrum. Next base: position 461,726 of record SRMA01026936.1, on the reverse strand, counting down.
TCTATACAAGTAAAGTTTAATATGACACGATTTTTTTTTTTTTATATTTTTCCGGTCTGCACCTTAATTATAACGATTTTCATTAGCGTAACAGCTTTAAGACAGGAAAAAGAGTTATGGGAGAGAGCAGTGAAAGAAGGGAAATACCACATGGTCAGGAATCAAACACAGGAAGCACTGTGCAACTTCACCTTGTGTATGTCCAGCTTACGATCCATAATATCAAAGAGCTGGATGACACAAAACCTTTTAATATTCTGAAAAGGTTACAGTAGATTTGAAGGACAAACCTTCCAAAGAATCACTGTAGCCAGAGCGAAAAGGAGCAGGCCACCCAGGACACTTCCAATGATGATGCCGATGGGAACATCTCCAACGGCGGCTTCTTTTGTGACTTTAATTTTGATCTGCATCACAGTCAAAAGGGATTAACTCTTGCTCTTACTGGGGAACAGTCTTTTTAAATAGTTTTAGAAAGAAAAATAAAATGCCCAGTTATTAACCTTTTTCATAATATGGGAAACCTGACATTACTCCCCCTTCTGAAGGGGGCCTCAAATGTAAATCACTTCTTTTCAAGTGTTTAAACAGTTGCAATGCATATTATTGTGTCCAAAACCCCTACTCTGAGTTTTTCCATGTTGTTTGTTAATCAAAACAAATATTTTACACCCTCCAGATGTCACAAACACTTATGATCCCATCCACGACTCTTGGCAGAGACTTTAGAATTGCGTACTACAACACTAGATGGCATCTAAGATCAATTTTCATGTGCAAATCAGTGAAGGGAAATTCTCCACAGCAGGGGCACGTTCAGCCAGAGTGCGGGATCATTTAAAAGGCCAGAATCCTCAATTAGTCACTATGAACAGAACTGTTATTGATAAAAGGTATTGTCTTACAATAACATTGGCAAATGCAACTTTAATTCCTTAAAGGCTTTTCAGAAACGGCATAATCAGATCAATTTGTAAATCGGCATCTTTGAAGCCATAAAAGAACACAAAAATCAACAAGAATTTCCAATGACATTTAGAAAACGTCATAAGCAGACCTGCTGTTGTTTGTGAGTGACGACGATAAGATCAGGCTGAGATGTTTCAACCTTGGCGCTTCCAGCTACTAAAACCGTCTGAAAATCTGCCTGGAATCAGATAAAGATGGAGTATGTGATAAAGAGTTTGTTTAACACAAGTGAGAGGAACGATGCCCAGTTCAGCTTCCTTTAAAAAGACACTTACAAAAGCAAAAGTGCCATTCCAGATCCTGGCTGTGATGTTAACGAAGTAGCTGCTCTTTGGCTCCAGATATTTGAGAAGGCAAGGCATCTGTTGACATTTTGATGATTTACAGCTCTGGAACAAAAATAAAATATTCAGAAATATCAATTATCACCAAACCGTTGTATAGAAAGTGCTACTGGAATTCTATATTGCTCTCAAAGGAGCTGCGGTTTCCAATCTTGAAGATTTTTTTTTAAACAATTAAATGAACATTGCATTTTTGTGATATTTGCTCAATAATAAGTAGTGATTTACCATTTTGGAACATATTCCGCAGAAATCTGAAAAGAGCACTAATAGCTTAGCTTAGCATACATTATGGAACCAGATGGGACCAGTAACATTTCAGCTCAAAATCATTTCCATAGTTCTAATATATTTGTCCTATTTGAAACCTTACTAAGACCAGTGGAAAATGGAATGTTGGTCTTTTTTAGGCTGAAATACTTAAATAAAACACTCTATGCCGACACAAACCAAGGAACTTTACAAGCGAAGCATGTGCAGGGATGTGATGCAGTGCATTACTGTAGTAAGCGCTTCCAGCTAGGGAAAATATTATGTAAAATTTGAAAACTAAATGCTAATGGTCTAATTGGATTCAGTGATCTATGCTAAGCTAAGCTAAACAGCCGAATAGTTGGTAGATGGAGGTTGAGCCCATGTACAACTTTAAATTTAGACGCAAACACAGACTAACCAGCTCTGTCGTTCCCCTGAAGCTCTCTTTAGTGAAGCTGGTGGTGTGCTTGTTCTCTCTGATTCCCAATGGATCGGTCAGCTCGCTGTCATCACATTGTATGTTTGTGACCTGCTTAATCAGAAACCCTGCTTAAAGCACATGCTGGTGCAGGACTAAATGAAATAAATGGACTATAACAGAATTCACAATGAAGGCTTTCACCTCTATAGACACCACTGTGACCTTGGCTCAAAAACCAGCAAATAACAAAATACTACACAGATCTAGTCTTGATCTTACTTTTTTAAGTTTTGTTCAATATTTAACACTTCAAACTACACTACGTATCTGACTCAAATGCAGTGACAAAACTCAAACTCCATTATAGTCACTGGAAGTGATTACTGACTTACAGGTGAGGTTTTGACAGAAGTCACGTAAAATAAAGGGTTTCCAGACTTTGTGCTGGTGGGCAGTGAGACGGTCAGATGAGCCTGCTTTACTGGGAAGGTACCAGTTGAAACCTGCAGAGAGACAGGATTCTAGCATTTGCCTTATAATGGAGTTAATTCTATTCACATTCCAAACACTAGGGGGACATCACTTTTCTTCACTCACTCGTAACGATATGTTGAATTCTGGGCCGATGTCATTGAACTTTGAGATCACTTTTTTTACTTGATCCTCAAGACCAATCATGCAAAAATCCAAGTTCAAGTCTCTATGAAGAATAAAATAATAAATTAGTTTCACCATTAGAAGACTACAGTAGGATTCATTTTGGCTGCACAAAAAAATACTGTTCTTGATTTATTCGGGTGATTTTCTCACTATATAGATTGAGAGACTGATGTGTTTGAAATGAACAAATACTTGAATTAAGTGGTAAAACCCTCTAGGGTTTTTCTGTAGGGTTTAGGTCTGGAGACAGACTACTTTTATCACTGTGACCATAGGTCATTTCCATGCTGGAATATGCCAATCATTTTCTTGGTGACGAGTTTCCCAGTTGCCTCGAGATAACAGTCACAATTTCCAAAACAGTGTTGTGCCCCAAATTGCCCATTGTTTGTGGTTTCTTCCATGTGTAATTCCACCACCTTTCCACCAAGCTGCTTAAGGTCTCTGGCCCACACTCAGGTGGTTAAATACTTACTTCACTTATTGGTTAAATCTGTTACTCTTTTCACATTTGGCCATTTCGTTGGTAAGTTCATAGGATATATTTTCCTCAGAACATTGGTTTGACCTCTGACCTGGTGAGGATGATCTCAGAATCATACTGGACGGGGATGGAGAGAGAGACTTTGTTATCTAAGGTCACTTCCTCTTCGCTGTCACTGGAAAATATTTAACGGACCAAATCATAAAGCAAACAATTTGCTAAAAATGAGCAATTTTTAAAGAAAAGAATATATGTAGGTTTTTACCTCTGCACTTCAAAGCTCACAAGAGCATTTGATTTCAGCTCATTCAGATTGAAGTCAAAGTGGATCTCGAATGCTACCTAAAGAGAACAAATGAGAGGGTTCAAGAAAACCTAATTTACCTTCAAACATTTTCTGAATAATATTCATACCGTCTGACGTGGCATAATGGTGGGGTATCCAAGATGGCAGTCAACGGAATGTGTTTTGGAAGAGCATTTCACCTCAGCGTTGTCTCCCTACAAACAGACCCGGATCACCCTTAAATATTGGTTCCACAAACCAGAGGAGATTTGAGTCAAGAAAACGAAACATCGAAACTACCAGCGGCATGAACGCAGAGTAGAACAGATTGCTGGAGAAGTTGGCAGATAGTCTTGTGTTGTAAGCTATTTCCTTGCTGTTGGACACACTCACAAGGAAGGAGAGTCTTCTTCGTTCAGGACCAACCAGAAGTGAAGAGGAGCTGAAAACATCATCAAGGATTTTTTAATCCATTGCTATTTGAAGTGAGGGATAATCAACGGTTTTGGTTTATAAGTGTTTATTACTGAACAAGTTTATTGTGTTCATTTTTCCCAAACCTCTTGTGTATCTTTTGTTTCTGTATTTACTTCCATGGGGATTCTGCTTGTTCGCTAGAAATGCTCTTCATCACCAACAATAAAAAACAGCTAAACAGTTTTGTCAAAAACTCATTGAGCTACAGCCACCAAACTTTGCCAAGACATCCAAACTGGTCTAACTAGGTTTGCTCTGTATTTTCAGACTAGTACCACTAAAGAATTCTAGGAAATATGTGACTTAATTAGGGTTCAAACTTGAAGTCTCTCTGGTTTCTAGAAATATTAATAACTCTAAACCAAGTAAGAACCAAGTAAGAAGATTTAACAAAAAACACAGCTTTATTTAGCTTAAACATTATACATGACTCAGCATAAAATAAACACTGCTCTAAAAGAATAGAAAGGAGGAGGAGGGGGTCTTGGGGCTCCCCCTTACATTTTTCCTTCATTTCTGTCTCCCTTTTCTTTCAGAGCAGGGTGTCATTTAGCTGAGTCTTGTATAATGTTTAAGTTAAATAAATAACACGTTCTGTTAAATCTTCGAATACCTTGCTCTCAGAGTCTTCCTACTTGGTTTAAAATTAATGTTATATAATAGGGTCTATTTCAAGCAACTCATGTTCTAAGAAGTACAATTTTAGGTATTATTCATGACTCTCTAGGCCACCGACCTGCACATCAACAAGTGAGGTACAACACATGAGTATATGAGTAAAACAAATAAAACTGAATACATAAAGATTGAATAATGCATCATTTTTTTTTTGTTTTCTTTTTTTGTCAAAAAGGAGTACTTTTCAGACTTGTTTAACATAAGATTTAACTAAAGAAGTAAAGTTTTAATTAGTAAAATCAGCTTTGATTGGTTCAATACTGAAATACTACTGGTCTAATCCGAGTCAATGATCTATGCTAAGCTATGTTAAAAGTGTGTAATTTGATTTGACATTTATTTAGTAATGACAATAAAATGTATACTTTGAAATAATCATGAAAATGTGTCAGTTATTATGTCTTTTTTACCTTGGTAAATTAACAGCCTTCACATTCAGCTTCAGGTCACAAATACATTTATCATCAGATCCACAGTCCTTTACAAAAGGGATCTGAGCAAAGACAAATAACAGATTAAAATAAAACAATCATCTAAAGACTGTTTACCACTTTTGGGAAGCTTACAAAAAAATCCCATGCTTTGGGTAGAAACGCATCCAGGACGGGACCTGTGTCTGGTTCCTGTGGATCGATGTCCACTTGGAGAGCAATCGAATTAACAATATCAGTAGTTTCCTGTTAAAACATAATAAGCTTTACTAATAGCTTAAACAATGACAAGAGCATGGTTCATAGGGTGTAAAAGCAGACCTGCACGTTGACATTGTAATCCACACAGGTTTCTTTGTCCGAGATGCGGATGCTACTCTGAACGAAACGCTCAGAGTTGTCGAATTGAGCTCTTGAAGGAACTCTTGAGGAGTGGAGATCCGCGTCAAGTGTGAGGTTGTACTTAATATCTACAATGTTCAAGATCAAGGTAGGTTTTGAAGCATTAGATTAAATTGCATTAAGAAAACCAGGCTTACCGATGTGACCCAGCGCACGGGGTCTGAATCTGGAGTTGAAGCAAACTTTGGCGTTTACACAGGGAACCATTCTCCCGCCGAATGCACAAGGTTTAGTGAGAACATTGATCTTCTCCGGGTTGAAAGAGACCGTTGTAGTGACCGATGCAATTCCTCTCGACCTGACATCACAAATGTATTGAAAAAATGGATTCAGTGGTAGGTGAAATCTTAGACATTAAGTAGAACTGTATTTATTAATAAATCAAGATGAATAAGGGCAACCAGCATTAATAATTGTGGAGAGCTGTGTATTCTGCATTACTTCTGTTTAGCTTTGAATCTGTTCATCTGTGTAACTGTGGATAAACAAATAACATTCCAATAATAAATGGATTCAACATTAGAAAGAGCTTCACCAGAGCTGCACGACTTTCCCTTTTCCTCCGGCTGAAATATCAGGGATGGAATCACTGTTCAAATCTTCACCACCGTCTAAAGAGCGTCCGAAGAAACGGAGAGTTGCATCCAGTTTGCTTCCATGTATTTTCTGCAGAAGATTATTGGGTTTCGAAAAAGGTAGAGATTGTATGATCATATTAAACTACAGAACTAAAAGCTTTTCATTAGATTAAATAAAGTGTACTGAACAAGTTTTATAGATTCACAAAAAAACCCAATTATTAAATATGAAATTATTACAAAAGCTACTCTAATCAAAAGAGTAAAAAAATGCATTGAAAAACTCAGCTATAGCATTATTGTATACATTACTGACCGTCAGAATCCAAAGTGTAAGAATATTTGATTCTGGTATTTTTGAGTTATTCAATGCTGAACTTTTTGAAGTTTAGTGGAGCACACAAAAAGTGTGTTGGGTACATTTTGCGGTACCACTTCTCATTTTCTCTTATGGATGCTTTCAAAAACTCCCTTCATCATTTTAGTAAGTATTATTGACTATCAGAACCCAAAATGTAAGAATATTTTGAGTTTTTTTTAAGGAAAAAAAAAGAAATTTAATGAAATTGTGCGTTGGGCGTATTTTGGGGTCAACTATGGGACATTCAAGTCCACATCAAAAACAAGAATCGGGACAGAGCCACTGATTGAGAATACATGCTTTGTTTTTCTCTCAAATGCAACTCTCACAGGCTACATAATGATGCCCTCTAGTGGGTGGATACTCTCTTAGACTAAAAAGGTTTTATCCTTGACGTTAGGAACAAAAGCACAATTTCCAGATGTGTAAAATACTTATAGAGTACTTTTCAATGCAGTGGGATGAGGAATTTGTCTAAAAGACTGAAAATTCAGTTTTTAAAATGTCTGTATTTAATATTATTAATTATCTTGAAAAAAGAAGTTACGTTAACGCTGAAGGTTCGGCCTGTTTGAAAAACATGCATCAATTGGTTTGTAAACAGTAAATAAAAATGATACAATTGATTAATTTTGTAAATGAAAATAAATCTTTTTCTAAATGCTAACATTACCTGTGAGCTCTGCTTTCTGATGATCCTCCTATCCCCATAGTAGATGTAAATGGCACCTTGCCCGTTGGCTTCCATTGGCGCACCAACCACCACATCACTGAAGCCGTCAAGGTTCAGATCTGGGATGGCAACAATGGCCGTTCCAAACCGAGCATTCTCTAAAGGGGAGGGTCCTTCTAGGTTGCCCTTTCTGTTTAAAACCCCCTAAAACCCAAAAGTGTTTAGTGGAGGTCAGTATTATAAAGAAACACCAGAGAACATCTACTACACCTTGGTAACGGTGAAGATGTAGACTCTTCCGGTCTCAGCCTTGTCCTCGCTCATGTACATTGGGGCTCCAACCAGAAGCAGATCGGTGACCGAATCAGAGTCCACATCAACAGGACAGAGAACGCTGCCAAAATATGAGCCGATCTGGAAAGCACCAAGATCTCAACGATTCATCACTTGGATCCCGGTGAAGCTAGCGGAGAGTAAAGATCACACGGTACCTGATCTCCTCTTTGAGAGTCAACGATAACCGGCTGTTTCTGGCTGTTAATGGTGTAAACCACAACCTGTCCTCGATGAAGAGCACGAGGAGCACCGGCCACAAAAAACTCAGAGGAGCCATCGACCACAGAGCTCACAGAGTAGCCTGAAAGCATGAGGTTATCTCAATGAGAACTAAGAGTGTATTTGTATTGTGCAAATAATTTCAAGTCAAATCTTTTATATGCGCTACTAGAATTTAGATCCTGGGGGGGAAGGAATCTGACTGTTTCAAGTGTCTCTCAAACTTAAGGCTGAAGAACAGTTTCAAACTGCACTTAAGTTAAAGAACTCAAGGAATGGGTTGTTAAACACAAATGTACTTTTTGGAAGTTTTTTTATTTATCTCACAGATATAGAGGGATTTAATTGGATGATTTAGGAACTTTTTTGCGTCTTGTGAAAAAGACTAGAAAGGGACAAGATCATAAGAAGAAGAAGAAGTTATGAACCATCCCATGTTTAACTCTTCAATAAACATTTCTGATTGAAATGTCATTTAAAAATTTTTGAGATCACAAAGGTTAGGGTCTAGTTTGGTTTGCATGAGAGCATTTGATACTATCCACCCACTAGGGGGCAGCATTAATGTTTGCATTAAGTAACTTTTTTTAAATGGAGAGAGCTAATTTTATAATATTTTTGTTTACATTGTGAGCAAACGTTAATTGTCTCCTAGTAATTATTAGATAAAACAAGAAGACATGGTAAAGAAGTTTCAGAAGTGACTAGAATCACAATCACTCCTAGACGATATCTCCCAGTAGCTCCACAAACCATTTTGACCGTTTTGTATTGTGATATATTGAGTCATGATATATTGTTAAACGCCTAATCCATTTTAGACCACTCAATACATCCCGGACAAAATATTAGCCCTTTAAAGTACACTTAAGAATAGAGTTTGCAAGTACATATAAAGCATTTGGAACTAAAATATTTTAGCAACACTGTAAATGTTAAGAAATGAAACGTATTTCACCTAGTAAAGAACTGTGGTTCCTGTCATCCAGGACTTTCTCAAAAGCATTTTTGGTAAAAATGTGAGATTTATCAGAAGAGCGATGGACTACTGTCCCAGTCCAACCATATGCTCCAACTGCACCAAGCATGAGCTCACTCTGTGTGGAAAACATACCAGTACAACACGTGAAAACGTGGACAGCCAGCAGATAAGGGTTAGCGGAAAGAATATTAGCATCCCAGCACCTTTTTAGTAGTCTGATGTGCACTGAAACCAACTTGAGACATCTCTAACTGGAATTCTTGACCTTGGCTCGTTCCTAAAATCAAAATCCCAACGTTCTAAAGAGTCGTAGTTCTGAATAAAAATGTAATTTACGGATGAAACATGGCATACCTTCGATGTTAAAGATTCTATCCCCCAAAGTTCCTGCGATGTTGATCAGAGCTTCCTCTGATGAGACATTAAACATGTAGTTCTCTGTCGGAGAGCTTGCAATAAGTTCAATCTCCTCTAAGAACTTTTTAATATTGGCACTTGGCTTGAGAATCTGTGAGACCAAAATGTTAAATCGCAAATTTGTTCCATCCGTCCTGTTTTGAAATGGCTAAATGAAACTTTGGAGCCAGAACTCACAGCAATGCCAAAGCGAATGATGTCATCTCGGTCAAGTCTCTCGATGACCTCATGAGCTTTATACCCATCGGACGATTCTCCATCTGTCACCACTACTAACACCTTCGTGGCATCTCGACGGCCTCCGTTATTTGGAAAGAAAGCAGTTTCTCTGGAAACAAACCAGGGACACAATTAGCGTTGGCTAAGAAATGCGTGTAAAAAATCTTTAAAAAGTGATGCACTACCTGACTTCGTCAAGTGCTGCAAACGTGTTTGTATCGAAACCAGTCTTCTGAGCAATTTTGGAAGCTTCTGAAACAACCTTGTCTTTATTTTGATCAGAACTGAAATGGTAAATGAAGGACAAGTCTTCCGAATACTGCATAATGCTGACCTAAAAATGAAATAACGAAGTTTTGTTACTTCACCAATACAAATACTCTGAAATTGCCCCATCATAGAGTAATGGAGTTAATAAAATCATGACATTTGACTTTTAAATGTTAAAGTGCTCTGTGTATGTGTTATGGGGTTGCAGGTGCTGAAATGGACCGCCGTTAAAACTAATATTTGGCATGATGATGCACATACAAACAAGGTCCACCACTACTCTAAAAACTCATAGATTGAGTTTGCTGAGAGACGCTCGCCCCCTCTTCTTTGAACTTTCAGTTACTTCCTGCCTAAAAGGAATCCCCCCAACTTTTGTTTTGCTCTCTCAGAGCAGGTTTTTTAGCGGTTTGCCTCTCAAGTGTTCAAAGCTGAATAAAGCTGTGTTTTCTGCTATACCTTCTTAAACCTTGCATCCAGAGTCTTCTATAATGGGTATGATAAATATTTTTCTAATAACAGGAGGAATCATTTGTTGGGAAACAACAATAAATAATCCTTTAGGAGCTTTTTTGACTTTTCAGCTTGTTGCTGAAGTACCAACATAATTGTATGCGCTTTTTAAATCACACGACAGGGGGCCTTTAAAAAAAAAAAAAATCAACACATATTTTCAGAAAATGTAATTGTTTGGAAGGGTTTAAAAGGGATCTTACTCTTGTTTGATCTGGTCCAACATTAAGGTTTTCCAAAAGCTTTAGAAGGAACTTGACTACATCAGCCCAAGGGTGAATACTGTTCGATCCATCCAAAAGAATGGCGACATCCATAGGCCCTCCACAAGCTGAGGACGAATTTCAGCATCAGAAGATTAAAACACTCATTTGTTCATAATTTCAAACTGTACAAAACAAAACATACTTTGAACAGCAGGAGCAAACGCTGACCGGAGAGTCAGCTGTGGGGTCACTTCAGCACACATTCCTGGGTAAAAGTACTGACTTCCACAACGCTGAGCCCAGAGTGGACCACACGTCTGAAATTAACATAACAACTCTGAGTGCAGCATTGTGGCTTCTTATTTCTTTTACTTCGAAGAAAAGGCTCCCCTGTTCCGCATCTCCCATGAGATATGTTGTGCTTTACCTTTTTGGAATTGATTCACTTGTTCTCCAGATCCCAATTAGATTAGTTTACCCTAGCTTCAATCCCTAGGCCTGATTAGACCAGTGGAATTTCAGTATAAAATGATCAGGGCTTTCATTTAAAAATATATTCTAGATTCTCTAAAAAGAAACATACTATATTCTAACAGAAACATACCAGAAAACTGTGGCGTTCTCCACCTGGCGTGAGAGTCAGACCCAGACTCATGTTGACGCTGATGTTCTGCACACCCTCGATATTAACTGAGTCTGCAACGGAGATTTTTTTTTATTGATTGAGTAAAATCTCATTGCCATACAACGTACTTTATCCCAGAAGTACATGTTGGTTTCATAAAATAGTTTTTTTAATTATATGCAACTTGGTTTCAAGAGTAGCTGTCCCCCAGTAGACCTTTAGATCTAGCAATGCAAAAGGTCTGGAGTGCAACAAGGATCAGTTTTAGGCCCAATGTTTGTGCTTCCAGTATTACAAGGAAGCATAGTTTTCACTATTAGTGTGAAATGCCAATAATATATTAGGTGTTACATAAAGAGAATAAGTATATCTTCAGTCATTTAGTTGTTTGTAAGTATAATTATGCTTGACAAATGAAAATATAATGACATAATAATCTTTTTTACATTTCTTTATTAAAGTGTTTGGAGAATGGAAGCGAATGCTTGTTTATGAAAGCTTTTAGACTATTATTCCTTTTTATTTAACCCTCTACAATTAAGAAACCCATTTCTTTTGTGACAATCGTCCTTCTTTCATCCTGCAGAAGGTCCAGCTGGAAATAATCAAAATCAGCTCTGACATATTATTGTCATTTAAATGTTATAACCAAATATAAAGGTTCTTTCTTACCCTGAAAGTTTAATTTATGGCAGTGTTGTCCGGGATCCTTAAGATCACATTTATAAAGGTCTCCTTCTCTGTTTAGAGGGTATCCACTCCAAGGAGAACCAACTAACAACCTGCCAACAAACAACACTCTTTATTAGTGGCATAGAGATACTTTAACACAGTATTTAACTCTACCTTTACCCAACTCTTGAAACTGTTTATGTAATTAACCATCTTTGGAAAAAAATTAATTTAAAAAGTTTTGAGACCACAAAGTTAAGGAGGCTAAGTTTGGTAAGGTCTGGTTTGATTTGTATGAGAGGATTTGACAGCATCCACCCACTAGGGGGCAGTGTTAATGTTTTCATTAAGTCATTTAAGTGAGTGAGAGACTTTTAAAATATTTCTAGTTTAAAGGATTGTCTCCTAGTAAACCTTACATGAAAACAAGAAGACAAGGTAAAGAAGTTTCAGAAGTGACTAGAATCACAATCTTCCAGTAGCTCCACGATACGCATTTTGGCAAATTTGTATTGCGCCATGACATTGTTACACCCCTACTCTTTACCTTTGGAGTCAGGAAGAATTGCAGACACAATCTGCATAAAAGGTCATCTTGAAACACTTGGAAATTAACAGTATTTTAGATGGAAACAGTCACCAATTTGTGATCTTGCGATTAAAATACACTTTTGTGACATTTGCACTATATACACGGTTAAGAACACTCACAGGAATGAGTTACAAACTTCTCATTCAGTAACAATCTTTGTATTTGTATAAACTCAGTGACTCCGTGTCTCAGGTCTCGATGCATCATCTTGACACTTCCACAAATACACTTCATAGCAACTATGTATTTGTGTACATTCGGGAATGCTCATTCAGAGAACATATAAACCATGTGTATATACATCTTACCATTTCCCCTGATCGCTGCTTAGCTGTTGAACGGTGTATCCGAACTCTTCTGCAGAAGCAGCTGTAAAAACTGTGACATCTGCAGTTCCAACATTAAAACCCTGAGTAAAATACAAAACTGTGGAGAGAAGAGCAGGGATTTATTTTAGTGATATATTACTTGAGCCTCTTTTGCATTCTCTTTAGAATTCCATTTATGTAGAAAATCATTACAGCTGGGGAACACGCATTTGAAATGAACAATTTTACCTTTGCCCAGCAGTAAACTTCGGCAAGTTTAAAGGCGTACAGAAGAAAAAAGGTGTGAAACCAACCCTGCTTACACAGCATGCTCAGGTTTCTAATACACTTTTGTTTATATTTTGAGGATGTCATTAAACAGAACATTTATATTTTGTTATAGCAATATTTTTTTAATAGGCATAAAGAAAATGCATTGATTTTAAATGTCATTTCATTAGTTTAAAAATGTTTGCTTTAATAAAGCAGATTAATAATAAATTAATATAATCATTATCTTTATAAAATACCCTGATTTGATCCGTGTATTTTACTACGAGTAAAGTGTATAATCAAAGCATTGTATCAATCATACTCACTCTGCAGTAGTACAATTACTAGCATCAATTGCTTTTCCATTTTGCCCATTGTAAGAGAAATAAAAGACGAGGAGCAGAAAGGAGCAGTCTTCACCTCCACTGTACAGCAGCAGCAATCTGATGGATTCCAAAGCCAACGAACAGTATTCCTTTGACAGGATATGAGGTCACAACACTGTCCAAATGTGAAACGTAATCTTCCTTTGATGTTTACATTAGCGCTAGGATGTTAACAATTAACCAAAAAAAGGAAGCGTCTAACTATCGACGGTTTTTACGTTTTGTCACTGAATCAAGTTAACGTCAAATGAGAAAGCACTTAACAAAGTTGAGTAAAATAAAATGTAAAAACTAAAGAGGAAATAAAGAAAAGATAAAGTAAAAAGAAAATCACCACATGTTCAGAGTCGCTCCATTGAAGTCACTTGCACAGGTGCACTTCAGATTACCTTTGCTTCGCTCTCATTGGCTGAGCTACTCGGTGCTGGGCGTGGCTAGTGACGCACCGCGCAGGAAATTAGTCTGAACGTTGTATAAATATGAGTACTGTATTTCAAGTGACGCACGCATACAAACATGGATTAAGCTACGAATTTGGGCAGGTCTTATCTCTCAGACAGGGAGGTAATTGAGAGCTAACCTCACTGGCAGGGATTCAAAATAAACAGGAAATGTTTATGCAATCCAGAGCGAGGTCCATTTCTGCATAATTCTGCAGTTCTTAGCGCAATGATGTAGCGCAAGCTCTTGGACACAAGTCGACATTGGTGTTTTTAGGTTGATTCCTCTCTTGTACACAGTGTACAAAACCCTAATAATGTATTTTTAGTGTTTTATGCATTATACAATATTTTTAATGTATATCTTTATCATAAAAATACATAATCACTCAATAACCTTTGCAATATAACAAATTTGTAATAATAATAAACAAAACCTGGGATGAGTGATCTGTAACACGTCAAACAAGCGTGATTTTAGATTTTGTCTGAACTGGCTCTCGCCTGACTTCCATTTCTTGCTCATTCTCAATTTAGGGGCATCCCAACCTTTTTCGAATAAAGGCGAAAGGCTACGATTAATGGATATATGGATGTGTTACAAGAAATGCTTATAGGTACACTTCAAAACAAAGAGTAAGATGGCCGCTGGTAGGAACAAAGAAAACCACAAGGTTATTTTGGCATTCAGGGGACAAGATTTAGCCTAAAAGGCAATAAAACTGCGAGGAGTGATATCTCTGTAGAACCATTTGGCTAGTAAATTTGGCTTTGTAGGAGCGCCCTGACTCAAAGCGATCGTGGTTTAGGTAAATGGAAGTCAATGGACTCGGTGTTCATTACAAGGGGGCTTACAAGAACACGTAGTATGAATCAAATTGATATCAAACGTATTGCTCAGAATGCCTACTTTATTTAACCTACAAAATAGTTTGGCTGTATTTGGTTTTGAACACACATTAGCGGTCTCTTCTCTTCACCCTTCAGCATCTTTCGTCGATTGGTGCCTAACCAACATCGAACAATGTGGGACATTTACATATAGGCATTTGGTATCACAAGGTGTTGGCAGCGCTTGAGCAAAAATGTAGGATAAACCATTCAGCCAGAGCACCAAAGAGTTTTCGTATGTAGCCAATCCTAGGTAGAATGGTCTACTATGGGCAACATTTTTATGTTAACATGGACTTGGTTCTTGCTGTTTGCCATTTAATTACTTTCATTTGGTGGTCTGTCTCTCTCTTGCTTTTTAATATTCAAACTTTTTTTCCACAAGGTGTCTCTGTGTGCGCAAAACATTTACATTTACACGTAAATGTTTGGCAGAGGCTTTAATCGACAACATACGACTCACAATTCGATACATGAACACATTTTTGCCAGTTCTTACTTTCCCTGGGATTTGAACCCTTTGGGTTTTGAATGGTCTACCAACGTTGGTAGAGTTGGCAATACCACCGGAGGAGGGCTGTGGGGAGGCAGCAGAGAGAAAATGGCTGAAAACCAGCAACTGATCCAAGCCAGAACAACATAACGGAGGATTGTGGAATCTGAGAATTGTTCAATCTGTCCATTGAAAGGTCATAGGTGTCAAGGAGAGTCATTTTGAGAGTTTACAAGTTAGAAACCAGTGGAGAAGTTCATTGGTGACCTGGACAGTCTCTGATGACCTTCCAACCGAAGGCTGTGTTATGGTTAAGGGAGTAAGTTGGGGATCCAATTGTGACCTCTCTTCCAGGCCAAAGCTCAAAAATCTACTTACACTGAGAGGAATCAACACATTTAATCAGTCTGAACCCTTGGCGTTCCTAATGCTACACTCTACTGAGCAAAGGAAAAGCGATGATTGCAATATGGAAAAAGAAACATTCCTTTACTGCTATGCAAGAAGAACAGGTATGACACAGTGACGCAGTGATAAAGACATTCATTTATCATTAAAGTGAAACGACATAACTTTATATACACGTAAAGCTTCAAGATTTACAGTACAAACATTTTCCTTTTCGTTCTAGAGGACAAATACCATCAGTGCGAAAATTTTCATTGTGAACAAAAAGGAATGGAAAAACAACACAATAATTTTGGACGAAAAATAAAACCATCTCTGTCTCACTAAAACAAACTCTAAAAGTGAGCGCAAGTGTTATCTTGCCAACAATGGTGTGTGGTTGTGATGAGACAGTCTTCTTATCAAAACCACAACCCCGGTCAGAACATGTTCCTGGTGCTTGCTTAGCTTATGACGAATGCCATGTTCTAGATGAGTGTCTGTGGCTGGTGAAGAGGATCCTGAAGCTATTCCAAGCTTTGAGGTTTGGCAAAATGTCCCAGAGCTTTACTCAAGTTCATGTGCAGTCGCATAAAGATTCTCTTTGGTGATGATGCCTGTGGTGTGGGATTTCCGCTAGCCGTGTAAAAAAGTTGACCTGAGAGGTGGACGCTACAGTGATGCAGACTTTAATCAGAGTCTTTCTTCTCTTCCTTCATCTCTTCCACAGATTTTCTCTTGAAGAAACCAGCCTAGACGCAAATAAAGGAGGTAGTCAATATTTGACCTCGATTCTGCATAAACATGAATAATGCAATAAACAGGATGAATGGTTGTCTCATCTTGATAATCAGTAAAATTTGACTCGAGCTGATTGTTCTTTATTGAGAAAGAGGTTAGCGTAAGTTAAATATTAATACTCACCTTCCATAAAGCGAAGATAACAAGTGATAGTATTAAAAGTCCTATAAGAATACTAAGGATTATAATCCACAGTGGGATTCCAGTTCGTATGTCTTTGGTCACTTGAATCTTCACCTGCAGGAAGGACAATGTAAAAGTTTAAAAAAGTTGGAAAAGCATTGACTGTATTAAAACTGGATGTAGTGTCCATGATGTCACCCATTGGTTTCTGATGAACGGTTGGAGGCTCAAATTGAGCAATTACTACTACGACTACTACACAGTAATCATAAATGGGCAAAAGGTGCACAGAGGGGGGACATGGGGGTGCAAAAACATAAATTATGTTTTTCTAACAAGTTTCAGGAGGAGCTAGCCATATAGTTTGCTTATTAATTTGGGTGGTTTTAACCCCATTAGTCTCCACTTCATAATATATAACCAACTCAGCTAAAACATTCATTGACAATCCCTCCACCCCATCTCCACAGTGCAAAACCCTAAAAAATGCAGTCATGGGCCTTTCCCTAGACATATTGTCTAGTATACTCTTCATTTCTTAAGTGTATCTGATTGTGTAGTAATAGCGGTAGGCTTTGAGCGATTTGTGCGATTGGTCGGGGGCCGTGTTTATTTTCTTGATTCCAAACATCAACATCGACTCCCAAAGATCGATAACCGCACCATTAAACAAGTTTTTTTTCTATTGTAACGTTGAGCATCTTCTGCCTCAAGTGGTCAGTTGAAGAATTGCAGCTTCCTTTTATGCATCTGGAGAAAAAGTGCGAAGGTTCTGCTTGGGGGGAACCAAGTGTGTTTCACACGGCCCACTAACGGAGGTGCATGGAACAAAATGGATGCAGAATAGAAATAAGCCCCGCCATCCCCCATTTAAAATGTAACACTATAAACATCAAGTGGGTCATCTTATATGGCCATCTAGTGTATTTCAGTGTTTCTAAGGTTTAAAATTAAAATTAATGTGATACCTAGAACCAAGTGTGTCTCATAAAACAAAAGTGCAAAGATCACCCACATGAGGACGGCTGCAGAATGATTTTAATCTCCGCCCCAATTTAAACTTCCTCAAAAATGTATTACGATTTCTGGTAGTTATCTATACTGTGGACAATAATTTAATCCCCCAAAAAGCAGCGCTTAAACGGTGCCCGCAGTGGTCTCAGATGTCCCAATGGCAGAGGGCGGTGTCATGTCGTCCATCTTTTTTTACAGTCACTGCCTAAAGACACAAGATGGGTCCTTTTGGCGTAATTTTAGACATGTCTTTGCATTTGGCGTCTTCTACAAGTTTAAACATCTGATGATTTCAGTGATTTTTCTATACATTTTTAAAAAGTCTAGAATTTCCCGGTGAAATCAAATGTGTAGCTCAATCCAAACAATGACTCAATATAGACTGAACCAAGTTGTTTAAACTCCATTGTTTCTATTAATTAACACTTTGGTTGAAGTCTATCATCTAGAGATGTTCATACCTCTCGGGTCCTCACGTTCTCGTTCAACACAAACAGCTCAGTGTCCCTGCTCTCCACTCTTGCATCGACTGCCATGTGAATGCTGGAAAACTCTCCCTGTGGAGGATTCATCATCATTTCAGACCGTGCATGAAAGAACGGTAAAAGTAGAAGATCAGGTGTACTTTGATGAAGGTGGGTCGCCACAGTCTGAACGTCATGTTGATCTGGTTGAAGTCTGCAGGTGGGATGAAGCAGCTGAAAGACTTGCAGGGATTCCCGTTCTCTTTACAACTCTGAGAAAGAGAGATTAGCGATCATGCATTGAACTTACCGTATATTCCAACGTGCTAACTTACCAAAAGATAGACGCTCAGGGTCTCCTTTTTAGGAGTGACTGAATGTGGATTGTCAGGATGGATGAGTAAAGGGTTAATCAAATCCTTTGTGTTGCAGCTGATGCCCTAAAACACAAGAATGAGGCATTTGAGATCCTTCTGAGGCAGTCATATTGTCAAAGCTACGTATAGAGGAAGGCCTACCGCCGTGTAGACGACGTCGGTCAGATACAGCAGGAAGTTTCTTGCTGATGTCTGATATGGGAATGTTATACTGAGGTCCAGAGGGGGACTTGGCATTTCAGAATGTGTTTCAAGCTGTTGACCACAACCAATCAAAAGTCAATTTCTAAATCACACTCTACAGATTATATACATTTTAAAAGTCTAAAATAACCAATTAAAATCAAAGGGAGAGAGAATCTGAATCCTGATAAGACGGTTTATGAGCTGAACGCCATGTAAAGTTATAAAACTTTTCCTTAATTTAGATATCTGCACTTATTTTAACGTAATTAAGCACGTTGAACTTTATTGTCTGTCATTTTCATTCCAATGTAAACACATACTTTTATGACCCCTTTATACTGTGGCCCACCGGTGCACAACTCTCTCTCTACCTCACTCTCTACTGTCTTCTCAGAGTTCATAAAAATCAATACAGGCTATGGCTGAAAAATAAAAAGAAAAAATCAGTTCTTTGAACATAAATATACATAAAATGAAACAATTAGTGTTTCGACTCCTGCTTGATGGGATGTTATGACTCTCCTTGGCCACCAGATGTCACCATTCTTGGTCATTCCAACGCTATTGATTAGGAAAACCTCTGAACATTGTCTGTTTATTACTAAATATTCTCTACTTCAAGTACACTTACCGTGTAGCTGATTTTCACCTCGTCCCCGATCACACTTGTGTGGTTGAAAACACTGGGTATCGCCTCTTTCTCTTTCAAAATGATGTGGTCTTCTTTCATAAACTTGTTGCTAAAGTAAGAACACATACTAATCAGCAACACTAAACATACTTTTTTCATTTGTTTATCTTACGATGAATTCGAAATTAGGTTTCACAATTTAAGTCCATCCAAGATGGCACAATTACAGCATATGTGTCAGACACGGGTGACATCTGGCCTGGCATACACTTATATCTGGCAAATGAGATAATTGTATATAGATCTGGTATTGTTGTTAGTATTGTCACAGATTTATTAAAGGCTTAATGCAGTGCTTTAACAGAAGATGGGTCCGATTGCAGCCTAGGAGCCCCAAGAGGGGTTAAGAAACAACCAAATAACTGATTTTACTTCATATTGTGAATGGAAAAAGAATAAAATTAGTTAAAAATGGTTAAAATAAAGCTCTTACGCAGTGAATCGCAGGTTGGCTTCGTGTTTAACAGAGATGACGATGCTCACAAAGTTCAGAGCTGAATCTGACTCCTCACTATCACTGCAATGAAAAGATTGATTAATCAAAAATAAATAAAGATTTCATTGACTCATGGACTCAATACTCACGTGGTTGCGGTAACATTGATCACAATGTCTTTATGAATATGAGAGGGATTGGGCTCAAACTGGATCCTGAAGGTTTCCTGTTGGACGAGCATAAATTTAGTGTTCAGAGAGAAAGATTAGAGAAATTTCATCCCAAAATGTTTAAGCAATCCATGATATTGGTTATGATTTGTTCAGTTGAATAGTTTATGTTTCTTTGCTCCAAATTGCCATAATACACCAGCAAATTTATTTTATTTAAGTATTAATCTCACCTTTTTAGCTGTTTTTAGAAACGGATATCCAACGGCACACACAATTCTGGTATGATTTGTATCACAGTCTTTATCTTTAGGCTACAAATGAAAATAAATAGAAAAAAAAGTTGAAATTATATATTTTTGGGTTTTGATTTTGACAAACCAGTTGCAAACCTACCTCAACTTTTACATAGTTAATGTTTTCTGTGTGGCTCAGAGACACTTTTGTGTTATAAGCATTGTCCCCGCTGTTGTGAATGTCAATATTGACATAAAACTTCTCCTGGTTGCTTTTTATAAGTAGGCTGTAGAGAAAAAAATGGCATGAAACCAACATTAGTTCACAATGCTTTCAACAGTATTCACTACCCTATCTAAACAGAAGGTGGCAGTCAACACCAGACATTCTGGTTCTGTTGCATGCAGCAACTATTTCTTTTGATTTAGCCACAAATCTGCAGTAGTTACACTGATATAAGTACAAGTTTGAGGGGAAATTGTTTCAAAAATTCTATGAAAGACCATTTTGAGTCTTCAAGAAATTCTGAATCTTCATGTAGTAAAAATAAGAAGGGAACCAAAGGGTTGATGTTGGCTTGTAAATGTGCCAATTAAAAGCCAATGTTACAACGAGTGACATAAACCAACCTCCTCTTCTCCGTTATTTTCCTAAGCTGAGATAGATAAACTTGTTGCTAAGGTGAACACCTCTGGTGGCTATAAAGGGGTTTGTGACATTATATGTTGCCTTTATTACTATACATTATTTAAACAAAGCCACATGTCTCCATCATTTACCAAAGCTGAGATAGAGTTCAGAAAATTTGGTTGCTAGGGTAAACAGTTTGGTTGCTAGAGATGGGTCAGTGACATAATATAATGTTGCTTTTGTCACTATACATTACTTAAATCAACCCACATGTCTGCACCATTTACCAAGGCTGAGACAGAGTTAGGACAAATTGGTTGCTAGGGTAAGAAGCTTGGTTGCTATAGAGGGGTTAGTGACTATATAATGTTGCTTTTGTCACTATACGTTATTTAAATCAACCCACATGTCTCAATCATTTACCAAAGCTGAGATAGAGTTCAGAAAATTTGTTTGCTAGGGTAAACAGTTTGGTTGCTAGGGAGCTGTCAGTGTTGTCATCTAAATTTAAGTTGTTACTATGGTTAGCATAACCGAATCCACATTTATCTACGATGTTTCATCAAATCAAGTGGAAGAAACAAATGTGCTCTATTATCAAAGTTATAACATAAAACATTTAAAATATTTGATATTATAAATCCTCATTAACCTTAAAACCAACAAATCTAGTGTAGAGGTTATAACGGCATACAAAGGTAAATCAGACTGGTACTCTGGTACTCCAATAAATACTGCAAATACTATTCAAGAATACCTTGAAACATTTGCTGAAGCTTTGAGGTGAAGGTTAGCAACACACTTGTCATCGTTCCCACAGTCCACTAAGGCAATCTAATGCAAACACAAGACATTAATGTCACTGTCTCAAAATTTACACCAAACAGTTAATTTTCATCTTGGCCACTAGGAGCAATAATGCACACCATTAGCACGTGATCCTTCAGAGAGTCAGAAAGGTTGGTAATGGCTGCATAATATTTACTGTTGGGTTGAGTACATGTGTCTGTTTATTGGGATTTCTTTGTGAATTTAATGCCCATCTCTTTAGTTTGTTGGACTTCCCTTTGCTTGGATCAAATGTGAATTGGAGACTAATTATTTTGGACCACACAATAAACTTTTAATCTTAAGCATTTGGTGGCATGGACTCTTTGCTTATGCTAAACAAGCTCAATTTCTGCCATTATCAAAGTGATCTTTAGCTTTTAACTTTCTCTTTTGTCTGACTAAAACAGCCAGGTTATGGAAGTCAATGGGGATTCGTACTTGGCTACCTTCAACACTTCTCTCTAATTGGTCAACAATTTAAATATTAATTACATGCAAAATATGCTGAATAGAAAATTAAAGGGGTCAGGAACTGAGAAGCCAAAAAGTGCTGGATATTTTGAGCTACAGAGAAAGTTTCGGTAATGAAATGTCCCTTGCAACAGATCCCGATCACTCATGGACATAGGACCTCCTCCTATAAAAGCAAAGCCACAGCCAGCTACACAGAAGCTAAAATCAGTATTTTTAAGAAGATGAACATGTAGATTACAAGAAGATGCTCTGTGGCAGGTTGTACAACTGTCCTAAGTACAAATAAGAGTCTCAAGGAGCAAGCCAGTGTTTAGAAAAGTGTCTTTTTTTTAAGATTCGTCTTGTGAGAAAGTCTTTCCAATGCATTTTGTTGGTAATTGATACATATATTCTCTATTTTACATAGGAACCTTCTTTAACCAACAGTTTTCGAAGCAAACAGACTGTTTTTATTGAGTTAACAGCTGTGTTTGTAGCTGAATGGTGTCGTTTTTCTGTTTTGCCCGTAAAATATACATATAATTTGATGTCTATGAGCAGTGCACAGTAAAAAAAAAGATTTACAAGTAACAAAAATGTTTATTTTACAAAAATGTCCCCAAAACGATTTAATTACGTATAATAAAATTTACCAAGTGGTCAGCATGGTTATTGTGAAAAAATCTTGGCATTGTTTGTAGCAGCCTCCCCTTCTTTCTCCTGATTAAACTCTCATTATATTTGCCTGTGTCAGACAGGAGCTGGCCATTAAATTAGAAACTTCATTAAAGTCACGAACAGCAGCCAAACGGAGTTGTTAATAAGTTTCATTGCTGGAGCAGTGGTGTGCGGTTCAGTAAATGGCACATTTTACAGCAGAACAAACTCAAATCTTACGCTTTTGTTGAGTGAAGTGGGTAACTCTCCATCCAGGACTGGGCCCTTGTCTTCATCAGCTAAACCGAATTCCAGCACGACCATAATGGGGTCTCTGAAATCCAGTTTATCCTGCGGGAGGGCGGAAAGGAATTTTAGCTAACAACTACTAAACAAAGACTTATAAGTGGTATGTGGTTTATTCTTCAATTAAAAATATCTACTATTTTAAATTATGTTTTGCTCATAGAACATGATAATTACTTCTATAAAGAACCATGATGTTACATTTATTTTAAATACTGGAAAAATGCAAACTGAAATTTTCTGCTTATAATGACAAAATCCAAACATTTTTTGAGGAAAAACTGACAGTATTTTTAAAAGCAAAATAGGCCGGTTGCCAGGGTACAATTTTTGGTTGCTGAAGAGTCAGTGACATAAGTTTCCCATGCCAGTATGTGATCTCTAGGATTTTTTCTTATCTGAGACTGTGATAATTGTGATCTGTTTAAAGTTTCTATGAGGTTCTCAGTCTGAGTTACAGTTTTACCCTATGCGGTCTATGGAAAATGTCTAAGCGATTTCCCAGAATTCCTTTAGTGGTAGCAGTCTGAAAAGATATAGCAACCCAGGTCTGACCAGTTTGGATGTCTTGGCAAAGTATTGCTGGCAAAGGTTGAGAATAAAAGGTTCCACAAACATTGTGAGTACTGAAAATTTCTGTAAATGTACTTTTAATTTTAATCTAACAAGAAGGTTAATGAAACCTTTTATCACTCATACAGTGCTTCTATGTGCATCTCGATTAAAATATTGATTTAAAATGAAAAGATTCACAGAAACCAAAACGTTTCTGCAACTCGATTACATCAGAGTTGACCATCCCTCAGAAGTGCTGTGAACACCCGCTGTCCGGACTTTAATATTTTGGCATTTCTTCCATGAGTGGGTGTGCTGGGTGTGGTTTCCAGCACTCCCACTCATGCAACAAAACAGCTCTCTGAGACAAGATATGTATGTCTATGTCTACTGGTTCCGTATGCTAAGAATTAATGCTCTATTTTATGTGGTTGCCGTTTTACAAACATTTAAAATTGGTATGCTAATGCCAACAAGGGTTGAGCATATTTTAATCGAAATAAGGCGTCTGTGCGCTATTCCAAAGCTACCCTAAATCTACACGTGTATTGACATTTGGGATTAAAACGGGCACCCTAATAGCATTTGACATTGTTTTATGTGAACGTTCATGTATTCAACCCTCAATTATAAAGGAGGGCGTCTCTTGCATTTACTTGTGGCCAGTGTACTTTCTCTAAAGCTCAGAGGGCAAGTATGCAGTGATGCACGACCTGCTGCCGCCTCTCAGCGAAGGCTGGAGCTGATCTCACCGCCCTCAGGCCTTTGATCACACAACTTCTGGCTTTTATTAAACTCAAGCCCTCAAGGTTAGTTTTATGCTCTTTATCTGCTGACAGACTTTAAACTAAACCTAATCTAGTTCCGTGGCAAAAAAGGAACACAGTTATAGCTTTCAAAGAAGCTTAGGTCTGCTTTTATAAGCATTTGGGGGAACGACAAATGGTCAACGTTACAAGATACTGTAGAAACACTGTTTTCATCTTTATTGTTCATTTATAAACTCACAGCTTAACTCTCAGTAGGAGAGGAACAGATAAAATTTATAGGAGGAGTTTAAGTGTGACGCAAGCAAGAGTGCCTATTTTTAGTGGTTTTTAAAAAATAGCCGACTTCCTGTCGATTTTGGAAAAGTGATCCATATTTCTTATAGGTAAGTCTTTGTACCCTACACATGTTTACCAAATTTCATTGCCCTGCGACAAACTGTTAGCACCATAACCTAAAACGCATTAGGTGGGGTATAGGGCCTTTTTGCCACACCCATTTTTCGAAACCACAATCAGATGTAAATTCGATAGCCGCAAAGCAATAACACGCTGAGCAATTACAATAGGGTTCGGTGCTTGAGCCTGAATTTAAAAAGTTAGCTGCGAAGAGAACAACACCTGGGCCCGTTTTTTTTTTTGTTTTTTTTTTTTTTAAAAGTAATCCACTAGGAGTTTGGATAACGTTTCAAGTTTTAGATCAAATCTTGAAAATGTTTTTCCTTTTTTTTTTTAAAGAAACATCGGATTGCATTATCGGATTAGATCATGTAATACAAGCTTGGTTTTGATCTGGAGTTTAGGTTCTTCAAAACTTTTTTTGTATGATTTGGATGAATTTGATGCAAACAAAATCTGAATTAAACTGATCCCAACAGAAGGGTGGATTCAGCATGGATTTCATGCCCAAAATGTAATGAAAACTTTAAAAAATGTATCAAATAAAACTATATTTATTTGTTTATCCGTCAGCCCACAGTGATTAGGTAGGCTTTAACGTATTCTGCCTTTGAGTTTACACCTACAGCAAGGTAGAAAGAGTTTGGCTTCATAAAATAATACCATAAACAGCTGTTAAAATTTACAATAAATTTTATTCTGTCACTAATTGATATTCGTCACAATCAAAAATATTTTTGATTTTAGAATATTTATTAGCGATGCATGCAATAAAAGTAATAAAAAAATGCAAAGAATGACAATCACCGATTTTTTTATATACAAATCTTTTTTGAATTCATCTATTTTTGAACTTGTTATAAATATCCTCAATGTGCAGTGTTTGTGTTGTTTAGGTCTCAGATGAGCGGGCTGCTGGAAGAGCATGGGGTGGGGCTTTTCTTGTTTTGTTTTCATTTCGAATAAAAATAACTTTATATTGACCGCACACAGGCTATTCTTCATGTTGCTCTTTACATGTCTACAGTTCTGCATTAGGATTTCCTCTCCTGTTTGTGCACTTGTTATCCAGATTTGGTGATCCTGAAATGTTCCTATCCGGATCAGATTGATCCAATCCGATGTTGCTCTGAAAAACGGTCTCAAAAGTCAGCTGGATTACATCATCATGGATTGCAACAGAAAGGATTACTATAACCGGATCAATTTTATCCAGATTAAGCCTTTTGAAAAACCAGGCCCAGGGTCTAATTGTATATTTGTGTGTAATATCATCCAGCCTCTAGGGGGCAGCAACAAAATCTTGCACAGAGACATCAAAAATTAAAGCGGAAGTACAATGAGTGAGAGCTGTTTCCATCCAGAGTTTTGTATAAAGTGCCAATTGTTTTGTTACGGCTTGATCTGATCTGTTAATCTCCGAAGAGATGTGGCATATTAAATTGCAAAGCTTCTAATACCAGCTATATTAACACATCTATAACATCTCTCAGTGATAGCGCCACCAAGGGGCCGCAGGACATGCAACATTTAACATCGATAAGTTACTTTTTTTACCATTTTAACATATGTGATAAAAACAATGTCCAAAACAATGACCGAAAAACAATTCCGACTAATACACAGCGCCAACTGGTGGTCACGACACTTTATAATGTGGTTTTCATTCATTAAATTGCCTGTTTTGTTCAGTAATTTTAATAATTCAACTCCTATAAAAAAGATTAGCCATGTTGCAACAAACTGGCCACCGAGAGGCGATGGCGGCGCAGGAGATGCTCGAACCCTTTGATTGCTGCTTGCAGCTTCAATTCACATTTGTTCTTCACTTGTGTAATAAAAGACTGATTTACTTGCCGACGTGTAGAAGGTGTGTTCTCTGCAAAACTCATCCACAATTGACTCGTTCTTCTGCAACCTGCGGTCCTCGGTTTCATTAAAGCGTCCTCTGGCGATTGCTCTGAGCGAATCCAGCGTTAAACTATATCTGATGACTAAAACCAAAACAGAGTGTGAACAAACAGAAAGAAACGACCGACCAATCAAAGCAAGTGACTCACCAGTTCCTGTGTTCATGTCTTTATCAGACTTGATTCGATATTTAAAACACACTCTGGTCTTCACACATACGGTGGTCTTTCCATGGATCTGACAAGTCTGCTGCAGATTGATCTTCTTGGGGTCAAACGTCATCTCCGCCAGAAGCTCTGCAACATCCCGAGACCTGGATTCGACAATTTTACAAGCCGTTTACATTAACAGAGCAACGTTTGGAGGAGTAATAGATGTTTTCATTTCATTTTGCTAAACAACAGCTGCTCCATAATTTAAAGACTGGTCGCCGTCCAACTAAACACTTCAGATGGTCTCCAAAATGTGCTCCTAAAAGACTGGGCAGTGCAGATTTGGGGAGTCAAGATGGCAAAGGTCCCTAGACTGATTTGGTTGTAGCGTTACAGGTCATTTGTGATCTGTACGGGTGGAACTATGAAAGGAAATGTTGTCAGGAGTTTATTTGGTGGTTGAAGGCTCCCACGCCGTTTCAGGGCTCGATAGAAATGGTTCAGAGGGATGTAACTCCTGATGGACGAGGCTCTGCAATGTGGGATGTTTAGGCTCATGTCCAAAATTTGAGACAGCTGGGAACAAGGAAGCTAGATGTTCCGAGCCGGAGGAGTTCAAGTTTCATACACAGGATTTCATTTAAGATACAGAAAATAATGTGGAGTTTCCTTGTTGCACTAAAGGATAGAAAATGTTGGAACTTGTTACTGACGTCTGATGCATTTTTCCAAGAGTAGAAAAAAAATAATTGGAAAAATACTGTTAGATTCAAAAATTTTATGCTATCGAACATTAGATAATGTATATAAGCTAACATTAAATAATGTGGAAATCAGTTTGCAAATTCACCAGTAGCTCTTTTGTACAGGTTCATCAGATTGAGTTTCACAGCAACACAAAATTACCACCAACAGCATAACTTATCAGTATTAGCTTCATCACTGAATAGCTAATGTGCAACATCAAAATTAATATCCTGGCCTATATAGAATCATAACAGCATCTTCCAAAAAGTAGTGATGACATCACAACTCTCCACCAATCAGAACTCGCTGTGGTGCCACAAATCATCAGAATATGAAGTTTATTGTAAATTTACTTTGTTGCATGTTCTTAAGGTTTTGACTTTATTGTGGTAAAAACTGAAGGAAACGGTGCAGGAGTTCATCTAAAAAAAAGTGTGAGCATTAAAACACCCCCCCACCCCCATGATTGCAATGTAGGGCACATAAATGGGTTATCCTAATTTTTTTTTTTTAATTCAGCTTCCTCCTGTCATAGAAAAAAAATATTACTAAACCCATTTTTTGGTTTTGAGATCAGGAACAGGAAATACATCACAAACAGAAAGTTGCAAGCTTCTTAAATAAAGTAGCTCAGAGATGTTTGCCCTCTTTTTGTCCTATCCTTTTCACAGTGAGGGTCTCTGACCTCCTTCATTCACTCTTTGTCTTTCTTTCTTCCTCTCTCTCAGAGCAGCATCCCATATATAATGTTTAAGCTAAATAAAGCAGCATTCTCTGTTAAATTTCTCTTAAACCTTGCTGTCAGAGTTTCCTTGGTTTAGACATAATATTCTAGAACACTCCTTATGATTTTAATGTGACATTATAGGCTTTTTCAAAAATTTATAGAAAATAAAAAAATTCATAACATCACCCCATAAAACAACAATAAGTGAATGGAACTCACCAATAAAGCGCAGCCCCTCCTATTCCTCCAATAGTGACATCGATGATACCATCATCATTCAGGTCCATGATGCCATGAATTGACTGGCCAAAGAACTTCATGCTCTCTCCGTCTCCTCCAGCAGCAATACGCTAAAGCACACACGTACAGACCTACAGACATCACCTCATAGACTTAACCCCCCGAAGATGCTACAGAAAGGTTCTTACCTGTACATATTTCTCCTTTATTGATTTCTGAGAGCCATGGTAGATATATACTGCCCCTCTGTGGTCATTCTCCAGTGGTGATCCGATTACGATATCACTGAAGCCATCCAGATTGAGGTCCGGAGTTGCGGCAATTGCGGTTCCGAATCGTGCTCCGCAGGGCTCGTTCTTGCTGATGCTTTTACAGTTGCTCTGAGAGTGAGCCGTACAACAGGTTTGGTTTACTGGTTTCAGCGTCATCTCGTGTTCAAAGAGTCCTTCCTGAGAGAAACCATTTAAAGCAATGTTAGAGACGCTACATCTGTGTATCTGCAGGAATTAAAACAAACACGTACAAATACACTTAACCCAAACAGTTTGTAGAAATCTATGGCCTCAGAACATTGTTTTTAAAGTAAACAGACTTAAAACATTTTTAATAATTATGTGGTATAGTGGGCAGTGAGTGTAATGTTTTTAAGTTTTTTTTTAATTTTTAAGAGGGGCTTAAAATAAAGATTTAAGACTTATTTTAAGGCTCAGGCAAGACATTTTATATGTTCAACTCCAAACTCCACACAGTCCTATCTTGAGGCACATGACTTTTTTTAAACTACGGCGGTCAAAAGTCCAAATTTCATCGGAATTTAACAGGAATTTGTTATTACTTGGGAAATACAACATTTATTGTTGGAAACTAAACCTTATTGATTTTACCATCTGTGACCAGAATCATGTCCCAAACAATAATAGAAAATTATCTGATATATAGCGCCCCCTTGAGGTCATGACACTTTATGTTGTGGTTTTCGTTGTTTAATTTGACTGTATTTTAAGTAGTTTTAACAATTCTTGCTTAAATACACCTCTTAACTTAGGATTGGTCATATTTCATACTGTAGCAAACTTGCCACTGAAGGGCGAGAGCCCTTTGATTAATTTTTTGTTTGTAATGGACAATGATGCAAGACAGGAAGTGAAGTGAGAGAAAGAGAGTGAGGAGGGATGGGAAAGGAAAGGATCAGGAATCGAACCCACATCGCGCCATGCACTACACCACGGGGTTGGTGAGATTTTAAGAATTTAAAATGCTTTTTAAGGACATAATTGCACTTAAGTGTTTTTTTTGTAACCAATGGACTAAAATGTTAGGATAACCCAAAGTTTTAAGTTTTAAATTTTAGGTCAACGTTCAAATTCAAATTTTCAACAAAAAAAACATACTTTTGCAACTTAGAAACCAAATCATCGTGGAATTTCGAATCCTCTTAACCCTTTTTAGACCGTAATGGTTCAGGAAAAATAGTATAATCCGTTTAAATCACTTTTAAAATCTCTTGAAAACAGATGCTCCACAGAGGCTGCTCTTTCTCTGGAGATATTTGGCTTTCGTTAGATTTTCGGCCCAAAGATGCCAAGCTCTCATTCCAGCCCTTTCTCCTGCTCTGGGAGTACTTATCTCAGGCTGAATAGAACACAACATACAGATGAAGATTTACAGCTCCCACATGTCTCCATGGAGGAATGAAGGTGAACAGCTCCTCTCCAGTGTGTAGAAATATCACAGAGGGATTAAAAACACATTAAGCACCTCATTGAGTTTGTAGACGTAGACTTGCCCCTGTTCATCCCTCTCTGGACCCATAAACATGGGGGCTCCCACAAGAAGGATGTCGGTGTAATTGTCATGGTCGATATCATGCGTCTGGAGGACACTCCCAAAATAGGAGCCAATCTTAAAAGAACAAGACACATAAGAACCAATGAGAATGGAACTACACTTATGCTCAAAAGTATTACATTTTCTGATTTCTTGGCCATTTTTCAGAAAATATTAATGATACACGATGGTTCATATTTGGGTGAAGCCATTTATTGTCAACAGAGAAGATAAAGAACCTCGCGAGACTTCGAGCAGTCATTGATGTTAAAGGAGGAATAAAAAATATTAAGTAGACTATTGGTCAGGGTCATTTGGAAAGTTTCTGTTTAAAAAAAAGGTGAAAATTACCGTATTTTTCGGCTCATAAGACGCACTTTTTCTTCCCCAAAACTGAGGGGGAAAAGTTGGTGCGTCTTATGAAGCGAATGCAAACCGCCGCGAAGTCCGGTAACGGCCGTATGAGAGGTGTAAGAGCTCCGGAGCTAGGCCGAAGCCGCGGCCATATTTGTTTACCCAGCGCTGCGCGCTGACGTCATCGCCCATCTCTGCCATAGCGCGGTCGTAACGAAAACGAGAAAAAAAACTACATTTCCCACAATGCCTTGGCTACGGTAGCCGCAGCGGTGCTTCCGCATCCGTACTCACGAGCGAAACTGTTGCCGTTTCTCACACATTAAACATAAAAGAGCCCCGGAGCTAGGCCGAAGCCGCGGCCATATTTGTACACCCAGCTTTTTTTTGTTTACTGTCTGTTCATGTTACATGTTTGGCTGTTAACTTTTACACAGTTGATATAAAATATTTTACAAAAGTATTTGGTTCAGAATCTTTTTTTTCTAGATCTTCCTCTTTTAAAATTGGGTGCGTCTTATGTGCCGGTGCGTCTTATGAGCCGAAAAATACGGTAGTTGAAAACTTTTACCAGTGTGTGTCAACTTTATATGCATTGTAATGAATATTCACGTTTTACAGGAATTCAAGAGATGCGTGTGAACATGAACCTGTTCTCCTTTAAGCGTTTGTGTAATTGTGACATTTTCTCCATCGAAGCGATAGACCGTCACTCGCCCGCTATGGTTAAACCGTGGAGCTCCTGCGATGTAGAGCACTCCGTTGGGTGTGTAAGCGGACTGTACGTCATAACCTGCAAAAAAAAAAAACCACCCAGCATTGTTTACCACCACACAAACCCATTTACAGTAGTCTGAATGCGTAACAAGAAACAGCTGGGGCTGAGGTCATAAACGGCTCGTAGCAGAGTCATGTTATAAAGCATTTGTCTGATTATAAATGGTTTTCTGCAAACCGGTACATAAGAAACATTGCTTCTGACAGCTCGCTCTCCAAACACAGATTATCAGAGCGTTGTTTCAAGTTACTCCCTTTGTTTCCCTCTGAAGCACATCCTTAAAAGGGGAAGTTTGCACAGTGCAAGCTTTAGTACTTGAGGTGCGAGTGTTTATGGAATGGTAGGAGATTCTGACAATGTGTTTGGACTGCTAGCACAATTGTGTCTTCTATTGTAAGCTTCTCTGCCGTTCTGAGGTGAATGGTAGGAAACAAAGCCCCTTATATGCATCACTTAGATGTAAAAGATTAGTAGTTATTTTACAAATCTTTTCAGATGTTCTCCACGTCTGCCAATAGCACTTTTAGCATTAGCTTAGCATAAATCATTTAATCCGATTAGACCATTAGCACTTCCGTGTATAATGATGAGTTTCAATGTAAATACCTTATCTTCCTATTTAAAAATTGACTGTTGACTAAAAGAATCTTTACAGATGTTCTCCCCGTCTGCCAATCTCACTTTTAGCATTAGCGTAGCATAAATCATTGAATCCGATTAGACCATTAGCACTTCCGTACATTATGATGAGTTTCAATGTAAATACCTTATTTTTCCTATTTAAAAATTGACTGTTGACTAAAAGAATCTTTTCACAAGTAATAAAAAGAACGTATTTTATATAGTTGGATATTTAATGTAGACTTCTTACCTACATATCCTGCCATTCCTTCATATCTCTGGACAAATGGGTTGTGGAAAGTGTTCTTTTTGGGAACAACAAACTCATTGTCAGCTTGCATCACTACGGTCCCGTTCCAGTCAAAAGCACCTACAGCCCCCAGCATCACACCTGTCTATCAGAAAGACAAACGCTTTATAAAAGCTAATACTTCTTGCTATTAGATTAACTTATAAGCATAAAGTAATATGTACATTTTCACCACTAGATGTCACACTTCAGAAAAATAGGTCTTTGTTTTTGTGAATAACGGGGGGATCTTAGTTATGTTGGCTTGAAAAATCAAATCATGTCAACTCAGATTCAAGAATCAGTTCATCACCGGGAGTCCTTGCCAAACTGAGTCATTGACTCTTTTGAGTCGATTCTTTTGATTCTCGTTTCATTCCTAAAAGTACAGGATTTGAACCCGTTAGAGCTAGAACAGTTTGCTGAGTATTTCTTCCTTTCTCGATACTAAAACCACAATAGAATCTCTTTAGATATTCAACTTCTGATTAACCAACTCACTCCAGTACAACCCTTTGCATGTATTTAAAGGGTTCAAATATAGTACTGAAACAAAGCTGTTGTTTCATTAAAGCAAAGGAAGGATGTGACACAGACACATTTCCTCCTCTGATGCATCCAGAAGATAAACTGTTTACGTGGTTCTACAACAATTCTGCACAAGACACCAGATGAATTGCAAAAAGTCAGACAAAATAAACGAGACAACATAGAGACTGGACCCTTACTTTAGACGTGTGAGCGCTGAATCCTGCCTGAGACATTTCCATTTCGAAAGAGGACGTATGGTTCCCAGATGTGGCTGTTACATAAAATACAATTATACATTCTAGATTTGGTTAAGATTGCTAGTTTTTATTACATGTTATGTTTTCCAAGTTATGCAATAAAACACTGAGTTTGGTTTAAATATGAAGAGACTTTGAAACATATTATAAGTGATCGAGCATCAGAGGTGCGTGGAACCCTATTGTCATTGCTAAATTTTTATCGTTTCACGTTTAAAATTGTTTTATCGCTCACGTTTTATCGTGCTCAGTTTTATCGTTTATTAATGCGGCTTTTTAGGTTAATTTTTGCTCAAAAAATCTTTTTTTCCGTCTGATTGGGGTTCAAAAAGTGGGTGTGGCATTTCAGCTTATGGTGTTCAAGCAATTTGATGCAGGCGAATGAAATTCGGCAAACGTGTGCTGTACCAAGACGTAAATGTTAGCGAAACTGACCGTGTTTCCAAAATCAACAGAAAGTGAGTTATTTCGTGTCGTACTTGAACAAACTCCTTCTAGAGATTTTATCTATTCATCTCCAAACTTTATCAGTCTTATCTTAAGGCATGTGGGATGTTAAACTACAAAGCTTTTGTGAATTCGTTAAACCGTGTGCGCACAGTGACCGCCAAAATTTTGCCATAAACAAGAACTTGTTAATACCTCAGCCATGCAATGTATGATCGAGTTCAAACTTTCCATGCGTGTTAAGAATCCATGTCTGAACAAATCTAAAAAGCAACCTAAAGTCTTAGTTATAGCGCCACCTAGTCGCAACATGGATTATAACATTTTGAAACACATGTTTGAAATTTGGAACACTTATGTAAGGGACCAAAAAAGTGAATTGGAGCGAGTTTCCAAAAAAGGAAATCAGTTATTTTTTATTTTTGTGTAAAATTTTCAGGTCTTTCAGGTACTTTAATGAAACATTACAGTAACCCACACATTGGCTACACGGTGCAACAAATCTGATAGCTGCTTGCAGCTTTAATTTGAGTAATTTAATTATACAGTGTAGGATGATACATAACCACATCATGTTTTACCTCATATCAAATAATGCACTTTACCTTCTAAAGCAAAGATCTTGCTTCCTAATGTGTCAACGATGGTCACTAATGCTTTTTCATCCGAGACGTTGAAGAAATGATCACTTTTGGTCTCGCTTGCAATGTATTCAATCTCATCTATGAACTTCTTTATTTCTTCAATGCTTTTATTTTGTCGATTATAATCCCCAAGGACCTACAAAAGAGAATCAATGTCAAAAGTCTTTAAGCTCTTCAGAAACTAAACAATCCAGCAATTACAGACTTTTTATTTGTTACACTTACAGCAACAGCAAACCTCTCAATACCGTCGTCTTGACACTGGTCTATGACGCCCTTCAGATTGTAGTGGTCATGTGACTCTCCATCTGTCACGATAACCATGACTTTTTTGACTCCTGGTCTTGCGCCTCTCTCCACTGTAAAGGCCTCTTTTCTTAAAGGGATGAACAGAATTAAATATAAATTAATTGGAACACTACTGTGCAATGTTTTAGACAGGTGTGGAAACAGAAAAAGTGTATGATAAAACCAATTATACCAACCAGGTGCTAACGAACAGACATAAAATTGGCCGAGGACCCACTAAACTGCTACTGAGAGTACAGCAACAAGACTCAAGGTAATTCTACAGTATCAACAAAGTCTCTCCAGGACAAAGATTTCAAGGCAGACTGGGGTTTCATGTGGTGTTCAAGAGGCACAAAGACACATTTTTCAAAAACAAGAACAATGCAATAAGGAATTGGGGATATGGTCATTTTGTGAGCTAGTAAAGAATCTAACTTGATACCCTAGCAACCACCCTAGCAACTGCGTATCACCAATGTTGTTCACGGAGGTGTTCACTACTAGAGCAATCTTTTATGTTTATAGATATTGTCACAGTCTTTGAATTCCAGGTCTAAGACTAGGACAACGTAGCAGCTGTCTCTTAGCTGTCTAGCGTACATCTCTAATCAAACATTGATTACAGCCAAAGAGACAACTGCTAAAGGCCCAGGGAATTAGAGGCCTTCCTCAAAAATAGTACTAAAATTTTCTATTTATATCTTTTCCAATATTGAACAGTGTTATTATTGACGCCCCCCCTCCACTCCATCAGAGATTGAAGAGCTTTCCTGCAACTGAGATTTTTTATATGGTTTGATTATTTCAATAAAAGTAGCTAAAGTTTTTCCAGCGGACTAAGTTTACCCATAGTTCTGAACAATGGAACCATCTACCAGCTCGGCTTACATAAAACCTTGGTTGATTCCCAAGTCAATAAGAACCATTCCACCTAATGGTTGCCATTTGCTTGTTGTAACTTTGTAAATTCATTTTTCACTTGATTTTAAAACAGATTCCAAATGGGAATTGGTCCATCTTAAGTAACTTAAAAGTTTTATTAGATTTATGATTAAAATATGGGTGCACTTTTTTCTTGTAACTAACCCTCTTGTTATTATTTAAATAAGTAACATGACTAAAAGTACCTGGAGTTAATAGCAAATAATTTGTAAATACATGTCAATTAGCCACATGAAACAGGAAATTCTGCAAATTCTGTACATTTTTACACTAAACTAATTCAATCTCTGAAATAACGCGAGTAACTGGATAGTAGTTTTTAAATTAAGTTCCAAGATATCACCCCAAAATCATCAAATATGTAAATAAGAAATTGAGAGAACTTAACTTTGCTCTTCCTATGGCTTTCTAAAGATCCAAGTGATGCAACTCCCTGCTGAAAAACTGATTAATGGAAATTTCCCAGTTTTTCAGGAGGGGGGTTGGTTTAGGGTAACAGGAATGAGTAAAAGTTTGGGACATATTTAAATCTATAAAAAAGTATAGATTTTTGTGTAAATAAATGTATTCGAGACAAACATTATATATGGATTTACATAACAATGCAAAAGAAAAGTCCTTTTAAATCATTTATAAATCATTATTTTTTTATGGTGAAATGTAGCATCAGAGACATTTTTTATGTGGATTTTATCAATATTTTCAATTTTATAACTTACATTTGTAGGTTTAATGCTTATGTATACATATAAAGACCCAGTGACAGAAATGGCACCCAATAGGCAAAATGGCCCATTATTATTCATTTGTCTGACATAACTGTTTTTTTTTTTTTTTACTTTTAAGTACCTTGCTGTGTCAATGCCTAGGGCGGTCATAGTTTTGTGGCCGGTTCTTTGAGGGATATCTGCAGCTTTGGCCACCAAATCATTTGTGTTGCTGAATTGGCTGAGGTTGAAAACATGGCCGACATCATCACCGTATGAGACAATACCCACCTGTGAAAGCAAATACCACGCATTAATGAAAACATTGATCTTTTGTGACCCAGATCTCCAAATGTATCTGCTATATGTCCCCGTCTGACTCAAATGTTACATAATTCCAGGGTAAACATTGGTTTAACGCTGTAATATGTGGTCTTCCCTCAACTCCATGCACTGGGCCATAATCTGCATGAGGTTTCATTTTCCCTGAACCAAACCTCAAGAGAGGAGCTTCCTCATGGAAAGTGTAAATGTTAAACATCAGTAATTATGGTTCTTTAAGCTAGTGACAGTTCCACTTATGTGCGACTAACTGCGTACCACTTTGACAAAACATATCACTTTGCTTTTCCACAAGCACACGTTGTTCACCACTAAGAGGAAAACAAATTGAAAAATTATAAAGAACGAAATACTGGAAGATCCGACACATGCTGTCTGGCCACCAGTCGAAGGACCATGCAATAAAAGAAAACGGAACATTCATTCGCTAAAAGTAAAAAAATGACTCTAGTGTTATAATTCTAGATGTATGAAGAAAAATGTCACCTGGGCTGGACCGATTTCAATGTTCTGGAGGAATTTGACCAGGAAGTCTGTGATGTGATGCCAGGGGTAGATGCTGTTGGACCCGTCTAGAACTATAACAATGTCCATGTCCTGCTTGCACTCTGAAGTAGCACATTAAGAAAAAGAAGAAACACCTTCACAGGTAGCTCGACTGGTAACACAAAAGGAATTCTGGGAGAGATTAAACATATAGAGAAATGTGGATTTGTTTATTTTAACCATAGTAACAACCTCCTTTTTTTTTATCAATGACAGCTCCCTAGCAACCAAACGGTTTACCCTAGCCACCAAACTTTCTGAACTCTATCTCAGGTTTGGTAAACGTTAGAGACACACGAGAGAACTTTAAATCATGTCACTGACCCCTCTATAGCAACCAGAGCGTTTACCTTGGCAACCAGTTTGGCTTTTAAACTTTTTTCCCGAATGTAATGTAAATCCTGAAAGGTTTTATTATGTTTACATAAAACATGTGACATAGCTGACTTGAAAAAATAAACATTAAACGGAACAAAATTGGAATTGACACTTGTCTTCCAGTTATATAAGTGAACTGATGAATACGTAGCATTTTTGTTAATTTAAACATTTTATTTAGGGAGTCAAAGTGATGTGACTCATATGTATTGTGAAATATGCCGTAAAACTTATATTTTAGAATATTGTGATGGTGATATTAACTAAACACGTACTTAATAAATGAACTTTCATTTATAAATGTATGTAAAAATATATTACAGCACTGCTAGCATGACGTTAGCATTTCAAGAGCCACATTTGATAGCTTATATCGCTGAATTGTTTTGAAAGAATTATATTCAGAACACCTCAAGAACACAGAGCATTTGTTAGTATGTTTAAAATATTTAATAGGATTAAGCTTTGTATATGCTAACAGGATGCTAGCATGTTAGCATGTTTAGCAAGACTAATACTGGCAAAGTGCTGAATTGTTTTTTAAACACTATTTTAGCATTATAGCATGTAAGCATAAAACAGTTGTTAACAGTTGTTTAAAAAGTGTCATTAATCTTAACAAAAAGCTATTAGCTGTTAACTGTACTAAGCATGTGCTGCTATCATGTTGTTATCCTGTAAAACAAAGTTACAGTATGTTAATACCATAAAATATAGCATATTTGAAAATGTTATGATTCCTTGTGTTCAAAGTCGGAATAAATGAGTCAAATTTGATTCAAAGCAGAACGCAGATGAAATTATGCGTACGTTTTGCTTGTTCTGGAGATAAGTTTCTTGTGATTACTGTTCATGCTTTGTGTATGAGTGTGTATAGGGTGAGTCACTTGCTCCAGGTTGCATTGGTAGATGTCAGTTTTCCTAAACACTGTCCTAACATAGCCATCTAGGCCAGGAGGGGACCGGCAGTGGTTTATATGACTGGAATGCAATAATATACACTCAGAACTTATGCGTAGATCACTGTCTGTGTGTGTTTCATACCTCGTACAGTTGGTGCAATGGAGTTTAGGACTTTGAAGGATGAGCTAACGTTGGAGCAGATGCCTGTAATGTACTGCTGCTTTCCACACATGTAGCCATACTGGGGACCACAAGCCTACAAAGTGAAAAAGACACAGTTTCCAAGTATCAAAAGCCGATTTTGACACATTTGAACATAAATGACACTCGTTAAGTTATATTTAAATCTCCGCCCTTAACATAAAGTATTCAATTTGAAGACATTCAGTGCTAGGGTTGTATTTTTGGGCCTTGATGCAGCCAGAAAATGTCTATTTAAAAAAAAATGCAAGATGAATAATTAAATTAAACATATTCTGTCCACTGTCGAAAGAAACTGTAAAACAATTCACACACACTGGATATATTTACACACAATAGCCAAGTAATCTATGCTAAGCTATGTTAGTGATATGAGACTCTCAATACTCAGTGTTCTTGTCCATGTCTTAGTCTCAATACTCTCCAATTTTGGATATATCTTTGTCTCTATGCTCTCTGTTGTTGTCCATGTCTTTGTCTCAATACTTTTAGTTCTTGTCCATGTCTTGGGCTCGATACTCTCATTTTTGGCTGTGCCTTTGTCTCAATACTCATTGTTCTTGTCCATGTCTTTGTCTCAATACTTTTTTGGATATATCTTGGTCTCTATACTTTCTGTTCTTATCCATGTTTCAATCTCGATACTCTCTTGTATTTGGCAGTGCTTTACTCTATATTCCTGTCCATGTATGTGTCTCGATACTCTTTGATCTTGTCCATGTCTTGGTCTTGATATTACTCTTCAATCTCTGCCATTTCTGGGTCTATATACTCTCCATTCTCAACCGTATCTGGTCTAGATACTCTACAGTTTTTTCATGTCTTGGTCTTGATTCTAAATGGTCTTATCCATGCCTTAGTCTTGACCCTCTTTTGTTTCAATTGTGACTGGGTCTCTATACTTTCCAGTCTGGAATGTGTCTTGGACATGACACTCTTCGACCTTGCCCATGTCTTGGTCTCAACACTCTCTAGTCTCAGCTGTGCCTTGATCTCAGCACTCTCCAGTCTATGCCATGCTTTGGTCTTTACACTTTCCAGCCTTGGCAGTGCCTTGATCTCAATACTCTCCAGTCTCAGCCTTATTTTAGTCTCGGTTAAGGACGTTTAGACTATAATACAGCTAAAAAGTATAATCGCGATATCTGGTGAACAGCTGAAAAGATTACCAAACTCAATGCTTTAACTCTTTGGAAGTTAACTTATTAACTCAATGTGCATAAATCCCAAAACAGAGTTTGTTTAACAATGATTTCTCTTCTTATAGCATCATCTCATTTTTACCAACATATTCTTTGTGCACTGTAGTTTAGTTATGCAACACCATTAGAGATTTCTCCTGATTGAAAAGCTCACCTCCAACAATTGATTATTGATTTAATTAGCTGTGTTTAGATATTATTTTTCTGTTGCAGTTCTTTGCAGCAAATGTGAAACTGGAAATGCATGTGGGAACTGTTGAAAGCAATCTGTCAGAAACTTTAAAAATACACAGAAATGTTTGGTTGTGACAGCCTGGACTCCATGCTGTACTCATTACCTTCTATTACACTGATTACACTGAACATCTGTGCTTTAAAAACTCATTTTGTCTCACTGCAGCTCCATTTAAATAAGCCCCAGAGATAAACAAAGTGATACGATTTCCCAAAACCCTTCCCCTCAATCGTAAGAAAAAGCCAAACACAGACTTCTGTAAAATGGATTTTAGATTTCCTGGAATTTTGATAATAAGGATTGAAACCTAATGAGAACCCTCACACGATCCTGGTGGAATTACTGCATTTACAATTTTTATTTTAGCTTGTAAAGTCTAGTCAAGTTACATCTGATTCAAAGAAGATTCGGGTTTTATCCAACTTAATTTGGGTCCAGATTATTTGACTAGAAAAGCAGTGTTCTCTAGATTACAATTACAACTGGTTCAAAGTAATAAAAAACTCCACGATCATGAATTGGACACATGACTCTTTCCGTTGATTTTAAATGAATAAATATAAAAATTGTTCAGACATTGTTAATACACAGTGGCTTGAGTAACAGAAGACAAACACATGTGTTGATGATTCCTACCAGAAACCCGCTGCCGTCCGGCTGAACCACAAGCGTCGTTCCCATTGTCATGTTTTCCTTTACTTCGTTTATATTCGGAATTGTTGTATTTTCTGTAAGAAAAATAGACAGATGTGCACTCACAGTGAAAATCTAATGAAAGCGATATCTAAACAAGTTTATCTTGTTAACACACACCTTCATATGTGGGGTTTCAATACTGAAAACAGGTTTTGCTGTTTCACAATAGTCTGAGTGGAAATGTGTATTGCAAGGAAGCATGAAAAGCCTCACTGCCAGCCCAGAGACACTGTGTTATCTTTGTTTAACAGTTTAAACCTTTTTTTAAAAGATTATGGCCAATATTTAAATGAAAAGGGGCTTAACCTACTTCACACAGTGAATATAATTATCAGCAAACTATTTTTTTACAGAAATTAACAAAACTTTACTTTAAAGTACACCGTCGTATATATTAATATCATTCTCATGTTCGGACTTCCTTCAAGCACTGGTTAAAACTGGTCAGGTACCTGATTTTGTACCAGTAAGGGCTTTCCAGTGCACAGTACGGCACACTTTAGTTCTAAGCAATATATGAAGACCCATATATGTCATTGAGCACAGGAAAGAAGCTTTAAAAGAACCTTCAAGTGATTTGAAAAAAATTCAAAATTTGAAATAAAAAAAAACTAAACGGCTTTTATGGGTATATCTTGTTTAAATCTGGAGATATGGGCTTCTACATATTTATTATTAATAAGTTTAACAACTGGTGTTTTCTAACGAGATTGTTTATAGGTGTGACATATAAATATCATGTTCTGCTACCGAGCTAAAAACCACATTACACTACAAGTCTGGATATTCTTTGTTAACTGCAGAACATTCAAGTGGTTGAAAATGGTATTGCATGTGTACATAACTTCTTGTTCCTGGGTCCTAGATCCTGCAGTTTATCAACTGTCCACTAGAGGCTCCAGAAGTGAGCAGGTTCTCATTGACATTCATGTTAAAATGCCACAAAAAATGTGTTTTCACCCGAGGATCAATATTGTTTCTTAACTTAAATGTTATTGAGGACAGTGATTTTGTTTGTACTAATTAAATACATCAGAGGCCTCTATGCACTGATCTGAATTTTCCAAAGTTTGATGGAAAACCATGGGTGCCAACGGACACAGAACGAGTGGTGCCAACAAAAAAGGAGTTTCACACTGCCATATCAGATACTTTTGGCAAGGAGAATGACAAATGAAAGCCGGCTCTTTTGATGACGTGAGTAGGGTGAAAATTAGCAGCT
The DNA here is from genome assembly GCA_007224835.1 of Danionella cerebrum. NCBI lineage: Eukaryota > Metazoa > Chordata > Actinopteri > Cypriniformes > Danionidae > Danionella > Danionella cerebrum. The sequence goes on along the minus strand of SRMA01026936.1, from coordinate 420,191 downwards.
TGGTGGCGCTCATATTACATTTTCATAGCAACTTTTAACAGGAAACAGAAAATACATTTTTTGTCAAACAGCTCCATGTGATCGGCCTCCAACAGTTTAATCCGCTGTTCTTTGAATTCTGCTCGGCCGTCCTCTCCTTTTTCTCGCGGAGTGCATCTTTTGTAACTTAAACGCCATCTTCAGGCCGGGAGCGTCATTGCGTCAATATTTCCTTGCCCCAGACGAAGTCATTCAAAGATATGTGTGAATCTCAATTCAGATCGTTGTGTGAAGGCTTTTAGTGCCATTTTATCTGTAACTTCAATCAACCCTAAACCCGAAGTAACCATAGCGTGAGGTGGAAAAGCTCAATTAGGTGACAGCAGACCCACGTCATGCTTATCAAGGTTCTTAAGCAGGTGGAGAACATGAATGAATCCTTTGAATTGTATGTAAAGCTTTAGATTCAATACAACCATCTGCTACAAGAATACATGCTCATATGATGAGTCATCGCTCATATCAGTGCGTGTTTAAACTCTCAGACCAAAATCTACTCAACAAATAAGAGTACTGGGAAGAGCCAGATGTTTCAGCTGTGCTGGTTTCTCTGACTAAAACCAGATGCTGTTAAGCTTCGGATCATTAGCACTTTCACAGTTGTGCATACCAGCTTTCTAAATTAAATCACCTAGACATCATCCATGTTTAGCAGTAGTGGGCAATGTACTTCTGGCTTTGCAAATATCTATAACCCGACAACAAAATGCTGGATTCACAGTCTGTGATGAGGCAAATGCGAGAGTTAGTTTTTGTATGTCAGACCCTTGGATTAATCAGCCACTACTACATATACCAAGTGGTGTCACAAAAATTAGGTTTCAAATTACGGACTTCAAGATTGGATCATTTTCAGATGAATCGAAGACCACACACAGTTCATTTCTAATCCATTTATTAGAAGAACGCTACAACAGTTTCACAATAGTTTGTGTGCGCATAAAGCAGCATGCCCTCAACAAATCATTTTATCCTAATATAAAAACCTTTTTTGAAATATGAAAATGTAACTGCGCCAAAATACCACAGCACAGTTTGAGTATATACCTATACTTTTTATAATTACAAGCCATAAACATTCTTTTGCCATGAATGACTGTGAGTGAAAGTGAAAAAGTTGCTTGTAAAAGTGCCAATTACAAGTATTTTCAAGATAAAATGTTTGATTAAAGTTCCCTGTGTCATTATGAGAAATATAAACCAATCCCCAAGTCTTTATGAGTTTCCTTAGCTGAGATAGTGATATGCCAAATTGGTTGCTATGGTGAACAATCAGGTTGCTGTGGAGGTATCTGTGACATAATAAAATGTTTCCTGTGTCACAATAAGTTATATTAACCAACCCCGATGTCGGTATAATTTACCAAAGCTGAGATAGTCCACAAAATGTGGTTGCTAAGGTTAACAGTTTGGTTGCTAGGGAGCTGTCAGTGATGTCCTAAAAAACTACATTTGTTTCCATGATTCTCTATGATGTTTAACATTGAAAATATTTCATCAAAAGCTTATTTAGTGCGAGGGCCCTTTGATCGCTGCTTGCGGCTTTAATTAGATTTGTTTTCCCTTTTAAAAAAAACATGGACGCATAATCCTGTTAAATGTCTCCAAAACGGACTAAATAATGCCATATGAGAAAACATTAGCAACATTTCACTAGAAATAAAAGACATGATGATGTCTTTCAAGAGCAAGGACACACAGAATAAACAGTGTGTTCTGTTGATTTAGGAAATGAGATGAGGAACCATGATTCATTTCCCCTCCCTGGAGGTGTTATTTTCGAAAAAGAAGAAGGTCTAAATTACTGTGCTTAAATCTAGAGCACTTTGCAATCTGTGTTAGACTCAAGTAGCAAACTGAGATACATAATAATTTCCATCTGAAAACTTGAGTGATAAATGCAACCGCTCACCTGACAAGAGGAATTTTTCACAGCCAGTGTCTCGGTTTGGTCCCACTGGGCATCTATAGACATCTCCAGTCCGCTTAGCAGGCTGTCCGGTCAGAGGAGAACCAATCAGAACCCTTCAAAACACAGCAGGAAGCAGAGAGAGGGGGTCATTTAACCCTGACCACAGAAAACCCTTGGGATTTGTGAGAAAGTGGAAGCACGCTGAGACAGAGTGCAGCTGATTGATTCCATAGTTTTCCAGAGGGAAAGAAAAGCAGAACACAAATACACTCACACTATTTTAATATCACAGTCACATGTGAAATGTCAAGCATTTTTGTTCTCATAGCAATGAACTGGAATTAGCAATTTAAACTGCTTTTGGATGTTTTGCCCTTGAACTCCTGAGTGATTGATGATCTTAAAGTAATAAAGTAAAAAGTTGCTTACACTTAATTATGTGTTGCAGTACATCTGATGGCACTTAGTCAAATAAAGAACATGCGCCGTGTTCCTCAGATTTTTGACAAGAGTGCTAAAAGTAGACATCCTTGTCTAAAGCATGTAAACAACTCGAGCCATTAACATTCCTCGGTACAAATGGGTCCTGACCACAGTGGATATGACTAAGAGACCCTCCAAACTTCACGGCTTACAGCTATCAGAAACAGACACGTCTTTCAGAAGTACTCCTCCAAAATGAAACAAATACCAAATCGCTTTTATTATGATTACATCTCCAGCAAAACCGGTTCCAGCCAAGGGATCAATATAATATGATGTACACTTAGCATCTAATTTTACAAAGAGCAAGATTAAGAACTTAAGGGTTTCCCAAAATAATACGTAGGGCTTTGCCGTTTTACAAAATATTCGTCTGGTGATATCAGCATTAGCATGCTAATGCTTAGCTTAGCACTGCTTACTCAGCATGCTAATGCTTACAGCCAGTCCCCATCATAGCTTAATGCTCTATAAAGAAACTAAATGTAATTTAACTTGAATAAAATAAAATAATACACAGTGATATTTTACAAAATATTAGCATAGCTTAGAATTGAACATTGAATCTGATTAGAAAAGTAGCATTTCAGTATTTTAACAATGCCATTTTAACATCATCTTTTTCAGATCAACATCATGTTTTATGCACCAGTGGAGAATAAATATTGATATTTATCAGGCTGATATTTTTAGGAACTATATTCTAGGGTAAGAGTCACCAAATTCGGTTCGTTTGGAGATAACCTTCAACACTAATATAATAAACTTACGAAGTAAACTAGACATTTCCAAGCAGGTCAGTTAGAGCTCAACTTCTGCTTTCCAGGATCTCTGTTCAAGAGTTAATATCAAGGAAAAGGAAATAAAGTTTACTTTCTGCTGGTATTACAACACTTTGTAAACAGTTTTAAATAGGAAAATTTTTCACTAAAACACTAAATTGTTCTGATCGGCCTCGACAATCTATGCTAAACTATGCTAACAGTGCTAACATCAGATCTGAAAATAGATGGTAATGTTTATCTTTAAGGGCTGGAGGATGATTTTGCTATTAAAACATTTATTTCTTAAAACTAAAATTAAAGAAAATGTTGTGCCATTGTTACAGTCCACGATTTAAACCTCAATGTTGATCAAGTTAGTACCACTGACTCTTCAATGGAGTCCTCTCGAATTTGCGTCTTCCCTGTGACGTACCCTCCCTGCCCATTGTCCGCTCTGATGATCAAACAATGCCAACAGAATTGGTCAACCAATCAGAGCAATAAAATTATAAAATATTGTAACAGAAAAGCCAATTTTTTGGTTCATCTTTGAGACAGGAAATACATCACAAACAGGAAGTGACGAGTTCTTAAAAAGGGCTGCTCCGAGGCAGCCAGTCTTTTTGTTTAGTCTGAGAAAACTTTCTCTCGCTGAAGAGCTCCTTTCCACACCCCCTTTCCTTTCTCTTCATTTCTCTCTTTTAGACAGGGGTGTGTGTGTTTAGCTCAATCGGGTGTAAATGTTTAAGTAAAATAAAGCTGCGTTTTCTGTTACAATTTCCCAAATTGCTTTCAAATTCTTCTTACTTGGTTTAGAACAAATAATCCATCTTAAACAAACAAAATAAAGTGTTCTTGTAAACACAACTATATTATGGGCCAACAATAGATAAAAACCCTCTAATATTTCTTAGAGTGCCCATAGTTTGACCTTAACTTAATGACCCCAATGCCTTTGAGCTCCAGGAGACTCAGCATTTAGATAACGATCACTTTTTGTGATCATCTCTAGCTTTGATTATGGTGTACATTCCTCATGGCATAGTCTGGAAAACTGAACTCAGTGTCACATGGATAACTTCCAATAAGTGTTCCATTCATTGCTGATCAAGATTGTGATAACAAGAGAAGCAAGACTATCTGACCCTGAGGAGAAGCCCAGTGCGATCCCAAAGACATTCATTAAATTTGTACGGGTCAATTGATGGTCAAATGTCATGTGTTCAAGTCAACCTTGAGCTTTAGCTTTGCCTTTCCGCACTGCTCCCATTGGAAAGGTCAATACTGGGTGAGATATCCCTTTGTGACTCATCCACAAATTTAGAAGAACTGCCTTAATAAAGTGATTAAAAACAACCACTAGTTCACCTCAATGCAGAGATGCTCAAAAATCTCCAAATCCCTCGATATCATCATGCAACCGCTGAATGGATCATTGGCAAGATTTACAATTCATTGAAGGCCACCTGCGAGAGGTTTACATAAAGTTCTCGAGGGGTTTTCTCAGCAGCTGAGGTGTTCTTCTAGAGGAAGAGAGTCATTTTTACAGTCAATCCACCAAAGGACTCACAGATGTCTGAATTCACCAAGGTTTCACTCTGAGGAACTGTTAAGATGGGAATACTTTACATTTATTTATAAGCATAATGTGGTTACCAGCTCTACCTGAGAACAATAGCCGAAGTATTTAACAGCAGAAGATGAGCTAGCAGGCAGCATGCTGGTCATCACTATAGTAATCTCATTAAAGATGTAAAAGATGTAAAACCATGAAGCTCCGTCATGTGTGTAATCATTTAATTGCCTATTTTAGCAGTATTGGTAGACCTCAGATTGTCTCTGTACCTAGGGGGTGTTTTGTAAGGGTGGGCTTCTGAGTCAGATTTTCGCCCATACTTTGGTTTGGGCAGTCTGCAGCAAGAGGTTGACATACATCAGGGCTCTAGAGTGCGACCAATTTGGTCGCATATGCGACCTAATTTCTCAATGGTGCGACTAAAAAAAATCAAAGGTTACACCGGTGCGACCCGTCGTTCGAGGGGGGAAAAAAACGAAACTCCGTGAGTCTCCCTGTTGTTCAACAACAGACACATATCGTGGTCTAAACCAATCAGAGATAGTGAGGAGCGTATCCCGCCCCACCCCCCCTCTGATTGGCCGTGGTCCAGATATTCCTGTATGTGTGTGAACGTACGTTTGAAAATGCATGAGATGCAGTCAGACAGAGAGAGGTGAGTCCATCGGGTAAACAGTGGATGTAGCCGCGCATTACGAGAGAAGATGAAAAGAACGATTGACAGATTTTTCATTAAGAAAGATAAGTCAGGGCCTGATCGTGAAAAGCATAACCAATGCTCTGACACGGAGCCATCAACCTCCCCTGTGACTGGCTCTAATACATTTAGAATTGAAACTATAAACTTCAAAATTTTTCTATAAAACACATAACATGCCGCGATAAATGCACTGCTCAAGTGTCCCCTCTCCCCGCTGCCTTTCAGCGGCAGGCAGCTGCAAACAGATCATCAGACGAGGCCGAGATGAGAATTAAGTTTTACGTTGCCTACAATATTGCAAAAGAAGAACTCCCCTTCACTAAATTCAAGTCCGAAATAATTCTTATGAAGAAAAATGGCTTGAACGTAAACCCGACGTACATCAATATTGTCGCGCGCACCCAATTTATAGGAGTCATCGCAGATACATTGAAAAAAAAAGACGTCTGTGCAAATTGGATGAACAGTGCGTACATGGAATTCCTGATCGACGGAGACACATATATCGCCACAAAGGAATTCGTCATTGTGTACAGTCGTATCTTGCGGAAAGGAAGACCGATGAATATATTATTGAACACAGTGAGGTCGAGCATGCTCATGCCCAAGGTAAGCCATGGCATGTTATGGAGCCTATGTCAATAATATGCCTACCGTCTCGTTACTGCATTAACCATAATATTCTGATACTTAAAAATGAAAAAATAAATAAATAGGCTGCATTATAAACTCTTGATCTGGGTAGTAAATGGTATTATCGTTTTTATTTGTTTAATTAGGAATTAATGCTGCTTCAAAGAAAGCATTTGCTGCTCTTGGGGACCAAAATCAGTTTAAAGTTTAAATTTCAGCTCAGTAAAGCACTTTAAACACTTTTTCAGTAAGTTTTAGTTACCTTTCTTGTAGAATTGTGCTTCAAATAAAGAACTTTATTTTGACCAGGTTGTTAGTAAATTATTTACAAGTCAATATTGTCTATATGGACAGTGATTTAAAAAAATAAATGAATAGATAACTAAAAAAAGTGAACTTGTGAAAATGCGGTGTTAAATGTGATGCAGTTGAAAATTTGGGTGCACCTAACTTTTGTGCTGGTGCACCTAAGAAAAAAATTAGGCGCACCAGTGCAACCAGTGCAAAAAGTTAGTCTAGAGCCCTGATACATGCAATAATAATAATATGCATTTATTCTTAACTGTTTTTCACATTGACACGTTCAATCGGTTTTTAACACTCTTCATTTTCATGAAGCAAATCAAAGGATCTGTCTGTTTTCATATGTTGGAAGTGTTTCACCAAAGGTTTAGGGCACACGGCATCACAAAATAACTAAAATTGTGTTTGAATGCCAACTTGAGTCAGCCAATAAACAAAACATACAGAGCAGTTTCATTAACTTAAAGCCGTGCTACACAAACCATGTTTTTTTTAATCCATAATATGGACACTTTAATAAACACTCCAACTGACTCCAAATATTTCCCCACTCTGTATTCACTGCTGTGACTGAAATTTCATGCAAAGGGTCATGGGTAATGTAGTTTTTCAGCATTTTGCCCTCAATATTAATACAGAAAAAAAGCAGGAAGGCATGATACATTTGCCAGAGCTATGTTTACACTTATAAGAATAAGTCAAGCAGATATAAATAATAATATGCCTACCACTTTCCTTCACTGTTCTCAAACTGTTGCACGGTGTATCCAAACATGTCCTCCACTGGTCCACTGAAAGACATCCTGTTCTTCTCGTCCACATTAAAACACGACAGCCATGGCAACAGAGCTATGAAGTAAATAACACGAGTTAAATACGACATAAACATAACATGTAGCACCATCTCTCACCTTTGGAACTTTTAGTTTGTAATTCAATGGTACACTTTGTAAACATGGTGAAGTAGGACTGGGCCAAGAAGGCTGTGGTGCTAAGATTTGGTTTGGGAATTTAATTACTGGTTTGATATCATGAGATAGACAAATCATTTATTGACTGTTACTTTTCTGTGACTCGCAGAAATAAATAAACCATAACTTTCCGTAACTTTTTAATATAATCAGAGTGAAACTGATCCCACTTGTCCATAAGCAGTTGTGTGGGAATGAGACATGCAAATTCTACAGGGAGCAATCCAACCATCGTAGGCAGAGGAATTTCACAGAGCAATGCAGAGCACCCGTCCTGACCTCTGGGACAATGTCCTCTTCATGAAGACCACTAGAGTCTGGCTTTCAGTACTGTATATAAAAGGAGACTTAAATATAGCGTTTAAATGCTGCATTGTGCAAGTCACAGAGAGCCTTTTCACATGTAACATGCAGCCAGATTCCTGTCATGATTTATTCACTTCCAGGATTTTGAAGGGAATTGTGAAGATTAACAAATCATTGTCGAGTTGAACAGGTTTGTAGATCTGGGTGAGAACACGCAGAGAAAGAGACAGTTGTGTTCCCTTGTCCTTTCCAGTTATATTCTCAGCTAATGTGCAGAGCTTGGTGCGATGGCCTCCCTGTGATCACAGGAAACAGTGACTTGCCTCATATAAAAGTCCTCTCAACCATAATTAAGATTTTCCAGCCAAGAGTCCAAACCCTGTTTTGAGTAAGTCTGAGGACAAGCAAGATACAAGATCCAAAGACAAGCAAGATATAATAGCTGATTTAAAAAAAAAAAAAGACGTTAAGATGCAAATGAGCTGAAGCAAAATGCCCATCCATTGGTCATTCTGATGAACTGAGTGGGATTTGCAACTTTGAATGAATTTCCTTTGTTGAATATAGTAGCTGGTGTGTTTTTGGTTGATTATAAGAAATTATGACACGAATGTAGAAGTGGAATACGACAAAAGGAACCAGAATATTCTGTACAACCGGATTAACTAGAACTAGAAGGTGATTATTAAGAACATGGAAGGACAGGAATCCGGTAAAGATAAATATTTGAGAATAAACTGCAGAAATGTACTAAAAAAGTGGAAGTTAATTGAAGAACACATGAGCTCAGAGAATTACAGTATCGTATTGAGATGGGACGCAGCCTGTGAAACAAGTCCAGTTTGGAACGCCAACGCCCTGGTGCAAAGATGTTCCCAACATCCTGTAGTCACTTGCTACAAACCTCCAGACTTCAAATTGCTGAACTTCATTGTATGAGTTTCCATGAATGAAGATTTGCATCCAAGCCATACATCACCAAGTGCAATGCTACGTGAAAAGCATGCCTCCAATGAACTCCAGAGCAACAGAGAAGTGTTTTGTGATGTGACAATTCCTGTATCTCCATCGGTAAATCTCATCGATTTGTCTTGGGATAGTGTCTGCAATGATAACGTTTTTCGAGATTTGGTGGAGGGAGATTATGATTGTTTTGGACAGGGTAGATCTTTTGGTAGAGCTGAAGAGCTTAGCCAGTTTAGGGTTATTTTAAATAATTTCACATAGGCAAGGGTGAACTCAGGTTGTGTCCAACGCTCTGGGGTGGGATCAGACCCGATTACAACATAAGTTTCGCTCCACTTCGAAATGAATCCTGGTGTGGTTGGATTGTACTAAGGGTTCCATCATGAAAAAGTACATTTTCAACGTTGGACCAATCAGGTTGTGGAGCTAACCTTATGTCTTCAGATTTGGAACCTCTAGGTTCATAGTCAAAAGTGTGAATATAAACCAGAAAAGCACCTGAATGAGTCCAGTCCAAATAAACCAAACCACAGTGTGAAACTATAGCGTATCTTAGACATAAGTATCTTTTGATAACACCAGTAAAGGAGATGTGTCAACCGTTGTGAAGGCTATATTATTTTGGGTGGTATTTGGAAGTTAGAAAAGCAGACCAAATTTCCTCCTCGATCTACAGACTCTGTAAACAGACACATAGAGCCAAAGGCAAGTGGACAGCTGGTCTCCTCGACTGTGATCATGTTTTTGCAGACAAACACACCATTCTCTAAACCGGGAAAAATGTCTCCTCACTTAATGAAGAGAACAGGAAAGACAAGGCTTCCAGCTGAGATTTAATAGTGGACTCTTTGCAAACACCATACGAATCATTCCAGACATGGTATAGTTCTGAAACCTTGGGAAAACATGGACTGAGAGGCTTTTAATCCACTTATAAATTGTGTTCAATCATTTTTGCGAAATTCAGGCTAATGGTGAATGTTAACTTCCTCCTCTCAAAAGGCTTGATTGATTTCGGCCTGCTTCCGTGTTTGCTCTAATAGCAGATTCGATGGCTGCCAGCCAAACAATCCCTTTGTATTGATCCCACATATGGAAGATGCCCAGACATTCTATTGAAGAACACAAATTATAGTCGACCATCAGTGTTGTTTCTCCTTTTCAGCCATAGCTTGACCATTAAAAGCAGAATATGATTGTATTAATCTGCAAAAACTTGCTTCGTCGTAATTGCACACTGTAACGTTTTTAAACTCGCAAGACTTTCACACATGCTTGTGTCCATCATGGCATTGACTCAACATTACTCAGAGATTTTGGCGCAGATGAAGCAGATCTGTTGGCTGCACATCCATGAGGTCAGTCTCCAGTTCCTCCCAATCCCAACGGTCCTTTATTGGACTGGTATTGTGAAGGCTTTTTGAATGTGTTGATCTGCCATGATCAAGCAACTGGTTTCCAAATGATTGAGCTTGTTACAGTATTCTGCTGTTTAAGGTCAGGGAGTTAAAACAATGTTCAGTAATTCTAGAAATCTTTGCTGTCATTATACCAGCAGCCCAACCTTTTCTCTCATGGCCTGATGGGTATATAGTGTCTTCTTGTTTCTACCAAAATCTGACTAGCAATACACCCCTATGTTGTAAAATCCTACTACTTCTCTATTGTCTCAGTTGGTTTTCAGGTGGTGCTTGGTGGCCACCTCAAGGATATTCAGAATTTAATGGGCCACAGAGAGAGAAAGGGGTTAGACCTTGGTCTGTGTTGTCCTGGTTTGCCACTTTTCCTTATTAAATGCAGTGCTTTTACTGTTTGCCTTGCCCTAAGGTCTTGCATAGTCTCAGTGAAGGGGGCATGGCCCAGTGAGAACGTGACGCCAATGCATACCCTCTATATCATGCTCCTTACAAACTTTGCAAATAAAACCACAGGGACATCACGGGGCTAGCCCTTGGTCTGCTAAGCTTGACTTGATTTGTGGGCTGATTGCCATCCTGGACCTACCACAAGTGGAACTGTGCATTGTATCTCCCAAAGTACATAGTTCCAGTTTGTACAAAACATCTAAAAAGATGCCCCAGGTTGATTGCTAACTGCCAACTTTATCAAACTATAATTTGTAACGACATCAACTGGCTATGAATACAAAAACGTACCAATAGTTCAACGAGCTATACAAAAAACTTCCATTTTCTTCTGACAGAAATACATTTTTAGCCAAATCTTTTAATTCATAGGGATCACAGTCCATTTTTTTCCAACTTAAGTATGTAATCATCAGAATAAGTTGTGCTTTGGCACTATTCCGTGTTAAATGCAGTGATTTTACACTGAGATTTGCTAAGTCTCATGAGGGGGGAGTGGCCCAGTCAATGCATACCCTCTATTGTGCTCCTCCCGAAACTTATAAATAAAATCTAATTTTTGTGCTCTTGGTTGCCTTGTGCTGTTCTTTTTCTTTAAGAACACAGAGGACCACAGTGGCAATGAGCATTTGTTTGAGTTACTGCTGTCTTTCTATCAGCTTGAAACAATCGGGTCGTTCTCCTCTGACCTCAGGCATCTTGGCAGTCAATGTTTGCTCCCTGTGCGAACACTCGCAGGATGTTTTCACTCTCCCTGTCCTTTCTTTGTAAACCTTTGAGATGGATACACATAAAAATGGCAATAGGTCAGCAGTTTTTGAAATAAGACCAGCATACCTGGCATCAGATATAGACATATTTAAATACCATTCTTCTGGAAGCCATATATCGAAATGGTTGTCGCTACTGAGTGGACACCAGTCAATAAAAAGTAATTGGTTAAGATGACTAAAAGTGAAAACATTCGTTTGAATATTATTGACTTCCTGTCAGTCCAACCTGAGCTTCTGCAGTTAGTGTGGGCCAGCACATCCGTGCGTATGAGACAGGACATCCTGTTAACACGCATCTTTAGGACCTCAGGGTGTGCATGACTGCAGACTATGACAACTTAGCATTTGCAACATCATTTATAATCACATTTATGCTTCAATCCTTGGTATCCATGGAGCTGTGGCATGAAAAGACCTTTTTAAATCTCTACAAGCTGTTGAAAGCGATGCTCTCAGTTTTTATTGCCGACAAGGTCGCCGCCTGTTTGATCAAGCGTCACATGACATTGCCAAAATGTGATGAACTGTAAAAAGCTGTAAAATATATTAACCCAGTCTCTGCAATGGGAGGGATTTCTCTGTGCTAAAACTGTTCAATCAGGTCATTTGGCAGCAGAAGACCTATGAGATCGTGATAAATAACGACTTGTCTGGCTCACACGGATCTTTCATGACCAAGCAGATCTCAAGATAATCAAGTAAATGGGTCCTGCAGTAGACTCTCTCCTTGTTGCGCTCTTTATTCCTCAGCCAAACACTCTGCTGTATATTCCTGAGCCTGAGAACCACCAGGGACATTTCCTTGCTAACTGAGCATTAAAAAACGACGGGATTAAAAAAAAGAAATCTGTAAGTGAGTTGCTGAATAGACCAAATAATGTAACAAGAAGCTCTGGAAAAAACATGCTAAAGGAAATGGATCACGCTTAAGGTCTCAATGGTGAATATTTCAATGGCTGTCAATTAGGGGTAATGTAGTTTCAAGGGAAAATATTGGTACTTAATGCTATTTTACGATTACAGTTAAAAATTGTAATTTCTAAGCATAGTGTAATACTGTTATAATGCCACAATGTCTTTTGGACATAAAATTAACAATATATAATAGTTTTCAATTAAAAATATATATATATCTATCTATCTATCTATCTATCTATCTATCTATCTATCTATCTATCTATCTATATATATATATATATATATATATATATATATATATATATATATATATATATATATAAAACATAAACATTGCAATATATAATGGTTTTTCATGTTAAAAAAAACTGAAAAGCGAAATTAAAAAAAAAGTATTTACCTTTTTTGATAATATTTTACAAATGTCACACCTTGAAAATAGCAAATTTGAAGAGATGTGGTAAAATGTACGACAGGTTCCCTGTTCTATCAGTCACATCATCATTAAAGTGGTGAGAAACTGGAAATCCATGGCTAATCATTCCTCAATGAAGGGTAAATTTATTTCCATTTCACATTCCACACTATTAAAATTATAATGACTGGGGACCTGTCCAGGGTGTACTTCTGCCTTTCGCCTGATGTGCACTGGAGATATACCCCCTTGACGCCAAAAGGGAATAAGCGGATTGGAAAATGAATGATTAAAATTATCTTCCAGCATATGGATTAGCTTTGCATTTGCGTCATGATTTTATTTAGTTATATTGTCACAGGTTTTGCAAGTGCACTATAAAAAGTAACTTTCATAAGTTAAATTGGCAAATCGCTTTAGCAAAATCACAGTTTGCCGCTCACGAACATGCTGCCTTCAGATGTGTTTTATTGTACATGAAAAAGAACGCCTACGGAATGACATAATTCTCCCCCTTGGTTTCAGAAGCTCTTTTTCCAGGTTTTTCATTCAAAGCAGCAGGAGAGAGACCCTCGTGGTGCTCAGCCAAACGCCCACCTCAAACAAACACTCACTCACACCCTGACACTCCCCATAACTGTCCGTTCCCACGGAACATTTCACATGTGTGACCACCCAAACCACAGATGAGCCACGCAGGACTAAAAATACAACCAGCGGGGCAGTGGGGGTCACTTCCTCCAATGTAAAAAGAATGGGAAGCAATTGGGAATAACGGCTACTCAAATACAAAGTAGGAAGCCATATCTTTCAAAAATATTTCAATGTTTTACAGAGTGCTGCAAAAAGTTAAAGCATCCCCAAGTTCATTTGCCCAAAGTCCTCTTAAACCTTATATGGACCTCTTAAACCTTAGAGGTGATCCAATTTGTGTATCCAATTACAATCGATCTGTACCAGATATTGACGGATTAATTACAAAAGGAAAAGGTTGAACCGTCTCAATCTGCAGCCTTAGAATCAAGCGAATCATGGCCCTTGGCTAATTGCAGCCTATCACATGTGCAAGAGCAGCTCTGGAAATGGTTAGAGACACAGCCTGTCCCACTGGAGGGGAGCGCGATCCTCTACTGCAGACAATATCCAGCTCACTTCCTGAATCCTGGAGCTGCCTCTAAAACAGTTCTCCATCATGATACAGCACACACTGACTGATGCTTCTCAGCTGCTGCAGCTTACTCTGGTCTCCCGGATGGTACTTGATTTATGTGAGGATTGGGATGAAATCTCTGTTGAGGCCAGAGTTCAAGCTAAACATTATGGTGACATGGGGGGTGCAGTACTTTATGGATGGAATAGTTTAAAATATTAGGACATATGTTCACTTTTTGTTTCAGAATTTGTATTTTTTCCAGAGAGTTCTGTGTCATGGACGACGGCTTTTCTTTTCTGTCTGGAATAGATGTGTTATTTGCTCCTGTGCTACAGGGAAGATAATGTAATCTTCCTTCAGGCCTTTCCCCACAAATGCGCTGGAAAGTTCAATCACATGACGGATGAAAAAGGCCCATGAAGACAAATACTGTTCACTTTCTCCTGCACGGGCTCTCTTCACTGAAATGCAGTTTTCTAAAGATTTATTCCACTGTTTATAGATTAACAGGTTTAGAAACCATGTCACTCAATCGTAAGTACATTTAAAGGTGCTTTTGTTTCTTGTAGAATTCATGAAATCAAAGCAGCAAACTGATAAGAATTGCCAGAGACATTATCTACAACTTTATTTTACAAAGGGTAATGATATAAGAAGAGTACGCTGACCCTAGAGGTGCCTCCACCAAACTCACGACTAGAGCACCCCCTAATTTAAACGAATCATGCTGTGACTTATTTCTGAAAGGAACATTCCACTTGTTTTGAAATTGTTCTAAATCTCCCTATGAGATATTAAGCAGTGTTAAGAAATAGTCAGCCATGCTCCAGATCTAGCGATTGCACATTTAGCATAGCTTAGCATAAAACATTGAATCCAATCAGACCATTAGCATAAAAAAACTTGATTATTTTACAATGAAGGGCTTTTGTACACATAATGTCCAAAACATTTGTACAATAGAAAAATCGTACTTTCACGTTGTGTCTATTGCAAACTACTTTTTAAGTTTTTTCACATTTCCAGGAAGGAATTTCTAACAGGTTTGCTCCTTCTGTGGTTCCGTAGGGAGGTAAACACTCTCCTACCTCTTCCCACATTCTTATGATTGGATTTACTCAGTAGCTCCCCTTTTTTTGCTAAAGAGAGGTTGTCAGAAATTCCCCCATCACTGCTTTAAAAAAGCCATTTTCTTTTGAGATTTGTTTGTGTTTTTGAGAATTTTACGCAGCGAGTTTAAATATAGTGAATTACAGTACTACCACCTACGACTAAATACTTTATCTGCAGTAAATACAATTCAATAGGACATTGACACCCAGAATAGCACAAATCCCTGTCAGCCAATGAGCAACAACTAACACTGAAGCACCTGTGCACTCAGTATTTTCAGTTCACTTATAGTTTATGGCCTGTGAAAGGGGAATCAGCAGGTTGTACCCCCGGGTCATGTTCTTTTTCCTTTTGTGAAATGTATGATTTGTTGTGCTGAGTATTTTACGGTGGTTCTGGGGTTTCCCTGTAATGTTTCATTGCTCATGTTCAGGAATGCTGCTTTTTTTATTACAAATCCTCCTACTAGCCCTCTGCCCTCTAATGTCTGGCATGATCTGGTATGCAACACTAAACATTTAGAGTCAGGTCAGATATGTCCTAGTGCTGTTTAAATACGACAAATAAATAACAAAATAGAGAACTTACTTAACTATTTATCTTTCTCATACTGGATCTCATATATTATGTCTGGTTTGGTGACAAGCATGCAAACATAGGGCAGAGTGAAGGTGGTGGGTACCACAAAATTGATAGATTAAGACTAGTTAGGGGCTGTTGGGAACACTTAAGTTGCTTATTATCTTGTTCTGACAGTAGCAAAGATATTCAGTGTAAACCCTAAATATGGGAGCACCCCTCATTGAATTGCATTTAAAGCTTTGATGAAAGATAGTTTCTGTATCTTATTCTGCATGATTTCTGGCAATGTTCCCATTGACAAAGATGAAAGAACATCTACCTAATGTAAATAAAATGACAATGACAGTCTTCTGAGCTCAGAAAGTTACATCCTGTGCTCAGTTTGACAAGTCAGCAAAAAGAGCATCGGCACACCATCTACTAATGTTCATGCCATTATTTGTAAACCAGGTCTGTAAAATCTTTTACAAAGAATGGTCTGTGGTACGAATTTTGGAGTCTACTTTGGGTGCAATCCTGAGGTGTGCACACCAATATTTGCAAGGCAAATCAAATTATAATGTGAGAAAATGTGCATTCATCTTCATCTAGAGGTGAAAAGATGGGATAACCCTTGGAAGTACAAAACCTGTGATATGGCTTGTGTTTTTCATGGTTCTGGCACAAAACAAAGCATAATGGCACAAAAAGGAATGGTGTATAAGGTTTAAGAGAGATTTGTCTGTTTTTTTTTATAAAATTTTCACATTGTTTTGATCTTTGCTTTTGCGGAATTTAAGATTTTTTCTCAACACTTGATTTTTGTTATAAAACATAAACACTGTCAATTTGCTGTCAATTTTTTTGATGTTTGCTATAAACAAATGGCAAAGTATAACCCTCCAACTAAAAATAATGATAGTCGTACTAAAAATAATTTTAAAGATGTTTTTAGAGCAAAAAAGGTGAAAAAGGAACTGAAAATCTTAAGAAACTGATTTTGGCAGTGGAGGTGTGTGTATAGCAAATCACTAGCAAGGAGAATAAATGTCCGCAAGTGATATAGATCTGTAACTCAGTACTTTTCTTAACACAGTACTTTTCTCTGCTTTTTTTTTTGTTTTTGGTAAATAAATCAAGCACCTTTTGGTTTCCCAGTTCATGACGCCTTTGATAATGAATTATTTTTTACAATAACTACAAACCTCCGAAGGTCATGTGGCCATCAAGCTCAAGAACAGTGAGTAGAGAACTATGATTTGCATGGAGACCGCTGCATCCAAGCCATACGTCACTAAGTGCAATGTAATGTTTTCGACAGAGTGTAACAGATGAAAGAACTGGACTCTAGAGCAGTGGAGATCAAGCTCCTCCATCTGCCATGGTTGTTGCCATGGGGACAGAAATTACTGTGAATTTTGGTGGATGGGGGATTATTGTGTCGGGTTGTTTTTCATGTCCTCGGTTAAGTGATTATTCAAAATTGACCATCTAATATATACTCTTTTCATAGAAACACTGAACTTAACACTTTGCTTGATCCCAAACAACATATTTATATCAGAACTAACTACTATCTTAAATTTACCGGAGGCTACTCTTTCTGTAAAGGTGCTTTGAAGAATCTGCATAAAAGTGCTTCATAACTACATTTAACTTGAGCTATCTGATGCATATTCATTGTAAAATAGCACTTCACTTTTTGGAAAGGCTAAATCAGAAGGGGCACTTTTGTTGTTAAAACCAAAGATTTTTTTATCATCTGAGCATGCACAGATGGGATGGAAACTTCAGGCACTGTGTATCTGACCAATCAGAAGAATGGAGTGCCAGTCTCCACTTCACTCGCTCAAACAACCAGCGGTACTTTTCCAGAGCTTGACAGCTATTTGGCTCAGAGTAGAGGACAGGAGCCATTTTTCCCGGTGAACAGGAAGTTTTGAATTCTTCCTGTGATCATGTCAAAACAGTAAAAGAAACACAATACTGAGGCTTATCAACAATTTATAAGAAGCATTCCAGATTGTTCTGTAGTTTCAACGTGAACCTTTTCGCAGAAGCTGGTGGAGGAGAACCAAAGCAATGATTGCACTCGTTTCTCAGAAAAGTGGGTTGTTTGCTAAATTGTACTGATACCACTTTGATATCTCCCATGCCTGAGCATTAACTCCACATTTGCCAAGTCTGGAGATTATTTCTTTCAAGAGCTGAACAAATACTGCACATGAGCCATGTCGTCTATCTACAGCAGCCTTTGACTAATTAGAGGACTGGGGCTCGAATGACATTTTGAAGTTTCCAAGTATGGAAGAAGACAGTTAAGAGAAAGGTCTTCTGGGAGACTGGAGACTCTTTCCAGTAAGTGCAGTAGATTTGTGACTGGAGATCATCACCATTCTGGCGAGACATGTCTTACTTCACCTTGCCTCACTCTACTCTTAAGCATTCATCTCCTAATGACGCTATTTTGGTGCACATTATTTAATTAAACCAAAGGGGCTGAAACCAAACTACAGTCAGCCATATTAGATGAGAGAAGTAAAACGATTTACTTGATGAAGTGAAACGAGTTTTAGTCACTGCTGACTTGTATATCCTGTTTTGAAAAGTTTTTGTTGACAGAAATCTATTTACTGATTCGATGTTTTATTCACACAATGCACCCCAGAAACCCATTGATGAAATAAGAACATCATTTGGGGCTGAAGGTGCATACGACCCTTTAGTAATTGCTCAGTTTTATTGTTTTGTGGCTTCTGTGCATTTTAGAGTGTCTAAACATGCTCGAAAAGTCTCAAAAGTGGTGAAAATGTAAAAAAATGCCTCTATAGCGCCACCTAACATGGTGCGATAATGGTTTGTTTTAAGTAAATAATAGGGGTGTAACGGTACGCTAAAATCGTATTCGGTTCGGTACAGTGTCTTGGAGAGCTCAGTTTGGTTTAGTTTTTGGTACAAAAAAATAAGAGCTTACAAAATCTTTGAAAAGCTGCCAATACACAATAGAATTCTTGCATAAAATAAATAAAAGTGACACATTTGGGTGATATTTTAAATAAATTGCACTCTTTATTAAGAAATACAAATTTTTTAAATAAAAAATTAAATAGTGATCCTAGTTAGGACCTGAAAACTTTTAACACTAGCAAACAGCTTCAGCTTATATATCAACAAAACTAACGATTCAAGTTTTAAGTTTTTGGCTAAAAAGATTAACCTATCCACATTTTCTGAAGAGAGCACAGATCTGGTTGCAGTGACACAACCTCCAGCAGTAGAAAATGTTAGATGTGTTGCCTGCCCGATCTCCGTGGAACAATGTCGGTATACAACTTTAAATTTATCCACTCGTCTATCCCCGTTATGTCTTTTAACAGAGAAGCCAAAGTGTTCCCAAACAGGAGACCGTAGTGAGGTGGGAGGGTCTTCAAGCTCTGGCTTCTCTTTCGCTGTTGCCATTTCTCACAGCTACCTGTCTAGCTCTACTGTGCGTCACTCAATAGCGTCCGTGCGGAAACTCGCCTAGGAACATTGTTCCGCTGCGCTTAATATCGCGTTAATAATAAATATTTATCATTTAATTAAAAAAATATACCGAAACAGTACGTAAGTGTACCGAACCGAACAGGCCGCACCGAAACGGTTCAATACATCACCGTGAACCGTTACACCCCTAATAAATAAGCAATGAGGCAAACTGGAGCATTTTTCATGGAGCATGAGAGTTTGCATGTTCTCCTAGTGTTTCATGCTTTTTGGTCCAAAAACATGCTTTAGGTCAATTGAAATTTCAAAAATCTGCAAATAATAGCGTGAGTATGGTTTTGCTCAGGGTGCACACTGCTTTTCATACGATGTGAGCAGGAGATAGACCCCAACAGAACCCTTTGACCCTGACCAGGAATCAGGGGGAAAGAAAAAAAAAGATTGTTGCACGTCAAAAAAACAACAACATGCTTGATCAAAATAAACCTAAAGTTGTTACAGTTTGCATATATAGACCTAAAACAGCGGGGTTCACCTGATTCATGTGCTGAATTTACTTTGGCTCTCAAAGCAACGACACCTGCACACTTCTCTCAGAAATCTTAAATATCACTGCTTCAATTACCAGATTTGACTGACTGACAGTGACGTGGACCCACTAAAGAGTAAGAGGGATATCTGTTTAGATTAATTAAGATATGAGGAGCAGACTGAAGCTCTATATCTGCAGCTGCAGCCACAACTCAGTTCCTTAACACAGGTCATGAGTCTGCATCACATGAATCACTAAGAATCTGAAACCCAGGAGACATCTGACAGCTCTAATTCTGGTTAACGGAGAGGGAACATTTGATGAGCAGAAAGTCTCTTCCCTAAAAGACCTTCAATCCAATTTATGAGATTAGAATTTTTTTTTTTTGAGAAAAGATAAATGTTTTAGTGAGAAATGACAAATAAACAAATAATTTGAAAAACAACTTTTGGAAGAAAAACCTGCACTTTTTAGATAAACCAAAACGAACAATGAAACAAAAAGAAACTTTTGTAAACATTCAATATATATATATATTATATATATTATTATTATTATTATTATTATTATTATTATTATATAAATTATATATATATATAATTTATCATATCATTGTTTTAATGAAAAATATAAAAAATAGCAGTGGAACTTAGCAAGGAGAGAAAACTCAAATGTTTCAAATGGCTATGCATTTTTTGGCCATAGTTAAACAGTATTTAAATTACATTTAAGGGTTTATTAATTATAGTGTTTTGACAATAATTTTAAAACAGTTAAAAAGAATAGGTACTCAGCTTAGGGTGCATGTTTTAGACGTGTGGGAAAACCAGAGATCCCATAGGAAAAACCAACACTAGTAATTCCAATTGACATAGGGAGCTATACTGGGAAGTTACATGCAACTACACGCAAAGAGGCAACAGTGTGATAACAGTTTATGTGTGAGCACATAAATTAGAAATGTGTTAAATGACATTCAAATGAACGAAAATACTTTTATTTTTACTTATATATAAACGCAGAGAGGTAACCAACATTAACGCTAAACATAAACAGCTGCTTCATGTTCAGAGAAAGCCCTTCAGAATCAAACACGACGTAAACATGAGGTTTAGTTGCTGTCCCACAACAAAACAATAAAGTAGGTACAGTCAGAAGAGCTTACTGGCGCACTTTTAAGTGGATATTACAGTCGTGGGTCAATAACAGGCTACAATGGAATGTACATGTGGTTAATAACTACAGAAGCTGAGCGAGTGAATGGTGTAAAGCCAAACATTAGTATCGCATGCTCCTGCGCAGGTCTTATAGAGCACTCAATGAACCGGACAAACAGTACTAACTAAACAGTGGATAACGTACCGAGCAGCGCTGCGAGAATGAACTGGTAGACTCCAGAAAACATCTTCCCGGCTGACTGGAAGCGAAGCTCCTTCCCCTGGACGCGCAGACGCTCAACTGAACTGAAGTGAACTGACTCCTCCGGAGGCGAAGACTCACTCGAGTCACTGCCACAGCGAGCATTTCCTCTGCAAATCAGCTTCAGAAGAAGATTCAAAGGAAGTAAAATACAGTACTGTGCAAAAGGTTGGTGTGAATAATGTTTTTAAAAATATAAACACTGATTGTATGTTAATCTAAACTAAATGCAAAGTGAGAGAACCAAATATTAGGTGTTACTACTTTTTGCCTTGAAACTAGCATTTATTCTTGCACTTGCACAAAATCATGTAGGATTATTGTTGGACATATTGCCCGTCAAGTGCTAGTGATCATTAAAATTTCCAATCATTTATTTTTATACGGATTTTGAAATATGACGTAAAAAGTCATATTTCCATTCTTTATGCATAAATAGATGCAGATAAACACTAAATTTGCACATAAACCATGATGGATTTACCAAATGCATTTACCGTATAAACCCCAATGGCAATGCATTTTTCTGTCAGAACTGGGGCGTGGTGATATTGTGCGCCAGTTTACAATAAAGTGACAATTTTGATCTTTTGGAGTCAGTGGATGGAAAATCTGCATTATTTACAAATATTTGATGCAATATTCCAGTTTGCGCATAAATTTTATTTGCATCTTTCGATCACAAGGCTAGTGTTAGACTTGGTTGAAACCCAATCAAGTTCTAAACACCACTTTTAAACTCCGGGTAAAGATGTTTTTCACCCTTTTCAAACCCTTCTTTGGACCAGGGTTAGCAGCATAATTTTGTGACTTTTGTTCAGTGTGAAACTAAGCAATGTTTGCTTGTTGCTAAAGCTTAGCAACAGAGAGCCAATCAGAAATTAGCGACATTGAATCCAGTCAGTGACGCCACAAGTGATGACTTCTAGGAATAACTGATCATTTCTGGGATGAGAATGCGACTGTAAACAATAACGCTACTGAACAACTAAACACTAGCTTCTCGAAACTTAAGAGAAATTCACGTAAGTAAATGTTCATATGCTTTGCTTGTTTGTTTCTTTTCCTTGTTCATTTGTCTTTGTATTTTATACGTTTGTCCATCTCATGACGGCTAATGTCGTACGCGGTGACATTTTATTAAAAGTGGTATCTGGGAGTGACGTGTTGCGGATCTGCTACAGTGGCGCCACAAATATGCAAATGAGAATGTTAATCCAGGGTTTAGAAATGTGCAATGTGAAACGAATCCCCATGATTAACCGTTAACCCCTGGTAAGCCAGGGGCGTTTTTCCAGGGTTTAGAATTACCCAACAATTTCAAGTGTGGAAAAGCCCTAAGGTAGTTATGGTGCATCAACAAGGTCTCTCCCAGTCTGGGGTTTCAAGGTGTGCTCATCAAGCTCTTTTGAAATAGCACAAAGAGACAGTCAACATTGAGGTTCATAGATGCAGTGGTCACCAGGGAAATGTATATTTTAGAAATGTAACCTTTGAATAAACCTTTATAATATAAAACTGATCAATTAGCGGGTATAGATGCTACACCTATAGCCTAGTCTCTTCCTGATTCCTGAAAACTTGCTTTATCCGAGGAAGAAAGGGAGAGAAATACAGAGAAAGAGAGAAACTTATCTAAAAAGCAATCTTTAGTATCTCTGCTGAAAAGGATAGTTTACATGAGTCAAACTTCCTCTGTTCTCAAAGTCCTCCCTGAATCACGTTTCAGGAAAACGGTAATTTGTGTTTTTTGTCTGTGTCTTTCTTTAATCAATTTCCTCCACCACACCCGTCTGGAAGACGTCCCTTTGAACAAGTAGATACACAGCCCATAATAGGAGAGACTTTACATATGATCACACTCAGGACATGTCCCATGGACAGCTTATAGTTATGTATATCCCAAACAAAGCCCCCCTGACTGGAGGAAATGAGGCAGCACGGAGTATTAGGAGCTTATTCGCAGACAACGCTCCTTCTGTGGGGAATTTAAAGGAATTTCAATATTGATTTGCTAAAAGTATATGCAATTAGTCATTTGGCATTGATTAATACAAAATAATGTTCTGACTTGTCTATAGAAGAAGTGTTGCAGCCTTACAACCATTTTGAGCTGCAATACTCAACAGCAGACACTCATTTGTAAGCATCCCTTTATATTGCCATATTTCCATATATAACACAGCCATTTTTTTCAATTGTTTTGTTCAGTTTTAGTAAATGGGGGAGAAATGACATCAATGCGTACCCTCTATAGTCCTCTGGGGTTAGTTAAGCATGTCGAAGTTGCCCACATTTGATCAGATCCATGTTTCATTTCATTTTAAATCAAGCAAATAGTACACAATATTGCAACAGTGTTAAAATGTTAAAATGTAATTATTTTTTCTCACTTATTTTACCAAATACATCTCTTAGATTCTTTATGAGCCCAGTATTGCTGTATAAAGAAGATGGCATCAGTCATCGCTTTCCTTCAGATAAAAAAAAACTTTCTTGTGTGGCCGCTCTGTTTATTCTGGACACAGCGTGATCTTGATTAGCCTCTCCGCTACCAAAGAAAAGCTTTTAAGATGTCGTTTGCTTTCAGCGGGAGCCATTAATTCAGAAGATGCCTGTCAGATTGCTTTAAAATAATAAAGTTGTCTTAATGTGTGTGAAAAGATGTTTGATGCCGCACAACAAGCCGGTAATCTGGTTTCTCGTGTCCTGGTGTCCCGATGCCTGTTTTAGCTCATGTTCTGTTTTTTTTTCCCTTTTAGAATCTTGGTGCTTCTTTCATGGTACTTCTGGAGACTAGACCCATCAGTACATCATAAATGTTGGCCCAAGTTTTTACAAAAATATACCAAATGGACTGTGATCCGTTTAATTAGAGCGCCTTTAATGTTCTATAAAGTTTCAGGATATTTCTAACTTTTTGGGGAATCTTGTGGAATGCTACCAGTCTTTATAGCTCACATCCTTCAGTTTTTTTGGTCAAGATCCTGTTGTCTTTATCACATTGTAACAGTCATTTTCCTGTAACCTCTGGCATCAATGAAGCATTTTCACCCACTGAACTGCTGCTCACTCGCTATCTTTCCTGTCGACTGTTGTGATAAACTTGTGTGAAAATATCCGTAAATCACAATTCTGAAAAAGCCAACCCATCAAAGCTTGGCAGCAACTTCAAAGCTATGCTCCCTGACAAGAACTTTCGCCACTCAGAGCTTTGGGCTATTTCACGGTTGCGAATATAGAAGCATGTGTTATAAATAAATTAGATTATTTCTAGAACAACATCAGAACTCAATGATAATTTCCATCTGGGGACTTTAGTTCATATTGTCAGGAACAAAGTTGTATGATGCATCTCCCGTTTTAGGTCACTGCACTACTCAGGTCCAAAAAGGGGTCATGTGACAATATACGCATTGCTCATTGGTCAGATGTATCATTGAAAGTATCGAAAACTGTTTTCAATTGGCCAGAATAAATCGAAAATCGAACTTTCAAAGTAAACTTTTACAGCCATTGTAGATATCACTTAAGACAAAAAAATACTAAAAAATAACATTGAAATATGCAAATGCTAACACTAGATGTTGAATACCCCCTCTTCTGGCAATATCCCATTAAAGAATTATTTTTAAATTATTTATTTATTTATTTTATTTTATTTTATTTTTACCTTGTCCTGTCCCGCTCAAAAGCCATCACATAGGAAAGTAAATGCTTTGCTGAGTTGGACCGTTTTACTTTCTCCAGGGGAGTAAAACACCTGGTGTGGTGTTTTCTCCTCTGGATTGGAGCATTGAATGTATGTAAATATTTATTAGTTGTGGTTCCCACGAGTCAGTTTACATTAGTTGTGTCAGGACAAGACGGCGTTGGACTGAAAGGGGGAGTGGATCTGGGATTGGGGAAGTGTGAGGGGTAAAGAAGAATTATTTTTTAATTAAACATTTAAATACAATGGAAAAAAATATGGTGTATAATTTAACAATCGTCGTTGTTAACATTAAATAATGCTGCAATCCAGGGGTTGTAGTTGCAAATTTACTAAAAAATGCAATCAGAAGCTAGTTTGAACAGCTTTACCATATTGAGTTTCACAGCAATACAAATGTACCACCAACAGTATAACCCATCAACATTAGCTGAAACAAGGAACAGTGTACGGCACATGATATTTTCATAAATGTTTGAAATTTGTGGCATAATACACATGCCTGGCCATTTCAGAACATACACAACACTCACTTAATTAACCCTTTGTGGCCTGTAGTATACAATAAAAAAAGAAGTATTTAAACTCAGGTTTGGCCAGTGCTTGAAATCCACATAAATATCTTGCCCACTGGGATCAGTAATGGTTGTTTGTGCTGGCATGTGTTTCTGTGGTTCACCTCTTTCAATCCCACTCACTTATTAGCCAAGAACACTTTTACAGCATCTTTCACAACAGTCGATATGCTTCAAACCGATTCTGTATCATCAGTCTTGTTACTACAACAAGCCTTAGTAAATATCCGTTGAACATTTGTTGAACATGGTGATACGGTTCATTAATGAAACTCCCAAGCTCCCTTTCGGTTTCATGGTTGATTGTTTTGTGCAACTGTGTTGGCTTGGCATGCAACTGTGTGAATTCCTCTCTCCCACATGCTCTTGTTTACCATTTGCCCCCACAAACCCGGCAGATTTCCACACTTTAGAGTGTAGGTGCTTTTTGTACTAAGTTTCTAAACTGAACAGTATACATTCAATGTTTAGAAGAGGTGCATATAATTTTCAAAAGTACAAGAAATTGTGGGTGTCCTCAAGTATGAGTAAAAGACAAAGTGAGGTACAGCTGCTCTAGAGGGGGACACTCTGGTTGAAGGAATAGCTCAAGCCCAGCCGAGGTGGTTTGGACATCTTTGAACCAAGATAGAAAACTAAAGGCATTTCAGTTTGCCAATGACCTTCCTGCTACTCCGGTTTCCCCTACAAACAAAAATCTAATCTAAAATTCTAGAATAATATAAAATGTGTGAGTAATTGACTGGCAACCCATCCAGGGTGAACATCTTCCTCTCATCCGAAGTGCACTAGAGATCCAGCGTGACCCCGAAAGGGACTAAAATAAATATCAAGATGGCAGAAGATGCCTGGTCACCAGGTTGATTCAAAATGATCGGTTGCCCACAGTCACTAACTGATAAGAGTTACAATGATATTTCATGATGACAAAAATATTTTAATGATATTCGGGTCAAGAACATCCCTTACTTCCATAGTTGACCTCAGTGAAGTGCTATGGCTCAATAATAAAATCACAGAACCAACCGTATCTCACATTTATTGTTATCTTTTCGAAATTTCGGTTAAAAGCAGGTCGGTCGGCCACAAATCATATTCACCTCATCCAATCTAGCCCTCTTTGCAAAGAGTTAAATCACGCCTGCTCTATACCCTAAGTTTCTTCAATGACAAATTGAAGTCTTATATACATCTGAGGTTCTGCTTTGACCTGCTCTGATTGGCAGGATCCATCTTGTCTCTAATCGGCTTGATTGACAGCTCTCCGCAGGTGCCCAAGCAATCCATACCAACCAAAGTTCACAAAGAGATCATCCCCTCAATGACCATGCTGAGGTCTGTCTGGGTTACACATGTCTGGCATGATTTAAGAAAGAGGGCGAAGGTAATGTAATAAGAGAGGAGGAGAAGCAAGTTACCAGGTCCACCAGGAGTTCAGATGTTAACCGTCTCACCATTAAAGAGAGAGGGAACCAGACCGATGAACTCTCTCTGCAGTAATCCATGCTCACTTTAGTCTCCAAAGCTTCTACTTGGAGGGTCTATCATGTGACGCTGACAGAAATTCGTCTCACGCCATTCAGCATGTTGCTACATCACATCTGGGAGAGCATGTGGCCCCACTTTCTCAATTGACGGAGCCTGAAACAGGGTCAGGTCAGATCCAAACTACCAGACGGTGACTTCGGCTCCCTCCACTGACCCCGGCTGCAAATCACCTGGTCCAGATTATCTGAAACACAGGCCTGCGTCGGTTTGATTTGCATCTTTAGCAGAGGGCTTCTATTGTTACTGACTTCCTGAACGTCTTTTCTGCAGAGGGAAGAGGAAAGGGAGGTTGGTGTGGGGTTTGGCATCCACTCTCAGACTCGAAGAACGTATCAATGAATGCAATCTGGGCGTTTCACAGCAGCACAGTTTCTATAGAAGCCCTCCATGAAAAGCCACCTTTCTTACTCTACTTAGATCTCAAGCACTTGTGCACTAGAATTTGTTGATCAAAACAGGAAATTTTACACATACAGTTGATCAAAAGTAGAATTTGGCCTGATAACATGCACAAAAATGGACACAAATGGGTTTGAGTGGCTGGTAAAGGTAAAAAGGTAACCATAATTGGGCAGAAAAGGTTTCTGAGTTTGTGACTCCTGATAGACCCTTGCCCCTTTCATCCAGTGATGCGCTGACATTTCTGAATTCTGAGTGACGAGGAAAGCGCTGTCAAAGATCTACGAGAAAAGTTAGAAAAGGGGAAAAGATATAAAAATCTATCAAACAAACTGGAAATCAGCAGTGTTCAAACTCTGATGAAAAAGTGGAAAATGAGGGATTCTGTTGAAAACAACAAGAACTTCTGCTACAACTGCCAGAAAAATTGTTAAGGGATGTAAAGAAAACCCCATAAATACCTTCAGCTGAAATACAGAGCTCTCTTTCAAGTTTTTTTTTTATGTACATTTTGCTGAAATTTTGTATCGTCTGGTTTTACGCATACAAAAAAAAAGAGTAAAACGTTGCATATTTTCAATCTCGAAGTTCAAAGTTTAAAAAAGGTGGAATTTTAATTTGAGGATTTTTTTTATAACCACTGCATCTGGGAAATCTGGGAGAGACCTTGTTGGCACAGTATCACTACCTTGTGTCTTGTTGCTGTGCTGAAATTTGTCACTACAAGAAACTGCCACATTTGACTGTTCTCAGCAAGTTTTAAGCCTCTTACACAGGTGTTTCAGTTTCAGTTCATGACTAGGTTTCAACATATGTGAGAAATGTATTACTAGAAGCACCTGTTTGGTATTATACACCCTTAAATCCTACAGATTCTCTTTTGTGTAAGTGTACCTTTAAGAATCGACAGAATATTCTTTCAATTTAGATTTTCGTCTTTTTTGCTGCGTTTGATGCTGTAAAAATATCAAACACTGAACCGAGATATTTTCAGAAGTATTCAGTCTTGATGCATCGATTTTAAGCTGTTTAAAGGACGAAAAAAAATTATAAAATAAAAGCAATCAGTTTCATAAGCTGTAATCCAGAGTTTTAATAAAATAAAAAATATATTGGATGCTTCTTGTGAAGATTTCAAGGTTTTGTCTCTGGGAATATTTGTGTTGCTCCTAAATGTTCCCCTCGGGAAAAGCTTTTAAAGATACCCATCATCTGCGTTTACTGTCCCCTCAGCTCATAAATAACCCACGATAGTTTTTGCAGCATGGAACCACTTTAAATAGACGACGTCATCGAGGGCAAAGCAAAACGCTTGATGAATTTCCCGCGTCCTTTGGGGATGGAAATAAACGAATGAACCTCTCAAGACTCTGTGTGTGGGGTTCGAAGAGGCTCTCATCTCATTGTGAAGCTGTTGTCTTTTAACAGGGCGCTGGCTGCTGTCTACACAGGGGACTGGACTGCAAACACATGAGCCAGGAAATGGCTCCATATGGGCCGAGTGAGCTCCTCGCCGTCGACCTTTCTGCCATGATTTCAAGCTATTGTCAGCACTGTTCCAGCTCTGTTAAGAGCTCGGAGAAAATACAAAGAATTCATGCTTGTTTCTCTCGTTAGGTTGCATAACTGGTTGCTCTTCCTCCTGTATGCAAATACACAGTCTGTGATATTAATAGAAACAAGTCACATTTTCACTGAATTGAAGTGATTTATCGTAAATTTTGTTTGCAAGATGTTTTGCTTCAAGGTTCTGTACAAATTCAAGAAACCCTGTTTGGGTAAATTATAAATCATTTATAAGATCTGTTGACATTGAATCATGAAAGATTTTTACATAACAAATGGATTTTTTTTCAATTTTCACTTTAGTTACAAGTGGTGAAAAAATACTTATTTTGATTTCAATCTACATAGTTGTATTATTCTAGACAAGACACAAATGCGTTTAAATTTCCATTGGTCTGTATGCACTGTTGACCACAGTATGAAACACACGTGAATGTGTAGCTTTTTTATATTTCACCAGAAGATGGCAGTAGAGGTCTAGGTTGCAACTTGACCTCTGCATTTACGATCCATTCGCATCAATGATGACTTTCTAAAAAATCTAAATTGGTAATAGGGACAATTTTAATGACCATTTAGGGAAATTGTAGTTTTTTTTTTCAACTGAAATCACCAATAGTGTCCGTCTAACTTGAAAAGAGGTCACTGTTTTCAATGGATTTAATACTGCTTTAGTGTTCTGATGTGCATAAAATCTCTGTTTTTTTTGTATATCAAATAGCCATTTATTTTTGTGTTATTTTCCTGGTAACATATTTAGATTAAAATCAAATGACATTTTAAATTAAAATATATATTTGATCTGTTTTTCCGGCATTTTATTTGGGCTTCATATGAGAAGGGCGGTGATTTAATTGTGTTTTCACGTCTGATCTGGCGCAAAACGTTATGACATCCGTGTCCAGACAAACATATTTTCACAGCAGTACTTGAGAAAGACTTCTTCGTTTTACAGTACTTTAAAGAATTTCTGTCTTTGATGTATGCACTACAGACGTGTTCACAAAAGGGTAAGAGACAGGTACAATAATGAGTGTCTGGAGGCAACAGTGAAGCGTGGTGGAGGGTCCTTAAATGTTTGGAATGCATTTCTGCAAATTGATTTTGTCAAGATAATGGCGTTCTCAATGCTGAGAAATAAAAGCATAAAGACATAGGGATGTGAGAAAACTACATTCATAGAAGATCTGTGGTTAGTTCTCCAAGGAGTTCCCAGAAGAGTTCCTTGTGAAAAATGTTTGTTAAAGAACATCCTTACTACTGCTGTTTTTACAACCCACCTGATTTGATTTGATAAAAATAAGTGATTAACACTTCAATGTTGAAAGGATTTTTTTTCACACCCGTAAAAACCTTTGCACGTTATTGTATATCTAGAAAGATTTAGAATGGCATGTTCTTAGAAATAATTTGAGATATCTGTTCTTGGCCCCCTTGGAAGCCACACAAACATGTGACTAAAATGGTCAGAGAGTAAAGCATCTCCATGTGAGTGTTTACTTAAGACAGTGTTTACAGAGGACATATTTCTATACCTTTTGGGGATCATTCCCCAGTGGAGTTGTGGGGATGCAGCTTTTAGATCATCTACACAAACATAGAGAGGGGGGTAGACAGAGGGGGAAGGACACTTTGCCGAAATCACGCAGACAAAACAATAATTACAAAATAGGAAGCTAAACAAAACATTGTTGTACTTGCTATGAGCAGTCCTCAACTTATTTAATTGCAAATGTCAGAAAATCACACACTGATATCTCAGTGTCACATGAAGAGAAGCCCAAAGTCTCCTTTTACAAGACAGAACTCAATTTTGTTGGTGATATTTTGTTTTATTAAAAAAGTCCACTGGTTGATGCATTTCGTTTATTGTTAATTTCTTCTAATGCTTACATTTTATGACTAATGATACTAAGGCTCACTGTTCCAACTGAGTTTCAGGCTGCAACCTTTTGATAATTAAAGTTCCCATGTAAAGTTCAGTTGAGTTTAAGTCAGTTGTTAGCCATATGTAGATTTACCATGTGCATTTATGAATTTTTACCTGATTTTCTAAAAGTGCTTTAAATCCATATCAGAATCCATACTGGGTCTGATAATTTTGTTTTTAAAATGAGGAAAGCTAAATAAAGTATTTACCCTCCAGTTTACATAAACAAAGTCATTTAAGTACTAATTTATTTCGCCTAAAGACTTAAATATATATGACTTAAAAACATAGTTTATGTACTCTTCCTCACCTTTCGTTGAAGGAGCAAGTGAATGGTGGATGGTTCTCTGGCGCCCTCTATTGGCAGGTCAGTGATCTAAAGCGTTATTCGACGGTATCATATTTCCCTCCCCTCGCTAATATTGAGTGTGTTTGCGGCTATATTATAAAATAAAATAGCATATTTTATAATACCAAACATATACATTCAAACAAACATATACAAATGTTTATACGTTTTTAAAAACCCTTAACAACATAAATGAAAAATGTTATCATATTTTTCATAACGTGAAAAAATAGCAGAAATTGTCGTGACGGTGTATGCGCATGCGCAATGAGGACAAATTTGTGAAACCGTTTTGGCATGAAATCATCGCTGAAAAACACACAATGTCATTTTTATTTTTAAAGGTAATATTAAAATATACAAAATAGAAATAAGTATGTAAAAAGTACAATGACAATTCCAATAATGTATTTGCATTTTTATGTTGGAGCCCAAAAAATGTCATTTTAAACGTGTAGTTTTCAGCCGACGAATAAGCTGCATTTTATATCTATCTAACATGACACTACTAAGCTTAAATCCAAGCTAAACGCTTTTTTGTTTTCTACTTTTTAGTGTTTTATCGTTGTGATTGAATGTTTAATCTTCTTTTTATGCTTTAATTGTTATATATTAACATTTCTTTCACTTTGCACAGCACTTTGAATAAAAAAAAATTATGCTTACTAACTTTTGAACATGTTTTGTACTCATCACTAAAGATATGTATGTAACATTTCATTTTCCAACACTTAAAGTGAAGAAAGGTATACAGTTGTGCTCTTAAGTTTACACCCGGCAAAACTTTTGATTTCTTGGCCATTTTTATGAAAATATCAATTAACCCCTTTTTTGCATATTACCAGTCTAAAATCACCAGTGTGTGTAAACTTTTGATCAGGGTCTATTCAAAGGTTTATGTTAAAAAAGATTAAAGACAGTTACAATAAACGGCTTCACTCAAAAGCTAACTATGAGTAGAAAAATTGATTTTGTGATGAAGCTGTGCGTTCATGTTTAAGAAACACTGCAGACCCCCGTCCAGTAGGGAAAAGGGTCATTTCAGTTTTAGTTGAAATGATCATGTAAATGCATTCTGTAAATTAGCATTTTAATAAAAACCTTTAAGATGTGGATAATTACACCCAAGGCTTGATATTTCACACTCTGTTTTTCCAACTTAACAATAAATAGATAGGGGCAAAGATGAAAGCTGCAGAGCAAAGAGCAGAGATGTGATTGGGTTCATTCATTCACGTCTTCCCGTCTGGATGAATTGGGCTGCTGGAGTGTCTCTGTCTTTCATTATTTGATCTGGAACACAAAGGGTCGAGAGCCCGGACCAATGCTATAAAGAAGCATCTCCAAACAAGATCTTTTCTATTCACTCAGCACTGAAATAGAGCCGCTGAGGTGCATTGGTTTGATTATGCGGCTCAAAATACAGGTCCTGCTAAAGAGTGGCCTTTGTGTCTGGAGCACTGTGCCCTCTACAGACAAGCACAAAGGTTTCCCTGGTTTTTAAGGGAAATGCATTATGGAAATGCTCAATTTTGATTCCCTGAGCAATCATTGGAAAAGTGTAGCAATAAAGCATAGGCTATATAAGATATAACTGTGTTTTTATTTTTTAATCATTTTAAAACCCTTCTAAACAGATAAAAAGTGAATATTTTTCCTCAATGTTCTTTAAAATAGAACTGAAATAGTGCTATATTGAGCAGAACATCGACTAGTTACACAAAAGTCTGGATTCCAGTTGTGCTGGGTTGTATTTATTGAAAAATCAGACCCCAAACTGGAAAATAACTTGATTAAAGTTAAGATTTTACTCAAGTAAAAGTAAAGGGACTTTTATGCTTGGCAATGAAAAGAAAATCTTACATTCATAATAGTTTTTTACAAAAGCTTTACAATTTTGATTGGATTTGTACTATACAACAATAGTACATAATGTAAATAAAAAAAAAAAAATTAAATTCCAAGGTATCAAAATTAAATGTTTATAAATATTCTCAACCCAGTTTTCTTTTCCGCAACAATATTTTATTTCTCAATTTCAACAAAACTGATTTTTTTTTTTTATAAAAATTAAAATGTGGGAGATATCTATAGGGATACCTTTACGATTTGCTCTATAATAATAATAATAATAATAATAATAAATGACATTTTTTTACACAATTACACAAAAATTCCACAACAAACCTGACATTGTACAAAAAATACAATTCCGACTAGTAAATGTTGTAATTTTTACTGCAAAAATTAAGAATGAATAGTGTTTTATATTTTATAACAAAAATAAAAAATGTTTTTAAAAAATTATAAATCGCCCCAAAAAACAAATTCAAATTTGGTTTAAAAAAAAAAAGCAGGCAAACCTCTCCTAAACCTTGCTCATATCACTTTTTTGCCATTGTGCATTTTTTGTTCCAGAAACACAAGCCTTATCACAGGTCTTTTACTTTCAAGGGTTATCCCTTCTTTTCACTACTAGATGGCACTGTAAAATAAAACGATTGCACATTTTCTTACATTTTAGTTTGAACTACTTGCAAACTGTGTCATAACTCCTGTAATGTTCATTTAAAACCAAAAATATCGAAGCTAATAATCTTTTAGAAACCTACACAGTACACATATACAGTACAGATACAAGATATTATTACCTTATATTATTACAATAAGTTACCAACCCATGAATCACTATATATGATTAAAAACAATACCACCTCATTTCAGAGACATTTTTGTGAGCATGGCACCGGGTTTCTTCCAGCAAAACAAGGAACTGCCTTTAATTGCTAAACCTGGAAACCCAATCAGTACACATGAAATCTAGAACAAAATATCTTAGCTATCATTTAAGGACACAAAAATCTTGATCTTACCAGTGACCTGAGCTCGCCTTCATTTTGCCGAAAGCAGTCGTTCAGAAGTTTCCCTGACTCTCTGAGCTTACCAGAAGACATGTCTCTTGTGATCCCTGGAAGAAAAAAGCACTGAAATCTGATAAAGTTACACTACACGCTAAGGGGAAGGGCTGAAGTATATTTACGAATTGGGACACCCCTTCACCTAACGTGAATGAAGGGAAGGAGATGGGGTAGGGTTAAGGGATAGAAATGGAACGAGTACCTGCTCTCTCACTCGATGTCCCTTGCGTATAATCAGACTTCTCTTTTTGTCTTTGCATCTCTTGTTCTGGAACCAGACGCGGATGACCCTGGGACTAAGGCCGGTCATCTCCACTAGCTGCTCTCTTGTGAGGGCGTCGGGTTTGGTATTGGCTCTGTAACAGGTCTGAAGCATGCAGAGCTGAGCTTCACTGAGAACCGTTCTGATGCGGGTCGTACTCTGTTTTGAGGGCCAGTGTGGAGTGGACTTGATGGTCTCTGGGAGCATTTACATTATTATGAAAAATCACATTTTAAGCGGTTAAATCTCTGGTGAGAAGTTCAAGAGGCATACCTGAGGTTCCATCGATCTCTTGATGATCTGTACAGAGCAGGTGACCATTCAGCAGTAGGCAGTTGTCTCCAGGAAGCAGGGCACGCTTGCAGAATTCACACTGAAAGCACTGGATATGATAAACGTTCGCTCCTGCTCGATTCACATACTCTTTGCTACTGATGACTTGGAGGCATTTTGCACATGTTTTGAAGCAGGTTCTGAAAGAACAAAGATTTGAAGTGAGCAATTTCCTGATTTATTTTCATTTTCCCTCACATAGAGATGTCATAGATTCAAGCAGGGGAACTTTATTATGCTAAATCTGGCCAATCACGCCCACTCAAACCTGCCATTCCGAGAGCAAATACCGTAGTTTAAAGATAAAATTACATTTTATATTTTAAATTAAAAATATAATTGCACACCTATGTGTTGCAGTTATTTTTTCCCTTTTTAATTTTGCTTCTCACACAGCGGTTCGTTGTGCTCTCAGGGTTTTTGAGATGCTCTGTTTCTTGCTTTAATGCAAGGTCATTATTGGTGTTAAGTCACGCAAAGCCTTTTTTCTAGCCTAGTAAATTGCTTGCTGTATATTTTTTGCATAAAGATACTCTCAAATTTAGCTACTGTTCAACCTAATAAACACAGAAAATACAAGATGGATACAGAACTTGCAAATATGCAGTATTAACAGAAGCTTTTCGTTACTAAAATGCAAACCTCTTAGCTGCACATTCAAAACAGAATTCAAAAATTTCTTATATCTATAATATTGGACAATTATCTGAAACAGACCTGAAATAAAATCTTTCCTATTCAATTTACAGAATGTTGGTAAAAGAGTGTTGTGATCTAAAAGATAGGCATGTTAGATGTTTTGTGTACAAAATGCAGAATTTAAGCAATGTAATTGCTTTAAATATTGGCTTAAATAAATGTATTTTTGTTAAAATCAAATTTGTAAATCGATTAAAATTTAAGCCTGATATGAAAGAAATAATAAACTCATTACATGTGTCATTAAATTATATGAGTCAGGAAAAAAATTGACAAATTTTTCTGTGAGTTTATGTGACTTACAAATACATTCTGTATTAATGTTTTTTTTTTTAATTATATGGAAAAAAAATATTTAAAAATACTTGAAGAGAATTAAATTAAATAATCCCTATGTGTCTATATTAAATTTAATTAAATTAAATTACATTAAGAAGTCAACATTGGAAAAGTAACCTGAATAAATTTTGTAAAAATTATAAAGGTAAAATAAGTGCTGCGCGCGCACCTAGTGCCGTGCTCTCTGCAGAAGGTCCGTCCGTCTCTGAGGAAGCAGCTGCGGGACTCATGGAGAAACTGATGACACTCCGCGCACTTCAGACACCGCACATGCCATACAAGGTCTGGAAAAACCCGCAAAAAGAAGCGCTCTAGGATCTCCTGCCCGCAACCTATGCACCACGACATCCGTTTCGTTCCTGTCAGAAAGAAAGTAATCCCTAAATTACTTATATTTAAATGTATGTATTTGTAAACATAATCACTTACTGCTGTAAGAATCTCCCATTTTATTAAAATGATTTACAATCAAGCTCTGCAAAAAGTATTTCGGATCCATCGGCTTAGCTCTCTATATATAAGATTTCTGAGCCAATCAGCTGCTCCGCCTCGAGCTTGAATCTTGAATAATAACTAAAAGATCTTTGAAACCACGCCCACCTCTATTAAAACGCATCCACAGGTGAAAGTTCCGTCAAAATCATGTTAATTATTATCGAAAACGCTACTAATTAAAACCAATTCCCAATCTAAATATTTTTTGGATATTAAAACTTACTTATCCATCATGAAATACCACCAAGAAGAATTGTAGGCATTTTAATAGGACAGGAGAAAGTGTTACATTGCGCACAGAGGCAATTTTGTTTGTATTCTTACATGGTACTAGGAGATGTTTTAGGCTTCAATATTTAGAAAATACAAAATAAAGAACGATTACTAATAAAATTAAAATGATTTAAATGCCTCATTTTAAGTTTATATCAGTAGGTCACTCTGTTTAACGAGTAGCCATGGCAACGGTGGCCTTACGTCACAAATATGGCGGACTGGGTGATGTCACTCCACCATTCGTTAATTGGTTTGATTTCGATTTCTAAACAAAAAAGTTCGATTATAAAAATAAATGATAAACGCTTATATTTTTATTAAGCTCCTTTGATTTACAGCATTTTCCACACCATTCTTCTTTATTGTAATTATTTCTTCCTAACCATTCACTAAATAACGCAAAAGTTAATATTGACGTCACATAAAATGCGTCTTCCGTCATCAATATCCGCCATATTGAATAAGGAAATAAGAGTGCGAGAGGTGGATCGTCCCGGATGCATGTAAACATCCACGTCAACAGAAAGTGCATTTATGAACCCGTTACAGAGACACGAAATCGCGTGAACAGTTGACTTCTCGATTCCTTTGGATGTATTTGTAAAAGACGGCGAGACACGGAGGTGTTTTAGGCTTGAGCGAACGATGACTTCCCTAACGCAGAGAAGCTCGGGCCTGGTGCAAAGACGGACCGAGGCCTCGCGTAATGCCGTCGCGGGAGATAAGGAGAAAGTCGACGGGGAGGACGAATATGAGTCCCGTCGCGGGGAAGAAGAGGACGACGACAAAGGAGACTCCAAAGAAACACGACTGACACTGATGGAGGAGGTCTTGCTTCTCGGGTTGAAAGATCGAGAGGTTAGAAAAGATTTGTTTTCTTAGAATGAGGTTTGCTTTCTTAGTAAAATGGTCGCCAGGAGCGCCAGTTTACTGCACTAGATAAATCCTCCGAGATTAAGAGACTTAAGATCAGTTGTCCAAGAAGACCCACCATTTAGTCTGATGTGAGGGTCTCACAGAGTTTATTTTAATAAAATTGTTCTTTAAGGCAAATATTATAATAAAAATTAAACATTATGTAACATCCCAGTGGATAAGCAACATTTTAGGTGTGTATACAATTAATCAAATGCATGTAGGTGTCCCATGAATATGGAAATTTATTGTAATATATGTCAAAATGGGTACAGTCTGAAGTCAAAAGTGTCTAAAATGTTGCAATTAACCATTTACTTCTACAACATTGAAGTCAAAAGTTATAATTGCTATCTGCCAGCTTTTAAATCCTCGAAAGGTTTTGTAGAAGAACAAAATGCCTTGGAGGTTTTGAGACTTGGATATACGGTAAGTCTCGGGACAGACTCGCCATATTCATTGCCTTGACTCTAGCAGTAAATCTTATTTAACATCCGTGTTTGTACACTCAGAGTAATGTTTAACAGAATCTTTTTTGTGTAGGGATACACATCATTCTGGAACGATTGCATCTCTTCTGGTCTGAGAGGGTGCATGCTCATCGAACTGGCTTTAAGAGGACGCCTGCAGCTGGAGGCGTCCGGCATGAGGAGGAAAAGCCTGCTGTCTAGAAAAGTGTGTAAAATCTTAGGTATCACGTAAATGTTAAATATTGCACTTCTTCAGTGGTGCTTTTCTATTGCATGGTACAGTTTGATAAACTTGAGCATGATTTATTTTTGAGTGATTTTCGACTGCGCTTTGTCTTGGCACCCATTCCATATCCCAAAAGAACAACCTGTGCTGGGACCGTTTTATGACTGTCCAAAGTTAATCACATTTCACGTTGAAGACTGAAATTTCCACTACTGATTTTTGGAAAAGTTACAATGCACACAAAAATGCAAACATTTTTTTTCTCTATGGCTAGACTTCGACCGATATGGTTTTTTTTTTTTTCTCGGAACAATGGCAATATTTGGAAAATCATGTTAGATTTATATAGATCGTACACAGACGGATGCTTAAACAGTTTTGGAATTGAAGCATTTTATACGTTCGCTTATAAAATTCAAACATCTGTCCATATACATTATACTTAGCCATTTTAGTTTTAAACAATAGTGTATTACAGTTTATATAGAGTTATTGGTTGATTTTGTATTTTTATGTATATTTCCTGCAACTTTTTGTTTATTTTATACTTGCATATTGTGTATATATTGTAATTATTTCATCAATTTATACCCCTGTTTTTATTCTTATTTTTAAACGTGTAGAAGACCATAAAATTAACATTTAGTTGAAAAGTGAACTTAAAATAAGTAATTTAACAAGAAACAACAATAGACTTTTATAAACACTCGGCATAACAAAAATAACAGTGGAACTCATGGTTAGAATTGAAGGCAAGACTGGTCTAGTTGAGGATGACTGATCTCACCCATTT
Source organism: Danionella cerebrum (assembly GCA_007224835.1). Classification (NCBI taxonomy): domain Eukaryota; kingdom Metazoa; phylum Chordata; class Actinopteri; order Cypriniformes; family Danionidae; genus Danionella; species Danionella cerebrum. Next base: position 381,498 of record SRMA01026936.1, on the reverse strand, counting down.
ACACCACCATTAATGGTCGTTTTCTTCTATGAAATGTTATATAATTCCAGAGTAAACATTGTTTAACTATATAATATGTGGTCTTCCCTCAACTTCATGCAGTGGGCCATAATCTGCATGAGGTTTCATTTTCCCTGAACCAAAGGGAAACCCTTTATACCAAACCTCCTGAGGAGCTTCCTCATGGAACATATAAATATAAAACATCAGTAATCAAGGTTCTTTAAGCTAGTGACAGTTCTATGTGCGATCAACTGGGTACCACTTTGACAAAACACATTCATGTTGTAATCGAACAAAGTCCACCAAATTTTTGGCGGAAAAACCATCCGCCAAATTTTTTTGTTGAAAAATCATCCGCTATATCGACCTGGTCGATTAATCAGTCTACCATCTGCTTGCTTCATTCTGCAAATCTTAACAAATTGCAAAAAGGGAAATTGCATCTCCAAAATTCAGTCATGTCTCTTTGTGATCTCACTTCTCTCGAGACTGAGAGAAAAGGGAAATATTGAGAGAGGAACGAGAGCTTTGTAAGAGTGCTGTGGGAGTGTCCTGAAAGATTCCAGGCTTATTAAAGGACATCGCTCACTTCGTTTGTGCTGTATTGTTGGTTTTGAAGGCACATCAAGGAAAAAATCTTGGAACTGTTGCAAAAACATGTTCCATAGCATATAGTTGTAAAGCATTTTGCTACACTGCTAGACAAAAAGAATCCAATGGAAAAAATCTTTGACAATAAGACATCGTTATTAGTGGTGTAACGGTTCACGGTATGTATTGAACCGTTTCGGTACGGCCTGTTCGGTTCGGGACACTTGCATACCGTTTCGGTATTCGATATTTGTATTAAATAATATAAATGTATTATTAGCGCGATATTAAGCGCAGCGGAACCATGTTCCTAGGCGAGTTTCCGCACGGACGCTATTGAGGGACGTGCAGCTCTACTGTGCGACACTCAATAGCGTCCGTGCGGAAAATCGCCTTTGGCTTCCCTGTTAAAATACATAACGGGGATAGACGAGTGGATAAATTTAAAGTTGTATGCCGACATTGTTCCACGGAGATCGGGCAGGCAACACATCTAACATTTTCTACTGCTGGAGATATTGTCACTGCAACCAGATCTGTGCTCTCTTCAGAAAATGTGGATAGGTTAATCTTTTTAGCCAAAAACTTAAAACTTGAATAGTTAGTTTTGTTTATATACAAGCTGAAGCTGTTGCTAGTGTTAAAAGTTTTCAGGTCCTAACTAGTTGCAGTATTTCATTTTTTATTTAATAAAATGTGTTTTTCTTTATAAAGAGTGCAATTTATTTAAAATTTATCACCCAAGTGTGTCACTTTTATTTATTTTATGCAAGAATTCTATTGTGTATTGGCAGCTTTTCAAAATAAAGATTATGTAAGTTTTAATTTTTTTGTACCGAACCGAATTAACCGAACCGAACTCTCCAAGACACTGTACCGAACCGAATACAATTTTAGCGTACCGTTACACCCCTAATCGTTATGTGTTTGTGCGCATTTTATTAATTTCTACATTTTAGAAATTACATTTACTACATTTTATTAATTTCGAACATGTGTTCTCGAGTTGCTGACATTGACTGCTTTGTGAACTTTCCTCTTTCGCCCGGTTTGTTCCTCAGGTGTTGTGTAAATCCGATGCTCCCACTGGAGACATGTTGCTAGACGAGGCGTTGAAACACATTAAGGAAACTCAACCTCCAGAGACAGTCCAGAGCTGGATTGAGTTGTTAAGTGGTGAGTTATGAAATTATAACACAAAACCTTAGCAGAAGCAAAGTGAGATATTGTGATCGACTAGGTTTAATACAGAGCTATGGCGAGCAAAGTCACAGAATTAATGGTACCTTTGGAAAGCATTAAATCATCTATAATTCCCCTCTTTTTTTGACATAGTATTCCTATAGTTAGAAAGTGACCCCCTTTTTTTTGTAAAGGGACTTGAAACACAAAAACTCGTAAAAGAACCGTTTTAATTGGGTTAATGTATGAATATGCAACTACTTCAATCAGTTTTGACAACAATTGTATTAAATGTCCTATGTTAAGCTATGCTAAAGTGGATAAAAAATCTAGGGAACAGGAGTTTCGTTGAAAAAAGGGGTTTACCCCAACTTTAACCCTTTTAGATTCAGTTCTGTGACGAGCTTTAAAAACAAGGTTTTCATTGGTATTTTAATAGATCTCTAGATCAGTGTTTTTCCAACCTTTTGTATGCCCAAGATGTGTTAAAAATGTAGCTTACTTTGACAAAATAAATTAGTTCTTGTTAAAGTGTCTTGAATAAGAATATCAAAAAGTGTTTTATAGTCACATTCACATTTCCACTCAGTGTGTAACCACTTGAACCAGTTTGATTTAGACCATTTAGGTCTCAGGAGCTGGGAATTAAAGGGTTAATAGACCAACAGGTCCACATTATAAAACAAGGGGGGGGGGGCTAGCTGAGAACTAAAAACACAAAAAAAGGAAGTTCAAAAAGAATTTGTAATGTTGTCGGCAAAGTGAGTTGTGATAATATACACACAATCCTACGTGTCCGGAAGAAAGAAATGGACAAGACACAGGGAAAAGTAGGTGCAACTGGCGAAACACAGGTGGAAGCTCATAAGAACGCACACAAAAAGCCAAGTACATGTGAGAGCAGAAAACAAACAAAGGAACACGTGCAGAGCGTGAGGGCTAAACAGAACCACAAGAAATCATAGAGATGGAGGAAACTCTTGAATTCCTACGGTACACTGGACAGTTTCTCACAACACAGTGTACATCGGTTGAAAAACGCTCTGCTAGTTCTGGTGGGGATACTTTTAGCAGAGCTGAAAAGGTTCTGAAATTCACTCAAAATAAGCCCATGTGAGGAACATACAGTGTTCCAGATTACAAACCTAAACTGTTCCTCCATTCACTGTCTTAAATAAAAAAAAGTTCTTCTGCTCATTTTAAGCATCTTTTTTCTTGTCCTGTAGGTGAAACTTGGAATCCGTTGAAGCTGCATTACCAGTTGCGAAACGTCCGTGAGCGCTTGGCCAAGAACTTAGTGGAGAAGGGTGTCCTGACCACAGAGAAGCAGAACTTCCTGCTTTTCGACATGACCACCCACCCCCTCACCAACAACACGATCAAGCAGCGGTTGGTGCGAAAAGTACAGGAATCCGTCCTAGAGAAGTGGGTAAACGAGCCCCAGCGCATGGACAAGCGTCTATTAGCGCTGCTCTTCCTGGCACATTCCTCTGACGTCCTGGAGAACGCCTTCGCCCCTCTGTTGGACGACCAGTATGACCTGGCCATGAAGAGGGTGCGCACACTTCTGGATCTCGAGCCTGAGGGCGAAGCTGCCAAATCAGGTGCTAACGAGCTGCTATGGGCAGTGGTGGCGGCTTTTACCAAATGAGACCCTGGAATAGGGAGATAAGGACTCAAATTTGTGCTCATGGCATTGGACTCGGACCACTGGCCCGATCTTGGTTGATTCAGACAAAATGGTGATGGTGGAAATGCTAATTATGAAGGAAGCGGGCGATGAGGCTGGTGATATTTGGAAAGGGACGGCTTCTTCTCATTGTCACAGATCTGTCCAGGTGTTGCCCTGTCTTCGTCTTGCGGTCAATAGTTGCTACATGATTGCGATTCACTGTGAGGCTTCTTGTAGTTCATGCACTAAAGATGACCTAAGAACACACACGAGCGGATCGATGGATCAGCTTTGTACCAATAATAACAGTCTCCAGCTGTTTGGGAGCCACTCCTTCCAAATTCTCATTATAAAGCTCCTTATTCAACAGGAAATGTTTGCAAGTATCTGAAATCAATGAATGAAAATAAACCCATTTCAACAGACTGAAACGCAGGCATCATGTTACTGGTTCTTTAAAGGGATAACATCTCATGGCTTCCTTGTTTAACTGAAAATTTCTCTAATAAACTACTAATGTGAAGTCACAAATATATGCTTTGAAATTCACATCCGCCGGTGTGTGCCGAGGAATCTTTCGCTCTCTTTCTTTGGGTTCACATTTCACCACAGAGTGTAGAATTATTGTACCACACCATAATGTTCATGTGAACGGCTAGTGAAACGCTAGCATGGTCCCAAAAGGCTTTCATTCCCTATGTTTATGTGGCCGTCTCGTTTCATATATATGGTTCTGTTCATCATAATCTAACATTTTTATACATATTTTAATCATTTTTTTTATTCGTTTGTCATGCTTGCTAGTCTACTCTTCAGAGAGAGTACCAGGTTCATGACTTGGGTTTAGGGAAATGTCCTTTCTGTTTGAGCAAGGAGGTTAATCTACTGATGGTAACGAATGGTCTGTAAAAGTAGAAATGGTGTGAAAAGAATGCCCTGATTTGTACATCTACTTTCTATCGTATAATAAAGGAATATCATTAAGTGCCTGGAAGGGAAACATTGTCCTCTCTCTTTAAATTAAACGCATGCTTGTAGTAGTTTGAGGTTCTGGTGGCAATTATGCTCAAACAGATGGAAATATTCTGTAAGTTTCAATGTTCGAGTTCTGTACCAGTCTTGATGTTTTCAGACGTTTTACTAAACCAATATTTAGTGCTACTAACATTTGCCTTCAAAGCCGACGTCAATTTTTTTCTAAACTCTTCCAAAAGTCAGGAAGTTGTAGGCTTATAATCAGGTGTTCAATCAAACAAGTTCTAAATCATCAGCGTTACACGTAGGTTGAAAGTCATGAACTGCAACAGCTGTGGAGGAGACTAAACACTAAATGTGGGACAGTCAAACTTGATTGAGCACAGCACCAAGACACAAGGTAGTTATGCTGCATCAACAAAGTGTCTACCAGATTCCAAAGCATACTGGGCAGTTTGAGGTAGCACAAAGCAACAGGCAACGTTGAGGATCAATGTTCAGCTAAGGAAACAGCTCAGAATTGACAGAAACCAGTGGGACTCCGTTACTGTAAAAGCCATACATGTGGGAACAAGGCCAAATGGCTCATGTAAGCATGAAAAATGGTAGCAGGTGATTTGGACTGAGTAGGACTTAGTCTAAAAGCCGTTTGCAGGCAACAGTGAAGCATGGTGGAGGATTCTTGATCGCTAGGAGTGTATTTCTTCAAATGGAGGTCAGGATTATTGATATCCATAGTGCATTTCCATCAGTGAGGCATATGATTGGCCTAAATGTATTCTGCAGCCGACCAACCAAATCAAGGATGAGATTTTCATTAATGTTGACAAACGTTTTGCAAACTGTTCCCAACATTAAAAGCCAAGCACTGCTGAGTACTAAGATTAGGTAAAAAGTATCAAAAAGTCAATTTCTCAGATTTATATTTCAATATAAACTCCTTGTATTACACCTACATAGATCTTCCACTCCATTATAAACAATCCTGGGACATTTGATAAAAGGCATCATGCGACATTTGTCAGAATAAAGACGTTTTATTGCAGTTGGTAAAGCATTGAAAACCATGTATTTGCTGCGAAAGCATGCCAATAAAGTTTGATTGTTTTAAAGAACTTTTACAATAGTTCAGCTAGCACAATGAGTGTTAAATGGAAAATTATTCCAAATTAAAGGTCAAGTTCCCACAAAGTACTGATAAACTTAATAATACAATCAGTAAAACATAACAATGCAAAAAGTATTCCCATATAAATCGAAGCTTAAAAGCATAACGTGCGTTTACACGTCACGTGACTCATTTCACAGAATCTGTGCATTTACGGTAAAGTGAGCGAGATGGTAAGACAAGTCCAGCTTTAACCCTTTCCCCCCGCTGCAGGCAAGCAGATAAAACATCTGACAGATGGTCCAAGGTGTTTTCTGTGTTAACCAAGTCCATCCTGGCCGTGTTCATCACGGAAACTCATTCCTGGTTTGGCTTTTTTGTTGACAACGGCGCGTCTCGCGGTCTACCCGGTCCTCTTCTGTTGCCGAGAGCATATCGATTCCAAATATGTCTCTGTTTTCCTTCGTAAAGTTGACTTTTTCAGCTTTTCTTCTCAGTTTGTGCTTTCTGGAGGGTCACAATGAGCCTCAGCAGCCGGTATTTCCAATCCAGGATATCGCCGATTCTGCGCAACTGCTGCGCGCACTCGGTAGTAGCCGTTTGCTCTGTTAGGAATTAACGGAAGTGATTAATTTCAGTGATATTTTCTCAAAATCCAGATACATCGATGACTATTACGTGTTATTAAAGTGGTTTACCTTTCTTGGCCATCTCACTTCCTCGTTAAGGCAATTTCTCCGGTTTGTTTCGAGTCAGAACCGTGTTTCTCTCGCCTCTCTGTGTTGAAGTACGTTAAAGATAGAAGTCACTGGGTTTAAATAGTCTGACGTATCTCACGAGCGAAATCCCTTCGACGTCATACAGTCAAGATTTCCTGTTTTCGTCTCACCTGAGACTGGTATATACACCTTTAGACTGATAAAAACGGCCACCTTACGCACTTATATAACGTTAATGTACATGTTGTACGCTGTGAAAACGATAACAGTGAAATTAACTTCAAAACCGAGGTGTTTTGCGTTCATTCATACGCACATCCATGCTGGGGTCATGAAAACTGTAATTTAAGGGTTTTTTGTCTATGCAATTCAATGCAGGGAGGGCCTTTTATAAAATAACAATGCAAAAGGGCTGCCATCAATGTTTGGATAAAGTGTATAAACAATTTGTTTTTGTTTTGTCTTATGTGTCAAACTCATTAATGGTAAAAATACACCCATTCAGACTCTTAACTCATTCAATGAAATGTGTATTATTTTACTATTAATATTGTTATAAAGTATAAATATTTAAACGCACTGTTTGGTTAGAAGGTTGTCGGTTCAAGGCTCGCCAGTGAAAGGAGTTTGCATGTTCTCCCTGTGCTTGCGTACGTTTCCTCCGGGTACTCTGGTTTTCCCCACAATCCCCAAAACATGCATCAGGTTCATTGAATAATCTTGTCCAGGGTGTACCCCAGCCTCTCGCCCGATGTGCGCTGGAGACCCCTGTGACCCCAAACAGGATTAAGCGGGAAAGAAAATGGATAGATGGATAATCATTGATCTAATTAGCAATTCAATTGTTTTCTTCACAACTATTGATATTTTAGCTCATAGACGGTGTACATTAAGTTGTACACTATGCAAAGGTAATAATGTTTAACCAGATATTTACTGAAATTAACAAAAAAAATTGAAGTATTTTTATTATATGACCTCAATGCAAGCTTTAAAATTGTTTTTTCCAATTAATATTCCAATATATGCCATTTTTCTGTTGCTTTAAGATGTTCATGAGGAGTTTCCCCTTCTCATCATGTGAGCTGATGTAAAACTCCGTGATGCTGACATTCCATTTAGTTCCAATCTTTCGTTTTCACTTGTTCGGGCTTGTCTATCTGTGCCTCTCTTGGCTCCTCAGGAAAGGAAGTGCCTCTTCTAAATTCTTATTGGTTGAAGATAGTCATTCAACCCATACGCAATCAGACTATTGTGTTTTCTATTATTATACACAGTGTTATTTACACAGTACCATGTTTGTTTTCAAAATGAGTGGAGTTTTGTCACGTCAGGGATAGCCTTTATCTAGAGGTGGAGATAACTGGACCCATACACTTACTATGAAAAACAGTTCAACCTATTTATTATTTACAACATACAGTGAATAAACTACACACAAATAAACTAGGAACGTAGCTGGGTGATAACACAAGGGTTAATGTCCTGCTGCTTCTAAACAAGAACGTTTCCCCTTCTGCAATATTCTTGTGCTTGTGTGGATTTCCTCTGGGCACTCCAGTATGAAGTATGAATAAATATTGTTCATATCTATAATTAATATACAGTACTGTGCAAAATGTTTGAGACCACTGTGGAAAAAAACGCTGTAAAAGGGATGCTTCAAATCACGCTGCATGACCTTTTATGCCTTTCTGCATGTTTTGGGTCATTGTCCTGCTGCAGAATTAAATTGGGGCCAAGTATACACCTTCCTGATGGTATAGCATGATAGATAAGTATCTGCCTGTATTACTCAGCATTGCGTACAACACTCCTGACCAAATCTCTGACAAAATTGCAGCCCCAAATAATCAAGGAACATCCACGATGCTTCACTGTTATTTGATTACTTTTGTCCAGAATTTTATATATTCATTATGTTTTTAAAAATATAAGTAGTTAAATAATCTGAACTGATCATGTTCAAGAAACTAGTGTCAAAATGAGGTTGAGGTGTTAGTGGACCAGAGGGTGGCGCTGTTTCCCAACATATGTGCTCATAAAGACTGATGAGTCAACGCAAGTAAATAAGGTGTTTTGTGTATGGAAAAATCCGCACATGAAATTGGAAACATTTAAAAATGAAGGTATATAGTAACAATAAATATGTGTTTTAATTATTATGTTTTTCAGACCTGAATTGTTTTTAAAAATCAGAAATGCTAGAAATACGCATGTTGTTGTCCTTAAGGCTTGCATAAAATTTAATCGGGTCTAAAATGACATATTTCTAAAACCACAAACAAACACGAAATTCTAAAGAAAAAGAGCAAAACGTGCAATCAATAAGAAAATGTGTTGCGGCGTTTGAAAATATAGTTCTGGAGAAAATGCCAAAGCCTACTCTTCAGCTGAGTGCTTTTTTCCCTCCCTCAGATTACCATATATAGAGCTTTTTTTTACAGCAAAGTAAAGTGCTGTAATGGCCTAAAGGCAAATTATACACCAGACATTGTGAGTCTGACGATATGATTGACAGCTTTGTAACCAGGCAACAACTCAACAGGGAAGTAGTGCGTCCCTTTTGCTGTTGGGCCCTCAAAAGTGTTTACTTTCCTCCCAGAGAAAGAACATTGACTTTAAAGTGTCTAAAATACTCAAAATCAAGAAAGATAAAGTTACCTACTGGTTGGCATCGTTGCATCGATGTAATGTAGTCCATGACGATGATAAAACGGCATGTGACCAAAACTTTCGACTTAATTGAGTCCACGTTGACCCCCCCCCAGAGCATTGTGGGTAATTACCACCATTTGATGTAAAACAAAACATGAGACATTTAATTTTAATTAAGTCAAACCATTTACCTGACTAAATATAAAGGTTTTAATATATTATATTAAAATTAACTACTTGTAATTAATCTGCTCTTTCTTGAGCATATCCAGAAACGTAATTGTTCCATTGTGTTCCATTTGTTCTCTTCACGGATTTCCTCAAAAATGTACGTCACCAGGAGGGGGTGCTGTTGCTCAACATGAGTCACAAACCAGTGTTATAAAGTGACAAAAATGTTGGTGAAAGAAAACAATTCTAAATTAAGCAGTGGCTGTAAATGCTCAGAAACACTGAAGCCAGTTGCTGTTGACATTTTCACCAGATAAACACCTGTCTCAAAAGAGTTTGTGTGTGGCATCTACTTGTTTTTGCAGACACCTACCAATTGTCAAAGTGCAGCAAAAGTTTGTTTTAAAGGGTGCACAATGCACCCAACTGTTTAGGTTTATATTTGTGTTTAAGTGCTTTTGATTTTAAGCTTTAAATTGTTTTTTTTTTCTATATATAAGTTTTAGATGGTAATACCAACACAGAGGGCTGTGGTGGTGCCTCTCAGTTTGGAGCCAGCATGAACAGTATGCATGTCTCTGGGTTCCTTCCACAGTCCAAAAACATTCTTTGGGTAAATTGGTGAAACCACATTCCAGTGACATCACACTGTTAGGTCTCAAAACTATGTATTATTACTAGCACATTTTTTTATTTATTAAAAACTTCACATTTCATGTTTTACATTGAATACACTGGGTCTGATCCTGGTGTAAAGCATTGGTCACATTTAGGTGTAAAATGACTGAGTATATTTTCTGCCTCTGTCCTTTGAATGCTGAATTAAAAACAATGTGAGATGATCAGGTCCAAGCTCCTTTAAATCAAGTTTCTCCTGATATGTCCTTCTCTCAATTTTAAGCTATTTGACTCAATTGTTTGGTTTCTCCATTTTCCAAATGTCTCCTGCACAAATTCAAATAGGTGCTTGTATATTTATAGTTAGACCACCTGACAAAGAGCTCCCTCAACGGGGGTCAATGCGACAGAAAATAAAGGCCTTACTAATACGATGCATATCAAGTTATTGTCTACGATACACTATTTTACGAAACATTTCTTAACTTATTGAAACTAGGGGCAGCTCTTACATTTGCATTGTCACATCTTTTACGACTAGAAGACCTAGTTTCTCATTTAAATTACACGTAAAGAATAATTATCTACTAGTAAATATTAAATTTAGATGGACTAGAAGCACCATTATTCCTTCAAACTTCAGGTGCTAGACGATAATTTCTATTTCCTCCATGATACGTATTGTGAATAAGTTTGTGCAGCGATACATTTTTTAAAAGTATTTTCAATTATTGTTTGCATAAAGTCTAATTCACGTTTAGGTCAAGGTGCACTGAATAGTGGGGCGCACCTTTATTGACCTGCCACCATTGTTATATTCCCCTCATGAACGAATGGATTGTTAACTGCAATGGACTGGAGTCTTGTCTACGGAGTACCCTGCCTTACGTCCATTGTGAGTTTGATAACGCTAGCATGGCACAGGTTGCCAAAGACAACAGATGGGCATAGTTTAGTGAAAAGCCACATTTCTTTAATTCCTTTTAACCTTGAATTTCTCAGCTACCCATTAAAGTAAAAAAATTAAAGTAATGCTTGTAAATGCAAATAAATAGTCACCCACTTCAAATGTATAAATGCTTCTTTTGGACCAACACCAGATACATTTTACACCTGCACTGAATAATATTAGGATGTTGATCATTTTTTACAGAGACCTGATGGTTGAAAATCATGTTTCACTGCAGCTAAATTATTCATTCTCATATTATTTTGCTAAAACCATGTGCTGTTCTTTGTTTAGAAGGAAAAGAAATGTTTTCACATTGACGCTACCTAATGCAGCTCAGCCTCATTTAATTTAGTGCATGCCATTTGAGCAGAGCCTCTGTGAAGAGTGAGCTGTCAGCTCAGGGCGTCTGAATGCTCCAGCTGAACCGGTTGTGAGCTCAGCTGATGACAGGGGAGTCATTTAGCTCCAGCTAGAGCCTGCCTTAAAACCGGCGCCCACAATGAAGATGATAGAGGTACTCATGAAGGGGTGCTTTGTGCATCAGGGAGGATGAGCTCTTAAGATCCGGTGCAGTCGCATCATGCATACCACCGGAATGCCCTCACAACCCTATATATTCTGTTTTAGTGGTGCTCTTAAATCCGGAATCGATCAGTCAATCAAAACGTAACTAATAGAGCACTTTCCTGCATCACAAAAAAAATAGATAAAAGACAATCGTCGTCCTGGCCCTTGGTGTAGAGGATGGTGCGCAGGACATGTATGTCATCTTTCCCATCCCACCCCATTCTCTCTCCGCCTTTCTTCCTGTCTCCCTCTACTGTCCTGTCTGTTGAAATAAAAAAACAATAAATATATATAAAAAAAAGACAATCATCAATGAACCAGTCTTCCAATCAGTATTCATCCATGCACCTCCACAGCTGACAGATCTACAGTTCACAAATCCTGACACCCATGAAAGCTGCTAGACGCCATGGTGCCCTGTGTTTCTATCTTTTCTGGGTCGACTCAGTTCTTCACTCTAGAATCTTCCTCGCATATCTGTCATCTTCTTCTGGCTCTCCATGGGTTTTGGTTTACCTTCCTACTCTTGTTCAAAGCTGAGAACGCTCCCATTAAGAAGCCTTAGAAACCGATGCCTGCACCGGTGCGTGTGCCAATCACAGCATCTGTTTTGAATCAAGTAGGAATGACGCAAAGCAGCCATTGTTTCATTTTTATTTTACATAAAATGTGTAGGTTTAAAACATTTTTATTAGTTTTGACGTTTTGAATTTAACCACATTAAAAGAGTTATGATGTCATTTGCGAGGTAATTCAAATGAATATGTAAGAAAATCAGTGATCGTCTTTCAGTTACATTTTACAGACCCCAATTTGGTGCCATCTAGTGGTAAAAAGAAGAGATAACCCTTTGAAGTAGAAGACATAACCCTGTTTTTGGAAGACATATGTGACTATATGTCTTGTGTTTTTGGAAGCGTTCTGAATTGAGATTCGCAGGAGCAGGGTGCTCTTCGTCATCGTCGAGGAACTATTGATGTAATGATTCTCCCTACCTGAAGATGGCGTTTGAGGGGCATTAGATGTACTCAGCGCCACACAGGGTAACATGAAAGAAGAAGACGCCAACAGAGAAGAAATCGTGCATGTCGAGCAGCTTATACTCTCGGTGGCTGATCACAGGGAGCTGTTTGGCAAAAACGTGGAGAAACAGAAAGATGGGCAGCGAGCGATTTCTTTCCTGTTTCCTGTACAAAGTAACTATGAATATTTGGTATGAGTGGCTCTTTTATTTTACGTGCTACTCACATCATCAAAAGAGCTATCTTCCATTGGCAGTTCTTGCAAAAAAATGGATCAGATATGACTGTCCGAACTCTTTTTCGTTGGCACCTCTCGTTCGGTCAGATGTGCGATGTCCCGTTGATGCCCATGGTTTTTGATTGAGGCGAGTTTTGAAACTGAAAATTTGGATCGATGCGTATTGGCCTTAAGTGTTTCCAATGAGGTTGAGAAAGACCTCCATGGTAGTAATGGTGGATCAACAAGGTCTCTCCCTGACAGAGATTTCAAAGCAGACTGGAGTTTCAAGCTGTGCTCTTTAGAAGAATTTGGCAACATTGAGGATTGTAGATGCAATGGTTGGCTAAGGAAACTTGTGCAGCAGACCCAGGCAGGTACAACCATCTACACACCAGGATCAGACCCAACATGGATTAAGACTGTTATAAAGAACCTAGCTTGCCAAACATACTAATGATCTTTCCCCTTCTCCTTCAATCCGGAAGATCCTCTGCTCTTGGCATACGCTCCCGTTGACCTCAGGTTCAATCATAAATCCTCAAGGAAATGTGGCCAGCTTTGTCAGACAATCTGCAGATCTTCAGAGTCGACCTAATAGTCCCAAAGGGGGGCGAAGACACAGCCGGGGTCCTGAACTGCGATGCACTGCTGTAGAAAGACAGGATTTCCCAACAGGAACCTCTCTTCTTCAGACCCCCAGCTTTCTGTGGCCCTGCGACCCCTATCCTGAGCACGAGAGTTTCTTTGCAGCCTGTTGGGTGTGCTGGATGTTTGAAGCAAGTCAGGAAGCCACGCGTCTTCCAGAGGCTCCTTGGGGGTCATCACTAGTAGTTTCCCTCTACTGTAACATTCTTGAGCCACCATTGTTCTGGCCGTGTCAGGCTACGCGTGTTTCCTCAAAAGTTATTTTCGTTCTGGTGATTTATAACAGATTGTGTTTGGGTCTTTCCCTCATGGTGTGGTCAGCTTTCAATTTCCCCTTAAAATACTGAATTTTGAAAGTCAGTCATTTTTGTTGTAATCGACTCAAGGGTAAAAAAGTCCCCTAGAAGAAGAAATCTTGAAGAATAGCCTAGTTGTTAAATCAGATTGCATCAAATTGAGGGGTGGTCTGTTCTTATGACAGACTTTTCCACAGTAGGACACACCCGTTTCTTTTTCATTTTTTGAAAATAACTACTGACAGAAAAGACCTGAAACAGGCGGAGCCTTTGAACCTTTAATTAAAATCCACAGAAAAGATCTTTTTTACACCCAGGTCAGTGTGAATTTGCACAGATTCCCTAACATCAACATGGGACATAGCCATATTAACTGACCTCTAGTTGTAAATATTTCAAATGTATTCGTGTGTCTGGTTAAAATTAAAGCAGTCAAAGTCATCTCTTTGGAAGTTTGATGTAGATGTTTTGGTATCTGTTATATGGCACTCAAGTGGGCCAAATACTGAGCCTTGAGGTGCACCGGTGAGTTTTGCTGTTCTCTACAAGTCATTTTATAAGAGAACGAGCAGCATATGATGTAGACTTCTTTACATATTGATTGGTATACATCAGATCTCTTTGTGGGCCTCTCTTTGTGATGCTAAACTCTGTTTCAGGGCGGGAGTGTGATGTTGTGGTGTTTATTAGATAAAGAGCTGATAGGGAAGTAAATGGCTCATCTCCTTTAAAGTGTGTTTGGTTTCCCCAAAAGGCTATTAGCTGTGTTAATAAACATTAGTTTACAGAAGAGATCAGTCGATGGTGTCACTGATGCCTAGCAGTATTAGAGTATCAAGAGATGGAGGTTCCACAAAAAACTTTAATGAACAAAAGTATTGCGTAAATGTTTGAATGTTTTGGAGTGGGTTGAAGAAAACCAGTCAAATGATTCGGAGGGCTGTGTTTGTAAAAGAGGAAGTTGAGGAATGGTAGTAATTAAGCATGGCAAGCCTTTTTAACATTTAAACGTCTGACCTGACTATAAAAATATTTAAGATAAGAACAAATGTATTCTGCCTAGTGATAAATATATTTTGACTGGACATCAAGACATTTAGAGATATCTTCCATTAGTAAGAAAGTGAATTAAGAGTTATCTCCAATTAGACTAGTCAAAACTCATTTAAAGATATTTCCAATATAATTAGAGATATCTAGTCATAAATATATTTGAAGATATCTCTTATCATTATACTCATAAACCTCCATTTACTTCCATTAAAAAAATATTTGCAGATATCCTCAATTGATTTTTGACTAGTCTCAAATGTTTGTGAAATATGAGGCAAATCTAATTAGAGATATCTACAATTATGTTTTACTAGTCATAACTCTTCTAAAGATATTTACAATTGTAATTTCTGTTTAATATTTTTACTATTAGAATTTTAGCAGCCATTTACTTGTAATTAGTTTTTGAATATACACAAACAAAAAAAACTTGATATACATGAAATGAAAACCTAAGCAAATTATGATTTTAGGAATGCTTATACGTTAATTATTTTTCTTTTGAAAGCATTCCGAAATTGCTAATTGACTAAATTGTTTGGGTGACTATTGAGGTGTTACTGGGACACGGTAGTTTTACATCCGTCCTAACCTTAGGAGTTATTGCTCTAGTCAGCGTACTCTGCGTATATGAAGAGTACTGATAATAATGGTTCTTTAAAGCACATTCTAGGGCATTTAAACCAGTTAAAACGTTAAAAGCCTAGTAAAGGTGTTCGGGTAAATACTGTTTTTTGACAAATATTTTACCAAATTAGGTTCAGAAAAACAAATCAACTCCCAATGCATTTTTTCAGTGTTGCTTTTGATGAAATGAGATGCTTGCGAGATCTCTCTTGCAGACCCATCGTGCTATAACAGTATGGGACCAATCTGTCAAACCTGATGAAGTCATGACACTACAGTTATTCTTTCCAGAATCATAAACCACGAGCCTGAAACAATGGTAAAGACAATTTTTCAGTAGATGGAGACAGGAAATAAATTTAATGACCCATCACAGTCACTGTTATCTCACCCACTATCCGCAGAGCTGCCATCAATCCATTTCCAGGTTCCATCCGTCCGATGCAAACCAACCCAAAATGTTTCCATATTCAAAAGCCCCTGTAAAAACTCCTGTGTTAATTAAAAAAAAAAGAAATGAACTTTAAATAAACAGCTAAAGTAAAAAAAAAAATCAATACAATGTATGTCTCTCACCAGTTCTTTTGAGCTCTTCTTGACCACTAGATCGGCTCCAATCTCTGCACAATCTTGCCTACTTTCACTCCAAGTCTTCATCTCAGATGAAATGAAATAAACACTGGATTTGTAGATAATCAACCCGTATTTTACAGCAAGCTGATCTGTTTAAAACAACCCATCCATATATTAGTTCCCACCGGCTTTTATTTGTTATGAAAGATATAGAAATTGTTAATTAGTGAATCTAATGGTGGGTTTATTTTAAAATGAGAGACAGAACAGCAATACACTGTGCTCGACACGTGCATGGATCCTTTTCAATTTAGGAGCCACTCATCCCCTTCTAAAAGACACCTATCCAGAAGGCACCATCAAGCAGACTGCTCAACACCGTTATTGAGATTAGACTCAAGTGGATGAAAACAAAATAACTATCTCCCTCAGATTGGCAAAATCTAAGTTCACACAGCAGTTACAATGATCATGGGAATGGCTGGGACAAAAGTCACCAAGGAAACAATTGGTTACACACAATGTGATCAAGGGCTTCACATTTACATGAAGTTATGTTTGTTCATTAACACCTGGACGATTCAAAGGAGAACTGGGTAAAAATGTTGTGGTTTTACTGGACATGTAAGGATTGATGGGTGGGCTATAATCTCACCAAGTCTAAATGAGAATTACAGCATGATAATGACCCAAAACACAGCCAAGGCAACACAAGTAATATCTCAAGTTGTTCAAACCAGTTTAGAACAATTTATTTTTTCTGGATTGTTTTGTAAAAATAAAAAAAGAGCACTTTCCTGATTATCTAGAACCACTTCTATGAAATTTTCGTAATTTTGTCTCTCACTTTGGATAAAATGCATAAATGTTATTCTGTCTCTCGCTGTTGAAATAAACACACCATTTATTTTCCAGAATGATGATTAATCTGCGTGAGGGAAGTTGAATATAATTCAATAGAGATGTAATGTTACAGATTAATTTATTGTAATTCTCAGAAGAGGACATTTCAAAAGAGGAAGTGCTTGAGCGACATCGTATTTGTGGAACCATTATTAACAATAACGGATACTCCTTTAAAATTCTGATATAAAGATATAAATGAAATGATTTTGGCGTTGTATGGTCCATTCCTGTAGTAGTAGTAGTTCAAGCTTTGATTATCTTTTGCAAAGACAAAGTGATCAAATGTTGAGGCAAATACGGAAAGATAACCATTTATCTTTTCTGTGAACAATTTAAATGACATATTCATGTACCTTTTATTTGTGGTCCTCAATAGCACACCTTCATACATTATGAACTCAGTTTATCATCTCAGGAACATCAACCGTCTCTTTCCTTCCTCACACGAATCACTACTGCCATACTTGTTCGCAGTCTTTTAACCCTAACCTAGCGACTCTTCCTCAGAAACGGTCCATAAATGACAAAAGGTCCAACACTCTGCTCCTCAGCACCTCGACCTCCTCCCACATCTCACTTTTGTTCTCTGTCTTCATTTAACACATCCGTTACAAATTTTTATTACTTTCCCACAAATTCCCCCCTCATCCACGGAATTCACTTCAATCCTACTCTTGTATCCACCTAACTGTTCCCTCTGAACATCTTTTTACTATGGGCAGCAGAGCGTTCAGTTACGAAGCTCCCCGGCTGTGGAATTCTCTCCCTCACACAAGCTACTCAAACCACAGCTTAAAACGAATCTTTTTAGGCTCTCTGTGATTCAATATGTGTACCGACACCATTTTATGTGAAACTTTTGTGTAAAAAGTGGTGTCCTTGAGTACCTGGTAAATTGGCTTGAAGTAAAATGTATTATTATTAATATTAAAGGCTTAATATTGCAGGAACGATATGATACATGCTTTAAAGATTAGACAGAATAAAACCAGTTACCCAGTTGATTAAACTGGACTTTCATTAGCTCCCTCTCTTCAGTCAGGTTGTTGTTGTTGTTCAGTAGCCGCAGTCGCTCTTGATTCAAGCTGCTGGTGTTTATTTGCCAGCGTTGTCTCTCAATGGTGAAAAACACATATAGCACGATCACAGCCATCAGCAGATGGACACACATCAGACTCAAACACATCTCAGCTGCTTTCTGGCTGCGCTTCTTCACTGAGGAGCTCCCTTGGGATGAAAAACACAGTTTTAATATGATTTACATGGTATGCATCTTGTATTCTTATGCAGCTACAATAAAGGAAGCAAGTGAAATGTGGTACCAGTGTTCTGAAGTGTCTTCCTTTGACTAGTGTTTGCACTCAAGTCATTCGAAGTCACTGCATCCCCACTTTCGTAGATGTCCACTACCATCTCTAGTTTTTCTCCTTGGCTCATTTCTATAACCTCAGTCCTCCTCATCATTACAGCATCCTCCAGTGCAAGGCTACTCTTTGTGTATTCTACAGAGTGTTCTTGCTTCTGCCTTCTATTTCACGTTTCAGGTTGAAATGTAATGTTGAACTGGAAATAGAATAGTGTGAACCTGACAGGAAGTCCACAGGCTAGACCTCGCAAATAAAGAAATGACAAAAGTGAATTATTTTTTTACAAATATACATAAATGAAAAAAGACAAAACATAAGCTTAATACAATAAAAATGGTTTCAATAATGAGTGTTTTTAGACAAAAAACATCAGCTACTGAATTAAAGGGTCAGCAAAAGACATTTTAAAGCAGCTAAAACCTGCTTAAACTAGGAAGCATTTAAAACACTGAATCAGCTGTCAGCAATTTGTACAATGAAACCCAATTAAACACTTTTAAAGCATAAGTTGTTAAAAAAACCGTCGTATTTATTGTTTCCTTTGTTCAACTTAATACCGTTAGACGATTTCACTCTTGCACCATTTCACTTTAAAGGCCAGGAAGCAGCTCATTTAACACGTGCGACTTCACACCATGAAATTCGCATTTATCTGCCAGATTAAATTACGGTTCTACATCTTTACAACATCTTTGAAAAAGTCCTTCGATATGCGCTCCAGATTTCCTTTGAATACCTAAGGTATAATTTGACACCTAGAGTCCGGTGCCCACACACTGCAGCTGTTAGCGTTAGCAAAGAAACAACTCCAGAATTTCCACAGAACCCTGCAGCGAGCGCTTTTCTCGTTCATTCACTTCCTCTATGAACACAAGCTTCCAGGAAATTTATTCAAATGGCAACTTAAAAATACCTGTCGTCATATTTCACAGCCCTGACAGGCAACAAAACAAACAAATAAAAGAAACACAAAGGTGGTCGCTAGCCCACACACATGCTAACAACTGCAAACACATAGAATAGACACACGTGCGCTTTAATATACTGTCTTGAATATATAAAAAACACCCATAGTTAGCTTTTCCTACGCTATTTTTATTTTTATTTTTGTAATCCATTGTGTTGGCGTTGACGGTCAAATTAGATAAGCCCATATTCATTAATATATCAACAGACTTTTTGTCATTATTATTATTTTTTTTTTTTATTATTTATGCTTATCTAAATGTATAGTTATTACTTTGAGTTCTATATTTTAACCGTGTTTTAATGTGAGAGAATCACCTAATTGTCAAACCTTTCTGAATATTACTTCTGACAAATATGCTAAGCCATTACATCGAATGGTTGCCGTTTGCTTGTTGTAACTTTTCAAAATGTCTTTTTTTATTTGATTTCAAAACAGATTCAATAGCATACATACTTACGTATTCCACATGGGTATTTAAATGGGTAATTCCAAAAACTCATTTGAAAGTTTAATTAGATTTATAATCAAAAGTTGGGTGCCGTTTTTTCTTGTTAAATACTCTCTTTTTATCCTTTATATAAGTAACAGGATTGAGTTTTTAGCAAAGATATAGCAAATACGAGATAAACAGTTGTGCACATGATTATATAATTAGTGAATATGTAAATAATAGATCGAGAGATCTTACCTTTGGTCTTGGTCTTCTAAAGATCCAAGTGATGCAACTTCCTGCTGAAAAACTGACTAATGGAAATTCTTCAGGTTTTTAGGATAACAAGATTAAGTAAAAAGCTGGGAACATGACTTAAATGTTTTGGAGTTTTTTTTAATCTAAGAAATTATAGATTCTCAGTTTATTTTCATTATAAATGGATTTACAAGTCAATGCTAAGTAAAGGATCTTTTTAAAAAAAACTTAATCGTTTTAATTTATGGTGAAGTGTAGCATTAGAGACTGGGGAAATGCAATAATTGCTATTTTTCAGTGTTTTGTGTAGATTTTATCAATATTCAAATGTTTTAGCTTACATTTGCAACAAGACTAGTATGTAGTACACTTTGCCCTTTGTCAAACTCGGTTGAGAAAGAGTGTCTTGGCCTGGCAATACTGATCATAGCAATAAGACACAAGGTAGCTGAATTGTGTCAACAAGTGACTCTCCCAGACAAGGTTTTCCAAAGCAAGCAGATGTGTTTGGGATTAGAGAACAATTAGAGAAAGCCAACACCAACATAAGATCTTCGATAAGTTCCTACCAGCCAAGGTTCATCAAAACCTGAATCCAAGTGTACCTAGTAGTGCCACATTTCTACATTTCAGTGTTGAAAAAAAAATTAACACATTACTTTTTAACAGCATGTTTTGTTTCCGGCATAACACCTTTGCACCCTCCTCCAGCCACCGGTGCTGCTGCACTTGGTTGCAGACAGATGAGGGAACTGTGAACTTGGATTATTAATATTGCAGTTATTTAAATTCTGACATAATTTCTATTTTTCTACATAAAATGGATCCATAAACAGAAAGTGTAGCCTGATCAGTTTCCCTGCTTTTTACAAACATGTACTTTGTAGCAGGTCAAAAATATTATTAATGTATGATATTAAAGAATTAGTTTGATTGATTAAATTGTGTAACAGTTGGTTTGTAAACAAAGAAAAAATATATCTGTATAAAAAGTATCCTGCTTCCTACATTTGGATCTTAAAACGTTGGGAGAGCGACCACTCAATTTTAAAATGTAGATTTTTAAACTGAAAGCATAAGAATATGTTCTGGTTTTACCAGGGATGAACCTAGACTGCAGGTTCATGGTTTGGATTCAAAAAACAAATGCTGAAAAAGTGTAGTTTGATCTCCATGTACAGATTGCTCACATGCAGCAGTTATTTTTAGAGACACAGAATCATATTCAGTAATGTGACCCTGAATAACCCTAATGCATCTAACGAACCATCAGTTGTTTAGTAATGATAATTCCTATTAAATGAAAGAGAAATAGAAATCCATGCTAAAGACAGTGCTTCTTTAATAATCTCAGATTAGCACATTGTCTCTCCGACAATGATTATATCCGGACTAAAGCTTATTAGGGAGCTTATCTTTAGAGGACTGTTTGGGACTGATGAGCCTCCATATGCAGGGCACGCATCTCAGATGTATGCTCTTTTTTTTACATCATGCCAAAAAGGTAATTTCACAAAAATTTATATAATTTTGTGTTATTTACATTACAATTAATAAATAAAATCTTTTTTATGCAATCAACACAAATAACAATGAGCTAATACTAAAATTCCAAATTGTGTAAATAAAATCAGTTTATTTGTGCAATGAATAAGTTTAAATATATTCAATGTACATTTTTTTTTAAATAACAAATCGCGTTGTTAAGATTGTGTCTTGGTTTTAAAACTTTCTACAATGTGCAAAAAGTGAATTTTGAAAATATTTACTTTAGTTTTTAAATAATAATCAAAATTACCGCTACTAACACTGTTTTAAAATGTTATATAATAACTTTTTGGAAAGAAATATAATTTCTTAAATTTGTTTAAGCTTTAAGAATAGTACTTTCTTTATGTTGCATCTAAACATTGTACGAAACAAGAAACTCACTTTAAACACATTTCCTCTCAGTCGTTTGCTTTGATTTTGAACCGACAATAGCAGTTCCCGCTCAGCCCAGTGTTTTCAGGAAAACAGCACGTATGAAGGAATTCTTCTGACATTCCTCTCAATTCTATGAGCTTTAACCAAGACACATAAACAAAGAATTCATTTTCCTCATTTTATTCACATGGTACTCCAACAGTACATGATCATATACAGCAGATTTCAAAACATTCATCACAGTTGACTCCCAAACATTTCTTTACCTCACAATAACACGCACAGTATCTCATCTGTTGAGGCTGCCACCTCTTAATTGGGCGTCTCTTTTACCCCCCCCCCACCCATGAAGACATTTGTCAACAACCATCTGTCTGTCTGAGTTCACCCCCTCCATTTCTCGTCTCACCCAAACACCCATCTCCCCTCGAAAGTCTTTAATCAAGCTGCAACACTTCTTCTCGAGTTAGGCACCCATCCCTCCCTCCCCTATCTTGAAGGTTTAGATAAGACAGACTGGCCATCAGGTCTCTTATCTTAGCTACGTGAACAAGTGCTTAGAGGACAAAAAATAAACAAGCAACCAAAAAATAAACACGTTGGTTAGGAGCAAGAGTTAATGAATTTATACAGTTTCAGAATATTGCTCTCAAAACCCTCTGTGGACCACCCACCGCCCTGCAGTTCCACATAACAGAGTCTATGGCGCTTAGAGGAAACTCAGAGGCGGACGGCAGCCGAAAAGTCCTTGCTCCCGCACGTCTGGAGCACAGCTGTCAGAGAGACTCGGCTCTCCATAGGAGGCACCAGAAGCTGCTTGTGGTCTCAGAGGCTCCAGCACAGACCGCATTAGGGTCTTCAGAACTTGAGTTTCAGTTGCAGAGTACCAATGTGCTGAAAAGTCCCAGAACAAGGGAAGCTGGTTCCTCCGGTTCCCACAGATACAAAAGGAGAGTCTGCACATCCCGACAACAAATGAATTAGCTTTGAGTTCTTGAGAAGGATGCAACAGTTTGAGGGTAATTGCTGACTTGTTACCCCACGTCTGAGTAACACTTCCTCAGTTCTTCTCACACCTTAGTTGCCAGCGACTGGGCCTCTGTCTTCTGTGAAGAAAGGGAGCTGGCAGGACTGGCGTGAAGAGCTTTTTTCAGGTTGAGGAGGCAGAGGCACTGCGAGCGGAAGCGGAGGTCAAAGAAGGCATAGAGGAGTGGATTAAGGCAACTGTTGACGTATGCCAGGCAGGTTGCATACGGATGGGCCAGCAGCAGAAGGTTTAGGAATGTGCAAGAGTCTGGAGCCAGGTTCAGGTAGGAGAGGGCATCCATCGTCTTCACCACGTGGAAGGGCATCCAACATGCAGCAAACACCACCACCAGAGTTGTGATGATCTTCAGCAAGCGGCGCTTGCGCTGATCCTCTTTCCTCAGGCTGTTGAAGTGGCGAGTGACGGTGCAACCGATGAAGCCGTAACACACCATCATAGCCAGGAGTGGGATCAGAAATCCAAGGGCCGTGGATGATATACTGAGTCCCGCAATCCAGTAGGCCTCCTGGCCTTGCTGAGTCACCACCAGGCTGAAGTCCATGGCACAGGACGTGCGGTTGGTCTCTGCATCGTACACAGTGGTGCGGAACAGCAAAGTTGGGGCAGCAAGAACCCCAGAGAGAAGCCAGATACCTGCCAGCGAGGCTTGCATGTGCCCTCTGGTCCTCAGCTGTGTGCTTGTCAAGGAATGAACGATAGCCATGTAGCGGTCCAGACTGAGGCATGTGAGGCAGAAGACGCTCGCATACATGTTGAGCAGCACCACATAGCTACTGATCTTGCAGAGGGCCACTCCAAAGGGCCAGTGGTACCCCAGAGCAGTGTAGACAGCCCACAGTGGCAGGGTCACCACGAAGGTCAGGTCAGCAAAAGCCAGGTTTCCAATGTAGACATCTGCAGCTCTCCTCTTGGACTGGGCACGCCACACCGTGAAGATGACCACACCGTTCCCAGTGAGTCCCAGGATGAAGATGAGCATGTACAGCACAGGAATCAGTGAATATGACGGCTCCCACTCATCATATTCACACATGGAGCTGTTCATTCCCTCGTCCAAGTAGTCTGAGCTGTAGTCAGCAGTCATGTTGTCCATTTCATTCATTCCTCCAGAGAGAGTTGAAGTATCAGATGATTGCAGAGAAGTTCACAGAGATGTATTCAGGTCAGACTGTGCTTTCTGTCAGACAAACTGTGGCTTTTAAACCCTCAGGATCTCTCACTCTCCACCCACAGCCCTCCCACCCTTTCAGCTGCCCTCATGACCCCGCCTCTTCCCAGTGGCCCATGGACCACACTTCTAGAGGAAAACCCATTGGATCAGTGGGGGAAAAAAAAAATAAATAAATAAATATATATATATACTTCTACTAAAGTTCACAACACAACCAATGCAAAGAAACATGTCATGCATCACTAAATATTTAATTCCTTAAATATAAATGATATGTAGGTACTAAAAATATTTAATCACGTCACCAGTTATGCATCTGATCAAATCAAATTAACCTAAACATTGTGTATTCATATTAATGAAGTAAATTAGAATAATTTTAATTTGACAACATTATATTTTACAATTCCATGGACTCCAAAGGCAGCATCATTACAGATTAAAAGTCCCATGATTTCATAATAATGTTAATAAAACATACAGAAATTCAAGTGACTTTTTTATGGTGTACTAGTACTGTTATTCTTATTTTAAGGGTAGTTTATAAGCCTGTTTATTTAGGCTATACACGTTTTGGTTGTAGTTTACTTCAAGTTGCCTAAGAAGGATAATTTTGACCTGCCGTGGTCTGTCATGACATGTCTGGGCTAGTGTTTTTCTTCAGTTCGGATAAGTTGATATCATAATTGACGGATGTAAAATGTGTGAACAACTTTCCATTAGCTGCACGATTAGCTGGCTCTAATTTCCATCCTAATGCGTTTCTAATGCTGCAGCGATCTTCGCACACGAACTTGCCCGAGCAACGCACGCACGCTAAGCATAGGTATACGCTAAATAACTATCACACAAAAATACAGATTGTGCTGTACACATTACGAAATTGGCATCATATATATTGGAAATATCATAAATAATTCACCTTTTAACAAAGCCTCTCGCCTTCTGATATCCAGCAAAAGCCGTCCAAAATATGAATTTTAACAGCTTCTCAAAAAACACGTTAGAAAGACGTCTCTCTGTCTAACGGTTAAGCTGTTTATTAGAGGTTATGAAACTTGTCAACTCAAATCTTTTTTTATAAAAATTAAAATATATGTACATAATATTTTATTATGATATTTAAAAATTCAGTTTGTCATTTTTGTAATGTTGAAAATGCGGTTAAATATGAAAGAACTGAAAGTGAAAAACAAATATGAAGTTTTGTTCTCTATA
Organism: Danionella cerebrum; assembly: GCA_007224835.1. NCBI lineage: Eukaryota > Metazoa > Chordata > Actinopteri > Cypriniformes > Danionidae > Danionella > Danionella cerebrum. Next base: position 356,552 of record SRMA01026936.1, on the reverse strand, counting down.
AAGGGTATATCATTATGAAAGGACAAATGTTGTATATAAGACGTTTAATTATATAAAAGAATTTAAAGCACATCTCATTAAACAAGCACTTATGATAAACAGACACTTAATAAAATTGAAAACTTTCTTTATCCATGGAAAAAATAATGGGTAAAATAATTTATTTAATTTGGGTTTGTTTAAAAATGTAAAGACTTGAAAATGTAAAGAATTAGCAATACTTAGTTTTAAAATTAAACTTAATTTAACTATAGGGAAATGGATATTATAAATCCTTTAATATCTTAAAAAGCAACCAAGTTTAGTTAACAAACTGCCTAACTATTTTGTCTTTATGTAATGATGTTATATAGTCTTTAAACAAACTTGTAGTGTGTTTATTTGTTTACTCACAACATTAAAAGATAATCAAATAAAGCAAATAATCCCAAAACAATTCCAATAGACAGTTTTATTAAGGTTTAAGTATTTTCTTGATTTTATTTTCTAAATATTCTAATAAATGAGTTTGAATCAAAACTAATTGTTATGGTTTGCTTGTGTAGATGTTGTAGGTTTACATAAAGTTTTAAACACAAACCATACATAGACCATTCTAAACACATAGCACATCTCGTGTCTTTTTGTAATTGATGTGATATCATGTCATAATGAGGCACATTCCGTTGCATAAATTTGTGAAGTCCAGCACTAATCGTTTTCCAGTCATACCCCGTCTCTCGCAGCTTCTCAAATGTCTAATCAAATAGTAAAAAAAAAACTTAAAATTCTTAAATGTATGAATGCTGAATGAAAAATAGAACAAATAAAGATATCTGAGTCATACATAATCCTCATGTGTGTTTATGATGGAGAGGAGACATCCGTGCAGAAGCTGGCTGCATGTGTTTGTGTAGAAACAGATGCAAGGCTTCACTCCTCACCCTTCCTCATCTCTCAGCCATGAGGAATCAGTGGCGCCGGGGACCTGACCCACACAGACACAACTATCCCTCTCTGACCCCTACACACACATGCACAAACACACACCCTGTTGAGATGTGCTGGAGTCACCCTGTAATCTTCCTGTTAAAGGCACAAGCTTAAAAACCTCTTCTTTCTTAAAATCTAAAAGAATGTTATTATTCACCAAAACCATGCCTGTCTGGAATCCATTTTTAATTATGTCATATTATAATACTAATAATAATTTCAGAATTTTTGTTGGAAATTTGGTTAGTGGTTGGCTAATCCACTACCCAAAATTTTCAAATATAACGTTTGACTTGTGAAAACATATTCAAAGAGGTCTTTAATTTCAACGGCTCAAAACTTCAAAGCACATTAAAGCTAGTTATGGCAGCTAAGTAGCAAAATACACGTCTTTTTACGTCTCTTTGGCGTAATCAAAGAAATCCCATATAGGGCTCTGCTGCTTTCTTCCAACTTTAACCATTTTGTTCAATGCTGCAATGAGGAACAGCAAACTTAAATCGCTAGATTGATTTATTTTATACCAATACAAAACGGAAAGATGAAAGCGAGGAAAAATTAATCTATGATTTAAACTTTTTTTGTTTGGTTCGATAAACAACAGCATTTTATTTAGTTTTAACTTGTTAAATTTATATGTATATTTCATAGATTTCATGCCACAATATGGTTTATCATCTCAAATGAGGTAGTTTTTAGAATGTTTTCGGTTCACAGTGTCTTTTATTTATTTATAATCATATGAAACATTTCAAACACACATTAAGATCAATGTTACTTAATAGACCAGCACATTAAAACTATTAATTTAACTAATAATTATAGGCATACTCATCATCACAAAGGTAAATCAATGATTTGTGTACCTTGGAGAGGTATATGATCCAGAAGACCCCTGTGACTTTAATTCTGGCACAATCACTGTTATCTGGTGCTAAATCTCAGATCACATGCTCCTCCTCCTAATACACACATCCCAGGAGCCGCTGGACTCATCTCCCTAGGATTTTAACAGGATAGATATGATAATGTGACAAATGGCGCAGATAGAAATGTAAATCCCTCACGCAAACAACCGGGGGTCCAACAACTGGCGAATTGTTTATTTCTCTGCAATTAAAAATATTTTCGGGGGTCCCAAGTGTACTTCATCCAAAATAAAGTATCGGGTGTCTGCAGTGTGTTTTCAAAGCTGCAATGAAGGGACTCAAGATCCGTGGGTGTCACGGCAGACATATGACAGAGTTTGATGTGGCGTTTCCACACACAAACTATGGAATGGCAAAAGGAGACCCATAGACCACACACGGACACACACAGGGATTGACAGAGCTGTGGGAGCAGCTGAATTCAGCTCCTGTTAGTGCAGACCATGGAACCTAGACAGAACCAAACCAACTCACTGTCCCACTCAACAACTAAATTGGACGTTTTATTAGAAGTGTCAGAGCAAAGTGTGCACTTGCGGGACTCAACTCTGTTGTTTATGAAGTGAGTTGAGCACTAGTGGCATTGTGCACCTGCTTGAGTTGAAGTATATGATCATTTTCTGGTAAGTGTGACACATTCAGTGGCTTATATCATAGTTCGTACATAGATATAGTCAGAGCATTGATACGCAACTTCCACAACAGCAATCTTTTAAGCTATTGGACCAAGCGGCAACATCACAGTCTTTAATGTGAAGTTACGCAGAAGACTTGCGGAAACAAGGTAACGATGAGAACATCATTTGAGAAAGGTTTAACTGTATGCAAAAAGGAGAAGCAATTTTCGGAAGCGAAATTCAGCATTAGAGAAATTTTGCCAAGTGTGAAGTGTAAAGCCTCTACACAACAATCCAAATTTTCGGGCAACAAAGTGCCTCAATCGAAAACCATGTGCGCCAACAGGACGAGTCGTGTCAATGAAAAAGATAGTAGTCCTCTACATTTTTGTTGTACCCCAACCCCAACTGTTCTTTGATTTCTTCTCTGTTGTTACCATCTTCTTCTTTCCACTTCCCCCATGTGGCATGGAGTGCATCTGTTGTACCGTAAACGCCCATTTCAGGCAGGGAGCATCATTTCATCAATATTTCCTTGACCCAGATGAGGTACACCCTGCTGAAAAGCCATCTTAAGATTCGCTCATATCTTCTTTTGGATCGGTGTCTGGAGGCCATTACTATACCAATTTAAGTAGCAAAATTTCTGCCACGAAAAATTCAAATTCAGTGATAAAAGTCAACAAAATGGGTATTGGTGTATTAATCCAGTCCGCTACAAGAAACTTGCTCTGGGTTTTTCTCTTTTCTCTGTATAACAAACACGTCTAAAAGGTGCAATACTCACACACCACAGTGTGCAATAAATTATTTATTTAGACTTTGAATGCACTATGTAGAGTTTTTTTTTATTCAGTCTATTTTATAATCTATGTGTCTTTTTATTGGTACTCTATTTTATAATGTATATATCTTTTTCTTAACTTATCTAACTTGTCTGTATACCATTGCAAATATGCAATTTCCCCATTGTGGGACTAATAAAGGTTTCTTGATCTTTATCTTATTATTGTACTTTTATTTTGTATTTCATGCATCAATGATGAACTCAGTCCAGCTCAATTTCTCTCCGAGCGATACCACATGGCATTTGTAAAACGCTATTTTCTGCTCTGCAGCTCCCCTCCTGGACTTCTTGAAGGAGTTTCTGACTCGTTGACACCGGGTCGCTGAGCACCAGGGATGGGACACTGAACAAGTTCACACCTTCCAGCCGACGGACGGCCACCACATTGTAACCTCCTTCAACCCTCGAGCGTATTGAAGGTGTGGATGTTTGTTTTATGTTTGTTTCAAATGCAGTTGGAAAAGGAGGGAAATGTGATTAGCAAGGGCTTGGGACAGTTTGAAAACAGGATTGCTGGATCAAGAGTGTGGAGAACATCCGTATGGTCTTCCTGGAGACCGAGACTGTTATTTGGCCAAATGTTCAAGGCTGTGTAGAACTTTTTCTTGGTTCTGTTGTCAAACCATGACGCATAACAAAGGTTGTTCCACGATCTGCCTCTGTGTGGGCTCTGGATAAGTTTAAGATTCTCTGAGGATCTTTGAGTTTTCTCCACAAAACCGGTTTTATCTCTACTTTGTCATCTGCATATGCAACACAATTTTGAATTAAAGTACCCGACATTTATCTAAAGATGCAAATTCTTACATTGCTGAAAATGTGGTTTGGTGTGCATCTTAAGGTTGTGAAACTGTCATGATGAAAAAGGAATCATTTAAGCAAAAGAATCCATTAGAGAGGCTAAAGTTGTAGGGGGGGCGGGGGAGTTTTGGTGCATAAGCCCTTTGAGTTTCGGCCAACAAATACTGAATAAGTCCTACATTTCATGCTAGAGAGACAGCATGGCATTCCCATAACCAAATCACTTATTTACATTTTTTTACGCATTTTTTAAATCTTCAAATAGCAATTTTTCCAAAATGAAATGTTACCATGGCCCCAAATGGATAACACAACAATACATTTTTTTACATGTTTAAAATCTGGACAATAATTAAAAAAAAAAAAGATAAAATCAGTTTTTGAATTATTTAAATTGAATTTTCTCTACAATGTCAGTAAAATGTCGCCATCTTTGGTGAACAGATTACATCAACAGAAAAAACATTGTGAACTTTGGAGAAATTTTGAAATGAAAAAATATTATTTAGTTGAGTTTATGAATCATTCAAATAACAATTTTCCAAAATGTAATTATAAAATGTCGCCCTAGTTGGTGTACAGATAGCAAGACACTCCATTAAAACTATAATATTAATAGTTAATAATTAATATTAGTAGTATTTTACTAATATGAATCTTAATTCACATAATATTGCCACAATAAAATGTCACCACATTTGGAAAAAAGAAAACAAAACATTCCCTTGACACAACCAAAACATATATTTGTTCGTAATTTTGAATTTTGTGGAATGTTTTAAATCAAAATAATCATTTGTGATTATTTCTCCAACATTGTCAGTAAAATGTCACCATATTTGATCAAGAGATATCATAATATTCCATCAACACAAAAATATTTTGAATTTTGGAGAAATTTTCTAATCAAAAAATATAATTTAGATAAGTTTCTCCAAAATCCCATTGTAAAATGTCACCATATTTGGACAAGGGATAACACAACACGTCCTTTACACAATGAAAACATATTTTTGTAAATATTTTGAATTTTCGCAAAAAAAAAAAAAAACAAAAAAAAACAGAAGGTCAACAGATTTATAATTATGAGGAAATTTTGAAATCTACTATTCTAAATCAAAATTAATTTTTTTCCAGAAAGAACCCATTTACCAAGTCTTTTTTGTATTGCCCAATGAGAGAGTTTCTGGGATTTGCTTTAACTTAAGGCGTTCCATCGGTGGGCATTTTATCTCATGGTGCCTGGTGAGAGTTTTCTCGGGGTTGAATATCTAGAGCATTTGCCCTACTGCTCTGCATGTTGGTATTTAACGACCTGTTGAAATCAGCAGATGCTAATCGGGCAGTCGTAACACCAACAGGTTTGAGCTTCCGCACGAGACGTTGGTAGACGGCTAGCCTTCTTTCCTCATAATCCCCGGCAACACTGATTTTCAGAGCAGCCGGTACATGCCATTGTGCAGCCCAATTAGCCGAGCTGAAAGATGGGATCCGTCTGGAAGGCGCTAGCTGCTAGTGTTAGCAGTTAGCAGCTAACAGTTGACAGTGTTTACTTAACTCTCTCTTATCTTTGGCCCCCAGAGAGCAGCGGTGTCATGGATCTTTCCAGAAATCCCAATGTCTTTTGTCTCCATGTCTTTGGTTTCCTATTTGCTGCATGAAAGTGTAGGAAGTTAGCACTTACTTTGAATCTTTGATTAGATCACCGCCTGCTTTAAAATTAGCCAAATGTACTAAAGTGTGCTCAACGTGTGGCGGCACATTTTTTAAACCCTTGTAATTGTCAGACAAGCCAAAACAGGCTTTCTTGAAGAGGTCATCTTGAGTACGGACATGTGACTGTTGGGTGGGACATTTGGCCGGAGAAATCCCTCTTTTATAACTCAATTGTAGTGGCTATTGTTTGAGAGAGGAAGTGATGCCTCTGATGTAAATACCTGGCACATTTTGGTAAAGATGTCCACATCCACTGCTATTGTTGCTCCAAATACATTAAAAGATGAAATTGGCAGGTGGCCCTGTAACAAATAATACTTGTTATACCAATGATTTGGTGTAAAACGAACTACATTTGCATAATAATGTCTCAAATATAATGGCTAGGAGTTTAATGCTTGAAACTTGTGTTGATGTTTAATGGGTATTTGATAAGGCTCTTTGTAAGGCATTTATCTATGTTTCTATCATTTCTTCTAATTGCAGTCTACTGGTCAATCAATGGTGGTTTCATCTCTTTTCAGATCATTAAAGTAGGTTTGTATTACTAGTTTCGGGAGGAGCAATCAGGGCTTGCCAGTCCTACCTTGTCTGACATTCAACAAGTGTATTTTGTTGGAGTCAGGAATCAACAGATACAGCGCAGTTTATTTATGGAGCTCACATCGGGATGCTAATGCAGAGTATCTTGCTAAGGAACCTTCTTTAATATCTTTTTTGTATGGCAACATTTAATGCTCTTTTCATATTAGTTGCAACTCTTTTGACTCTTCATTATTCAAATTACAGATGAATAGTCATAGTGTGCATCAGAGATATTAAGAGTTATTTTAAGACTTGTCGATTACCTCCACTGGACATTATTTGCAGATATCTACAAATTAATTCTGACCAGTTGCAACTGTAATTAATCTTTAAATATATTTTCACTTGGTGAAGCCTCAGTGGAAATAAATTCAACTGAATTGTTAATAGCAATAAATCAATTAGAGACTTCTCTAAATTAAAATTGTAATTCTACAACTGCTATTCGACTTATACTAAATGTGTGAGGGATATCTTTAAATATAATCTGCACTAGTCACAGGAAGCTCATGTAGATGGTCAGAGCAAGACAATATTGACTACGTCTTTCATGGGTTGGTCTGCATTTGTTTTGCACTTAAGGCTTTCAGATTTATGGGAAATATTTTTTTAAAAATTGATACACAATACCAATCTTTTAAAAAGTATACAAGTGTATAGATAAGTATATAAACTAAAATTATTAAAAACTAAACTAAGGCTAAGCACTTTGAATAAATAAAACTAACAACACACTCACTCTTTCTAACTAACTAAAAAGGGAGAAAAAATAAAACTAAAACATAATGCTAAATCAGAAATTAGCACACTGAGACATTTTCTTTGCACCACCCCCCACGATTCATATAATAGTTAGTATTTATTTAGAAAATCCTACCAGTAGTTGCGAATTATTACATAGTAAACCTTTACTTTTATAAAAAAAAAAAATTTCACTAAACATGGACAAAATATTTTTGAAAACTATAAATGATCAAAAAGTTAATTATTATCATAATAATTATCTTTGACCCGTTAAATTGAGATTCAGATAAAAAAGGACCTGGGTCTGTCAGAGCTTATTTAAAAACATATTTTATCTGATTGGGATCATCCTGTTGTTCATATCAGGACACACACATGCACCCACCGATGCCAGTGTTTCCTGCTCAAGGGGTCTGAAATAGCTCTTGGCAACTCCGGTTTGGCCACCTAGCAAACATTTCCAAAACTATGCTCTCTTCATTTAAACATTAACCCTCACAATGGCTCCCAAGACACCAAAGACAAGTCAGAGCAGTGCAGCATATGCTGGGATTCACGGCGACATGCAGTGAATTATGGGATTTTGCAGGAAAGGGCCTGTCAGGATGTGACCTCGATGTGTGTTGGTCCACTGAGCCTGGAGGACACTTGTTTTTATAAGCTGGAAGTCTTCAGATTATTGATAAAGCGTTTCCCGAGACAATGTTTTTAACAGAAAATGACTTTAAATGCTCATGTATTTAGACTTTCATTTAAAAGCCGTGAGAATCTGCATCTTTTGGAATACATTTCTGTAAAATTGACCCTAAAATACTGGCCTCAAGTTGCAGGTGCCTCTTCAAATATGGGCCGTACACAGTCTGCAAATAAAGGTAGAGTTCACAGCAGCTGAAAGAGCTTGACTTGTACTTGCCATATGGTTTAGTAATCAATCCACGGCAAAATGTGCTCTTAAGTGGTTGCCCATTGTGCACAGTTTCACATCAATATTAACTCATCCATCCTACTCACTGTCAGGACACACACACGGTTTCTGACACACAGATTTATGACATCATTGCCTCAATTAGACCCATTGTTCCTACTCTTGCTCTGCAGGGCTTATGCTTTTTATGAGAACAACTTTATAACACATACAAAGTAATTTACATTGGGACCTGTCCAAAGAAGTTGGCCAGAAACGTTCTACATGGAAGTAAACCATACCCCTGACATGGAAACAAGGGGGTCAGTGACTAAATTTAATGTTCCCCATGTCAATAATGAGTAAATGTAAACAACCCCCATGTCTCTATGATTTTTCTTAGCTGAGATAGAGATATAACAAATCGGTTGCTGTGGTAAACAGTCTGGTTGCTATGGAATGGTCAGTGACTGATGTTCCCCATGTCAGTACAAGTAAATGTAAACAACTCGGATGTCTCTCTGGTTTTCCCAAACAGAGACAGAGATTTGAAATTGGTTGCTATGGTAAACAGTCTGGTTGCTATGGAGGGGTCAGTGACCATTTAATGGAAACCACATCCCTACAAGTAAATATAAACAATCTCCATGTCTCTATGATTTTTCTAAGCTGAGATAGAGATATGACAAATCGGTTGCTATGGTAAACAGTCTGGTTGCTCTGGAATGGTCAGTTACTGATGTTCCCCATGTCAGTACAAGTAAATGTAAACAACTCAGATGTCTCTATGGTTTTCCCAAGCAGAGACAGAGATATGAAATTGGTTGCTATGGTAAACAGTCTGGTTGCTATGAAGAGATCAGTGACCATTTATTGTTAACCACGTCCCTACAAGTAAATATAAACAATCCCCATTTTCTTAAGCTGAGATAGAGATATGCCCAAACAGTTGCTATGGTAAACAGTCTGGTTGCTATGGAGGGATCAGTGACATAATTTAATGTTCCCTATATCCATACAAGCAAAATAAAAATGTCTATATTTTACATTGAGGGATATTTAATGGTATTCCATTGATTTTAAAGGTAATTATGAAACCTTAAATAGTGCGAAAGTCTCGAAAATGTGTTTGTCTGCAGTTTCTTGTCTAAAAGATAGTGGGAAAATGTAGACAATCTGACTATCCAGGAAACGGTTATCTCTGTGTCCTGCCTGCGTCATCTCTTCTCCTTTTCGTCTTCAAAAAGAACATCCCTGTGAGCCAGTTCAAACTTTAACTTAATTATACCCAGCAGCGAAAAGCTACAAAAGTTTTGCCACCAAAACTCCACAATCATCCAGTAAGTAGTGTGTGCATCCTGTATCTGGATCCACGGCTTCCTCACTAAGGAGAGGGTTTTTAAGGGACGGGAAGATAGGAGTCGGTGGAGACACAAAGCAACAATAGCAGGAAGAGCTAACAGATCAAATAGAGATTAAGACAGAAAGTTCCTCATCTAAACACTGAACACACTCCTCGAACACGCTCAAATGTTGGGAAGATCCCAACCCTCATGCACAACAAACAACAAAGAGCTCTTCCCTGAAATTACTGCCAACCTTTTACATTTTACTCTTTGAAAAGACGGAATAACAACAAAAATATACACCAACTTCATGCAGCGATCTTGAAAGCCAAACTTCGAAGGATGCAGAATGTGGTTTGTGACACCGTATTGGGAGTTGTAGCCAGAGGGGGATAGTTTGGTGTGATAAAGGAGATAATTAGTAGTGAAAGTCAAGGTTGATCAGTTACAATGGTGGTAATGGACACTGGGTGGCAGTGTTTCAAACTCTAGGGGTAATTAACGGGCAAATTATCAGATAGCAGAGGATCTGTTTCTTGGTTGAGCATCAAAAATCCAGGATGTTTGCCACCTTTCTTGTAAGTGTTGACAAGACGCTGGACAACCACTGCAGGTAGCTTGGGGGTCACGCCATAATAACTCCTCCCGAACAACGTCTAATCTTAAACGCTACTTAATTGCAGTTGTCTGTGTTCCTTGGCAGAATTTCAAAGATTGTTTAGTTTGCCTCCATGTTCTTGAGTTCATCTATCAAATGCAGTCATGCACAGTTGCAGTTAATGAAGATTATTTTCTGTTTATTTGGGATACGCGACTTATAGCAGGAAATTTGTGTTTTTCTAGTGTCAGATTAAAATAATTTGTAACAAATATATTAGAAAAAGCAAAATGCATGTTAAATATCTTTAGTTTTATCTAAATGTTGCTATTAATTGAGAGATATGGGTGATGACCTTGTTTTTACCTCAACAAATTATGATATTGTACTGCGTGTTAGTGAGAGACAGTCAATCTAGACCAGAGGTGCTCAGTAAATAGCTCCACCATTGACCCTGCTGACATTTGGAAGGCGCTCTTGTGAATGCATTATTTTGAGAAGCATTGATAAAGTTTACCCAGAGACATGCAAGTATGGCCGTAAACAATAAACACTGAGCAGAGAGGTCGACTGCAGAGGCATGTTGATCCTTGAGCCATCCTGTACCAGGAGTAAACAGCCGAATTCCTCTTCCTGTCCTCTCTCCGCACAGTAGAAGCATCTGTTTGGCCTCTGACCCCAACCTGGCAGAGCCAACTTCCTAAGCCCCACAGATGCCACTGAACCGATGCCGATCACGTGTACTAAGAAACAGCCATAACACACCGAACTAAAGGGGAATCATAATTTTAATAAATTCACGGGTATGTAACATTTTACCACTAGAGGTCGCACTTCCTTAAACATGAACTGTCAGTAATCAACAGGATGGGGTTTCATAACGATTGGTGCTTGAGATGCTAGCTAGTAGCTAAGAATATCACACATCACATGCACATCACATGACCCTGATGCCAAGGAATATGTGTGAGATTCCCTGGGATTGTTTTTAACAGATTTAGCCATTTTTGTACTAGGTACTAGAAATGTTTCTACTAGGTGCCAAAATTTCTTTTTTATTACTTGATTTCAATACACAGATTTTAATATCATACATACTTAGTAGGGGTGTAACGGTACGCTAAAATCGTATTCGGTTCGGTTCATTCGGTTCGGTACAAAACAATAAGAATTTACATAATCTTTATTTTGAAAAGCTACCAATACACAATAGAATTCTTGCATGTGACAATATCTCCAGCAGTAGAAAATGTTAGATGTGTTGCCTGCCCGATCTCCGTGGAACAATGTCGGCATACAACTTTAAATTTATCCACTCGTCTATCCCCGTTACGTATTTTAACAGAGAAGCCAAAGTGTTTCCAAACAGGAGACCGTAGTGAGGTGGGAGAGTCTTCAAGCTCTGGCTTCTCTTTCGCTTTTGATATGATTCCATTTTCCTACTCGCGCTCGTCACTCAATAGCGTCCGTGCGGAAACTCGCCATGGAACATTGTTCCGCTGCGCTTAATATCGCGCTAATAATAAATTTAAATTATTATAATAATACAGAATACCGAAACGGTACGCAAGTGTACCGAACCGAACAGGCCGTACCGAAACGGTTCAATACATACCGTGAACCTTTACACCCCTAATACTTAGTAATCCACTCAGGTATTGGTGGATCTTGTTACTAACCCTCTTGTTATTCTTAATAAAAGTAACAAAACTGAGTTTTAGAAAAAATACAACCATATAAGTTATTTACCAAATATGTGCATTTTTCCACCAAACTAAATAAATCTCTAAAATAATTTGAGTAACAGGATATATTTTTTTAAATGATGTTCCAAGAAATCATCAGAAAATCATCAAATATGGAAATTAAAAGTTACTTACACCTTTGCCCTTCCCATGGGGTTCTAAAGATCCATAAAGAAAGGTTTCTGAAAAAGAAAATTTGTCTGAAGTGGATTGTTGTTTCTCAGCTTGAGCTCCACCGTCCTGCAGAGTGCAGCTTTAACGCTGATCAGACCCATCTGAACCAGCTCAACAAGGTCATGCTATGATCCTCACAGACCGGATCTTTAGAGTTTAGGAAGATCCTTTAGGGGACATTACAGTCCCTGCTCTGATGGATCATCTCAAAACCCAAGTGGAGTTCACAAGAGTTTCCATTAATCAGCATTACGGGCTTGGGAGCTGTGTTCAGTCATATTTATTCTACCAGAGTGTTACAGGATGAACGCCATCAAACTGACACGATTAGTCACCGATGACACTGGGAGAAAGTTCCACCAGGAACCATTTCATCTTTTTCAATTACACGTCAAAGTTGTTCTTAGATGGTGTTCCTTAACAATGTGATCTGACCGCTCGGTCACACTATGTAAAAACTTCCATTGACTGGAAAGAGAAGACATTTCCCTTCGACAATAAAGAGCAAAAAAAAGAAGCATATTGGTCATAATTTTAATTTTAAGTACAATTACCAAAGATGTCCGGATCCGCCATACGTGAAAAGAATGTGACGCACATGCACACTGGACATTTTCATGGGTAGGAAAAACTTATGGAACACTTGCCCTGACAGAAAGTTCAGCTGGGAGGAACTTTGACCTGATGTAACTGTATTCACCACATTAGAGAGGTCAGATGCGTGAGCTTTTTGATTACTCAAAATGAACCAAATGTATATTTTAGGACGACAGTATTGCTATATATTAAATTAGAGAATGTTCTGTTATCATTTAGACGAGTTATACATTGAATTGTTTGATCGGACAACCACCTTTACGCCTCATACTTCCAAGGGTTATCCTTTCCTTTCATCTCGATATTCAATTTGGGGTCCGTTAAATGACACTGAAAGATGATCGCGCAATTTCTCACATTTTAATTGTCCACAAAAAAAAACTAAAATTAATAAATTTTTTTAAACATACACGTTATATTTGAAACCAAAATTAAACAATAGCTGGGCTGCATCATTCCTACTTAATTCAAAACAGCCGCTGTGATTGGCAAACGCACTGGTGTGCGTGCAAAGACTTCTAAGGGTTAACCAACACTTCCTCAATAACAATCTTCGGATTCATTGGGGTAATGGAAATGTCAAGTGTTTGGGATTGAATGCCTTCAACAGCAGCGGATAACAATAAAAGATGAGATGACAGGAAATGAGGGTCAGTGTTTAAGTGGAAAAGAAAGGAGTACAAAGAGAGGAAGATTTGGGAAAGTCACCGGGTTGCCTCAAAACAATCTAACATCCGCTACAGCTCCTGCAACAGAAGGGATCGTTTGGCTCTCGTCAATGTTCAAGTCTTTCCAGAAGAAGGGGAAGCCAGTTATCCATCAACTGTCCAAAGGTGCAAGAATGTGAAAGAAGTGATATTAAGCTGAAAAAGAGGTTGAAAGTCCTAATTGTGAATTACCATTCTACAGTTTTGTCACTCGAACCTTACAGCTCAAATAACGTCCGAAAAGAAACTTCCACGACAAACCGTTGCACCTGCTCTCGAGGTAAAAATAACCAACATTTATTAGCTTTCCAAGCTCCAGTCACTGATCTTATTGGTCTGACTGGTGCGATTGTCAGTATGTATGGGGCTGTTTGGAGGCACATCCGCAGACAGGAGGGGGGTTCTGGGAAATGATGAGGAGATGAGAACACGCCAGAACCTTTGACATGCAAATCCCCAGCGCAGAGCCGAAGAAGGGAAGAGACGAGAATGAGAAGAGCACAGGTGTCCATCTCCAGTGCCACAGAAGCCTCTTTCACCTCGGCTCATCCCTCATTCAAGCTCAGCCGCCCTCTGAATTTGGAAAGACTGGCACCCACTCAAATACCTCGTCACAAAAAGTGGTTCAAGTTTGTTTTATACTGGGTTTAACCGTTCAAGCCAACACAAACTTTGTTTTGTGGACGTACAATCTTCCAATGTACTCAACACCAGGAGCCAGTTTAGCTCCACCCATAACTAAACAAATCTCAGCCTGTACGTGTTGAAGCCAAGGTGCTTGGAGCATGGCTGCAGTACAGAAATAAGCCACGCCTTCCCTGTGTGATTGGCACATTCGCAGACCACTTTTAATCTGAGTTATCCAAGTCTTGTTGATATTCATTCATTAATAAATTCATCAACGTTTTCCCTAAAAATATATATATCTAGGCAGATTTATGCAACAAAAACAATAATGATCTAATATTATAAAATATATGTAAAAATAATATCTCCAAAACTCATTGAATATGATGAAACTGAGAAAATGTTACTTAAAAATCACCCTGATGTTGCTGGAAACATCCCAGACAACACACAGAAGTTAAAAAAATGTTGATTATCAAAAATTGTGAATTTAGGGGGTATACAGCACATGACGTCACGGTTCATGTCTTAATGTGAGCTGCAAAATCCAATTTCAACGACTTTACGGACTCCATTGATACCAGACTGATGAAATTAAAAAAAAATAAATAAATAAAAAGAAGCAAAGCGATTGCTGCGATTCAAAGAAGCAACAATCCAGGTACTGGTCCTTTGGAGAACGGATTTCAAGGTAACTAACATGCAATGCTTCACAAAGACCCCCATTTCGGCAGAAATCTAAGGATCCCCTGAATATGGTGCAACGCTACCATCCTTCATGGTCTCACACATCCCAAGATGCTTTGCGCATTTTTTAAACAGTATCAATATCAACACAAAATAGCGAACAACACAATGTTTTTAGTTAAGGACAGAAGCTCAAGGGTTTCTTTAAATGCTAGTAGTGTTAATAACATGACAATAAAAAACACTAACACAAAGCCACCTGAACGTGATGTATGCAAACTGTTGGTGTATGCCATTTTGTTGTAAGGAGCAGACGAAGGAGTTTATAAAATGGTTCATGTAACAACAATTGATGCAGCATTCAGAGGATCCTCCGAAGCTATAGCCTACAGATCCTGGGGTGGGTAACCTGCGTTCTCTAAAGGGCGCAGAACCTGGTTTGGGACACAGCTTCTGTTTGACGAATTTACAGTTTGAGTTTTATCCCATTTAAAAAAAAAAAAAAAAAAAGACAGGGCGAATAGCAAGATATATTAACAGTTTACCTTTATTTGCATAGAGGAGTAAGTAACAATTTGAGTTTACTTTTAATTTAATCAGCCAATAATGACTGAATAAAACAAAGAATAGATGATTTTCACATTATAACATGGAACATGATTGAAACAGCTCACAACTGGTGGATCCTATTAAAATAAACCAACTGTAAAAAGAGGAATGGATCAATATTTGAGGTTCCTCTTGAAATGTAAGTGTGTTTAGCTCCTCTCAACAACAATAAATCATTTAAAATCATAAATACACATTAGTATATAATTTTCATGGTTATTTACATGAGAGAAACTATAAATAGTTTTAAGAAAAATATGTTTTTTTTCATCCGTTAACAAAAGGTTAAAGGAATGTTCTGTATTCCTTCATTCTTAAACCATGTAGTGCAGCAAAACCTGTTCAAAATCTTGTACATCACACAACTCTTCACGTCGACACGAGACGATCAGAGCTGCTGCGTTTAATTCTCATGAGTAAATGTTGTTCCTTCATATCTGGATTGATTTTGAGCAAGGAAATGTACGATTTTCATTTATATGAGGTAATATTGGCACTGACAAAGCAAAAGCCCGCTACGTCTTTCTAGGGTTGGTGCTGCCCTCTAGCGACAGAGAAGGTGAACTGTAGATCTTGAGATATAAAACAAAGCTCAATGTCACCCCCCAGTGGCAAAAACTCCCATAAAATTACAGCTTTATATACATTATAGCATATCTATATATATATATATATATATATATATATATATATATATATATATTATAACATAGTACACTATGTTTTATGTCTCTAAACTTAAAAAGGTACTTATGACAATTAAACTTGATCAAAGATGGTTAACAAAACAGTCAAAAAGCATATAAATATGTAGTTCATCCTCAGGAAGTGCTGCTAATGAGGTCACATGACACAAATGCATTTGAGGGAGTATTGCATTTTACCTTAAAGTAGATTTATTTTAAAACAAAGTGTCAGTTTTGGTGAATGCAGAGCTCAGAACTTTATTTATTGTTTATATAAAACCCAACATTGTTTGGATGTAACATATTGTCAAATAAATGCTGAGTTTATACCAAATTCTTTAAATTTCGGCTATTTCTTCATTTTATTTTAATATAATGATGGATTTGATCCAGTCTTTGAACAGATTGCTCTGTAACCGCAAACTTAAAGGTTACAGAAACGAGACTAAAAGATATAACAGTGAGATGATATGACTGCAATCTTCAGATTTAAATAATCCACATTATTTTCCATGCAATCATGCAGAAACAAGCTTTTTCAAGTGTTTCGAGGTCGACAGAAAGGCCTTGAGGGAAACCGTTGGTTCTCACTTGATCCACATGAAAAAGAAAAAAAAAGCCCCAACCACTTCCAGTTTTGGAGATCCTCTACTTCCTGGAGCAGGGATTTCTAGTTCAAAACTCGGCGAGAAGATCTGCATCCAGCGCAGCTCCACCCACTCTGGAGATCTGAACGTGGATTTGGCTTTTTTCTAAGATTGTCATTAACAAAAACGTTTTGGATATTCCCAACTGTTTCTTAGTCCAGAGAACCGTTCCTCTTCCTGCCTTTCACAAGTATGTGTCATGCTCTGCACTACTGAGGCTTTGATTGGATCCCTGCAGCGTCCCTTCTTTCAGCAGCCCCTGTGATTGGTCCGTTGCCAATGGGTATGGATTAAGGAGTCCAGAAGAGTTTGGGTCTTTATTCTTCTCAGTTTTGCTCTTTTTTGCCCTTTTCCCATTCTCAATGTTGCTGTCATGGCCTTGTGATGCTTCAACGATGATTGTGGGGTTTTGTTGAAGGTCCTGCCGGCTGGGAGGCTCGGCAGCCATGATGGCTTTAGCACCGTGCATTCTGGGAGGGGATTTACAATGCAGCTCTCCACGAGCCTCTTTCCAACGACGCAACTGAGATAGATGTTCCTTCTCAATGTCTCTCTCTGAGAGCGGAAGGTCTATCACCTGGCCCACACACAAGCGTGAGATATTTGGTCGTCTAGTCAGAGCTTACAGCAATAAAACCAAGATTCATGCGTTTAGATTAGCTAACTTTCCATTTTGTAAATAATCTAATTGTGACCAGTAGGGGGCGTTTTAATGGATCTATAACTACAAACCTCCTGCTTTTAACGAAACGGGAAATGGTTATACGGCGTGTGCATTACCTCTTGTACAAGGAAAGCTTCCTGCATGTACCGTGGCTCGACAGATCTGAGATGCTCCATGGTCTCATAGAGGCCCTGACACGCCTTCAGCTTCTCTGGAGAACCCAGCATGCACTTCAGCAGCACCAGACCCACTCGGAAGATGATCTTCACCCCTGCAACGCAGCTCCAGTCAGATAACAGTACACCACGACTGCCAACATTGTAGGCACAAATGGCATGTTCAAAACGAGAGGTTGCCAGGTCCATCTTTTCAAAGTCAACTCTCAGAAAAATCTTTGTTTTTTTTAATTGTTTCTCACTTGGTGAAAATGCAACCAAAGCATTCATGAGATTTCACTGGCTTTAAATTGAGTGAAGCTCTCCAGAAATAATAAAACAGGTCTAAAGAGGTTACCATGTCTGCAAAGCTCACCTTCACAGAAGAACATGTCCCAAACACGCAGAACTGAAGCCCATGGCAGCGTCCTGGAGAAGGCGCACATGAACCACTCCGTCATGTAAAGGATGGGATCAATCTTGTATTTCTTCAGATGCCGGTGGGCCATCGGGGACACGCGCTTCAGTAGAGCAAACAGGATCTCGCCATCTAACTGGATGGCTTCCTGTAGTCACCGAGAATTCTTTTATTCCAATCAATTTTTAGAATAGATTTTAAATCAATAGTAATCATAGTTTCATAACTGATTAGCTGCTGAAATCAGATGCTCGCATCAATAAAGATCATTTACCGTGACGTGTTTCACATCATTTGTGATTCAAATGAGCAAAAGGCAAATGTTAAGAGGAAGTGATAGAAGAGAGATGGAAAGTGAGATCCTTTTGTTGGTTTAAGCTAATTCTGTCCTTATCTGACGACCAACTTTCTAATAGGTCAGATAAAAGAGAGCTCACATTGTGATGGGATTAAACAGGGTTCCTGGTAAAGGAATAAAAACCATAAGGTAAACTGGTCACAAATGCTTCTTTAATACACACATTTAAATATAGCACAGAATCTGGCTGAAAACGGAAAAGATATGCAAAGATATTGATAAAAATACCAAATGCAGGTCGTATTTTATTGGCTACTCATGACCACAACATGCTTCAACCCTCTTGTACCCTCTAGTTTCTTAAAACGAACAAAGTGTGGGTAACAAGGAGTGAGCCAGTGTTTGGAAGAACTCATCAGTTTGTCCTTTTTATTTTACCAAAGATTTTTGGAAAGAGACAACTGGTTTTGCTCAAAACCTACTGAGAAGCATAGCTCTACCCAAAGGAACAAACTTAAGAACTTAGAAAGTCTTTGTAATGTATTTATCAATGCTATGTTTGTTGTTTTTCTATTAATATTGTGTAATTTTTGCAATTTTACATGGGAAACTCCAATAATCAGTAGTGTTTAGAAGCGGAACACAGACTGTCTTTGTTATCAAGCTGAGTGTGTTCCTAAACTGAGAACGCTGTTACTCTCTCTATTGACCTAAATTTGACGAAATGGCATTTAAAACACAATGAAATCGTGAAGGCTAGAGCACAGGACATGTGTACATGTGGTTACACAGGGCGATGGCAGCTCGAATTCTGAGCTGGACATCAGCTTGACCGTTCCAACCCACTCTTTCTCACTCATCTCTCTTCTTTGTCCTCTCAGTTGTCATTAAAGGCTACAGCCACAAACATATTATGCCCAAAGAGAATCATTTCTGTGAGCTACTGGAACCTGTTTGATGCTCAGGTCAGAGTGACTCAGACAAGGAGGAGAACCTCCATTGTTTCTACAACTTGAATTTGTGAGGTCAACATTAATTCCTCCCAAATGGCCAAAACTGTCTCTTTTCCAACTCAGATCTTACTATAAAAGGGAAACTTTTCCTCTGAATACACCACTGCGATTCTGAAACCTGAGAGTGCAGGTCTCTGTGTGTTCTTCCTCTCAATGCTGAAACTTCGATAAAACTTCCTCAACCGTGTTCGTAAAACACACATTCACAGCTATAAAATGTGTCAATCAATGTTTCCTTTTTAAAATAAAGCATGTATTTACTAGGAGTTTGAATAGTCGATGTTCTTATATGGCTGAAAAGCTGGGAGAGAGAAATCATTGCATTGGAGAGGTAGAGAAACTTCACTGAAATTCCAAAACTAACAAAGATCCACCATAAAAAAAGTAATAAAATTGTAATACTTGCTTTTTTTGTCTAAACGTTCCTGTTTTCATATTACAAGAGCATTGGATGAGGAAGTCATGCATATTCAAGCTCCGCCCAATTCTTAGAATTTGGGTTTTTACGATTTAACAGCAACTTTTTCTACAACTCAAATTAACAATGTTTTTTTTATGTAAAAATTCATTTCTTTTCAAGTCATAGAACTTTGGACACATAAATGATTTTATTTATATTACTATTTGTTTTAAAAACAAAACTAGTGAACAACTATTACATGTGAAAAAATAAAAATAACATTTTTAACATGCCACTAAAAAGCCAAGATTTGATTCAGTTTAGACACTGCGGTGAGTTTGGTTAATGAGTTGTTTGGTTGGTTTGTTAAGGGAGGAAGCAGAACATCAACCCTTGAACTCTGGCCGCTCTGAACAACAGCTCCCTCCATCAGCAGAAGAGTGTTGAGAATGTGATTAGAGATACTCGGCAGCTCGATACATCTCACAAGCATTGGGAAAGCCACATCAGCACACCGCTACTCATCGATCAAGTGTTCCATCAGACTGATTGATTCCCCCAGTGCGCATCTGAGGCCTGACATGTACCACTAGTCAAAAATGCTGTCAGCAAATTCCAGATTCACAGACGAGTCCAGGAACATTTAGAATAGCAGTCTTTTTTAATGACAGGAAAGTATCAGGAAGAGAATTGGGAGAGAGGTCGATGACTGGGAATTGAATCCAGAGCTTTTTGCGGAACCTTTACAACACAAGTCATGCTCAAGGCCTTCTATAACCGGACGTCAAATGGGCACTACCTATTAGTGAGCCTCAATCCATGCACCAATTACAAGAAGCAGGTTTTGTCCCCTTTATGTTGTGTTTACTTTTAAGACATTAAGATTTGTGACTCTTAGTTCACTTCTTACCAGGCCTGCGCTGTAGTACCCAGGAAGATACTTCTCACAGATCTGAACCAGACCCCAGAAGGCATCCTATCCAAACACAAACAAAAGAGAACAAAAAAACTGAATAATTGTTAACTTTTCAAAAATATTCCACAAGGTTTACATTGTTGGGGACTTTTCATCCACTATGGGGCAGTGGTGGCCTTACTTTGGCCACAATCTTCAAAAAATTTAGTGACTTCTTATTTTAACACTTATTTTGGGAAAATTATGATGAAAAATTAAGACAAGATTAATACTCCCATGTAAAGGATAATGCTGTGATAAAATCACTATGTTAATTTATAAATCAGGAAATTATCATCAGTCTGGATCAAAATTATTATTTTTTAATATACAGTTTTGAATAGCATCTCTAAAAAAATCTTTTTAGAACTATTTAAATGAACAATTTTTGGTGGATGTTTTGAATTTGAACAAGGCTTGAATTGTATTCACAGCTATTAATTTAATTAAGTTCTGTTTTGTAAACTTTACACAACCCATTACATGATCATCCAAAGTATACATAGTTGTGGAAACAGTAGAAAAGCATTTGTAATAAATGAACATACATCTAAAAGAAACAGCTCTGTGAGGCATGTTGTTTCAAACACATGAGAGTTACTAGGGGTGTAACGGTTCACGGTATGTATTGAACCGTTTCGGTACGGCCTGTTCGGTTCGGGACACTTGCGTACCGTTTCGGTATTCGGTATTTTTATTAAATAATATAAATCTATTATTAGTGCGATATTAAGCGCAGCGCAACAATGTTCCTAGGCGAGTTTCCGCACGGACGCTATTGAGGGACGAGCACGAGCAAGAAAATGGCATCATGGCAAAAGCGAAAGAGAAGCCAGAGCTTGAAGACCCTCTCACCTCACTACGGTCTCCTGTTTGGAAACACTTTGGCTTCTCTGTTAAAATACATAACGGGGATAGACGAGTGGATAAATTTAAAGTTGTATGCCGACATTGTTCCACGGAGATCGGGCAGGCAACACATCTAACATTTTCTGCTGGAGATATTGTCACTGGAACCAGATCTGTGCTCTCTTCAGAAAATGTGGATAGGTTAATCTTTTTAGCCTAAAACTTAAAAAGTTAGTTTTGTTGATATACAAGCTGAAGCCGTTGCTAGTGTTAAAAGTTTTCAGGTCCTAACTAGGACCACTATTTCATTTTTTATTTTGTAAAAATTTGTTTTTCTTTATAAAGAGTGCAGTTTATTTAAAATATCACCCAAATGTGTCACTTTGATTTATTTTCTGCAAGAATTCTACTGTGTATTGGCAGTTTTTCAAAATAAAGATTATGCAAGCTCTTATTGTTTTGTACCGAACCGAATGAACCGAACAGAACTCTCCAAGACACTGTACGGAGCCGAATACGATTTTAGCGTACCGTTACACCCCTAAGAGTCACTGTTTGTCACTATTATTAAGACCTTCGAGCCGGAGCACAGGTTCCATTTTATGAAACGGTTTCTTAACCCTCCACAAGATTGAAATATTTAACCTATTTCCACTTTGAATTACTCGATTCCTTCTTACAGCGAGTCTTCATGACTGCCATTCAAGATTGACTAAAAAAAAATGGCCACACATTTTCTCCATATTCTTTATGCTGTTTGATGTCCAGCAATGCAGAGCTATGGGAAGCAGCATTGATGATTATAGTGAGCGCTGACGAAGCACAGGAACGAACCTCTGCAGGCATGTGCATGAGTAGCACGGCAGCAATGGGTGCCTGTGCCTGACAATAACCCTCCTCCGGCCTGTGCAGAGTGTACGCCTTCAGGACCCGGAACAAATCCTGCTGCCTGCAGGCATCAGATAACACCAGAATCAGATAACAGAGTAGTGTAGAGAAGAAATTAAGGAGTCCATGAGGCTCACCCATGGCCTCCTCGAGCGACAAACATCTCATGGAAGGGAAACTGTCTGTGGAGGTCCTTCTCGATCACTTCCAGCCATTTGGGATCTCCAGGCTGATTGTCCAGCTCCTACATTTAATGAATCAAGCAATCTCTTTTAATGAAGCGACAAGGCAGCGAAAAATACAAGGAGAAAAACAGTCATCATTAACTCTAGTGGTTATAATCTGTGGAGACCTCACCTGGAACTTGCCCTGGTTCTGCTCTTTCTTCACTTTCCCACCGGAGAGATAGAGCCACGCTCGCCCTCTGAGTGATGGAGGGATACCTTTCTGACAACGGAGTTTCACCTTCAGCAGAGATAGAGCATCTTAATTAAAATCTAAGCACTAGTTTTACAATTAACAGTGGGTTTTAATAGTGCACCCCATTTATCAACACTGCGCATGCACAAAAACCTTGCGTACGTCAGTTTTCAGCCTCACAATCACATGTACCCACATTGAAAGGTCCTCCGTGCAAGCTTCATGTCTGTGGCAAAAGCATTTCTCTATTTTTTTCCCATTGGCGAGTGCCAATTCATTTAGAATTGGTCTTTCATTGAAACATGCTCATTAAAAAATTTAAATGTAAATGAGTGATCAAATTGGGTGGGGTGTTGTGCTGTTGCATGTGCACTCGTTTTTGCATTAGTTGGCCTGTACAAAGACAAACACACAACTTTTATTAGTGCGTATGCAATTTTTTTAATACAGAGACTTCATGCAAGTCCCATTTTAACATTCTACACTTTTAATTTTCTAACACACATTAAACCCTTCAATGGATTACGTGGGTGAAGACATGAGGTCTTTTCTTTACAGACTCTATTAAACAACAATGTTTTCTTGTCGTCTTAAGAATAAAAAATCTGTTATTCAGAGACCAACCTTCTTGTGTTTCTTGGCCATCCACTTGTCCCAGCTGTTGAGCATTTCCAGCCATTTGACTTCTCTTTGTCGGAGTACATCTGGAGGAACGTCATCACTGCATGGACAGACAACAGAGATTAGATCAGTTTCCTGGCATATTATTATGGATGTACGTGCACTGCACACACACCCACCATAACCACGTATTAACAAACAGAACACTGAGAAGTAAAAACAGGTTCTTGTTTAGAACAGACATTGTTCATTGTCTCATCGAAATGACCACAGATTTCTATGTTTACAAATTATTCTCTGTACACGTACAAACTTATCTCTTTTACATTTGCGAGCAGCTTCAAAACCTGTTAAAACACTGTAGCTAAATCACTGATTTGGTTTTATTTGTGTTCAGATGTGATAAAGTGGTTAAGGCAGACAATGTATCAAGAATTACTGTAAAATCTGTATTGGTGCAATGGTGCTCTTTTCATATTGAAAATCTGCCTTTATTTTATTTTTATCACCAGATCAAAGGTAAGTTACCTCTTGGGTCTATGAGCTATGGCCATCTCAGTCTCCTGGCCTCATTATAATTGAGAGAACTCAAGAGTTCCAGCAAGATAGCCCAAGAATAATGAGTTATCAACAGAGTAGATAAAAAACCTCATCGACAACTACCTCAAGAGACTTAACGCTGGCATTGAGGTTAATGGGGGGAATACAAAATATTATGAGGTTACCTTGCAAACATTTGATCAGGGTCTTTTGGAAAGACCTTTCTGTTGCCATTTATTGTCAAATAACCGTACCCAACCACTGAATAATTCTTTATCACCATGATTTAAATTTTCTGAAAAATTACCAAGATATTATTTGAGAGTAATTAGGTTATTTTGTTCCAATATAATGTTAAATCTGTCTTTGGGAATTCAAATAGATTGTCTTTTTCTTCAAGAAAGACAATCAAAAGCAAAGCAAACCCCACTCTCTCTCTTTCTCCACATTCTGCTCTATCCACTTCTTGTCAGGTCTCTTTCTGAGACTTTTCTAAGCCTGAGATGAAAATCAGTGATTCAAAATTCATGATCTTTCAGGGAACCATACGAAACTACTGCCTGAACACAATTAACATTTTTATGTTGCAAAAGAAACGTTCATCAGAACACAGAAACGAGAATGTTTAGGGGACTGTACGCTGTGTAGTAGAGCCCTTCCCTGAGATCCCTTGGCGATGACCATGACGGGACACATGGACATGAAAAGGAAAGCAAATAGAAAAGTTGTGTGTACACAGATTACACAGCCGTGATTGGATTAAGGCCAGAGATCAGATTACAGTCGACTGACGTTTGACTGTTAGCCTGAGCTGAAAACATGAAGCATAATGGAGCTTGTGGAACGTCGTCTGAAACCATGTGCTGTTTTAATGAAGGCTGATCATAACATAAGTATGGATAAATAACATTCATAGACTTTGGACATTTACATTTACATTTATGTATTTAACAGACGCTTTTATCCAAAGCGACTTACATTGGGAGTAAACATCAAGCAGTTTGGTACAAAGTGGATGGATCAGTAGACATACACATAGAACACATTCGGGCTAGTACAGAGAGGGAATTCAAATCAGTGCTTCAGAGGTTTTTTTTTTTTTTTTTTTAGTTAAGTTAGTAAGTAAGTGCTTATGTTAAGTTAGTAAGCAAGTATGTTAAGTTAGTAAGTGCTCTCGAAAGAGTAGAGTTTTTAGCTGTTTTTTGAAGGTGTAAAGAGATTCAGCTTTCCGTAATGGGACGGCAATGGAATTCCACCAGCACTATCATAAATAAATGGAAGATTCTCTAAACTGAGCGGTCAGGATGAAAAGGCTCGTGTATATAGTGCAAATTAAAAAATTAACTGCTCTGTCCTTTGAAAATGAATCACAAATTCGGTATTTTGGTAGTAAACGAATGAGGAAAATCACGTAAGATTAATAAAAAAAAAGACAAATAATGTCTTTTTCTTCAAAAAATAAACAGCTTAAAACAAGCCTATTTAACATTATGGTTCAGTTTAAAGGAGGTGGTCTCTGTGAACGCTAGAGTGGTTTGTTTATGGTGAGAATAAGATCGAACTCTGATCCAAACTAAAATCACATGAAATACTTTTGAGCGAATACTGCCACTGTACTCACTTGTGCAAGGCATTGTGGGTTGTCTGTTTGCAATCATGGCATCTCTCCGTCAAAGTTGGAGTAGTATCAATTGTGAAGCATTAATTGTAAAGTGCAACTTAAGCGATAAACACAAAAAAGGCGTCAAGGGTCCAAAATCAAGCAATGAACTTGGTCCGTTTTAATCGCGTTGTCCCAGTCTTCCACGTTATGTTACGTTATTCTACCGACACGCAAAGAGTTCTTAAACGCTTTAATTTCAGTTGTTCATTTACTGATTGATTAATTGCGATCAAATCGCCCAAAGTACATTTTTTCTCTGCAGACTAACATGTAATGTTTGTGTTCATTTTAAAGTTCAAAAGCTAACCACACATTACACATTAACCATTTCCAAAACTAGATGATGAGGCACCTGGCCGTTTATGCCTTCATATCTTAGAGTGAGCTTAGGGCCACAAGCTAGAGTCGGCTCTTAATCATAGACATTAGAGGATATGAATACAAATGAGCCTCAGTTATACGCTTGCCAGGAATGAACTGCTCCGTTTAAAAGCTCCCCTGAGGCTCGATGCTTCGTTTCGTCTCCATAGCACTACAGTAAACAAATGGTGGGAAACAAAAGTAAAGCATTGAAATGTCATTTCCAATGTTCTCTCGATAGAAAAGAGCATTGATCATTGTCATCTGTGTAGACATACTGTTCTCATGCCCAGAGCAGAGTCCTCTTTCTCTAGGCATGAATGATATTTCTGTCACAAGAGACGAGAGCAATTACTGCAACCTCAAAGACCTCCTTTATGTGATATTCCCCGTGAAGAAGCAGAGACTTGTGTTCAATTTAGGGAGGAATGAAATAAAAAAAAATACTGACAGAAAAGATAATTTTACCTCTAAAACAGATACCACAATTATCAAATTGGATCAGGCAGGAGTAGATCCAAAACAACTTCCAAAACTCAGAGAAAAAACAAGTTTACATTTGGTTTCTCCAAAAAAAAAAAAACCTTATATTCAAGGTTTCTGCAGGTTTAAGAATCAAGTTTAAGGCGTCACACTATCTAACAAACTGCCAAAAAAAGTTACAAATTTAAATCAAATTATTGCAAACAAGCTATCTAAAAATGAAACAAATACATGCAATTTGAAAAATTGTGAACAAATGGAAAAATATATAATGACACACTACATTTCTCCATTATCTTATAAAGATCCACATTTTCAGACCCATATATGTGCTTATCGAACACGAAACAGTGGATTTCCTAATTTGCAACTGGCTGTGTTTAATAAAAAAACACTTTTTTTGTGATTTCAACATTTTCAGCCACATAGCTGTGTTTATTACGTGAAAACAAGTTTAAAACTTTGTAAATGACAAAAAAATACTTTATTTGTGATTGCTATGGCCGCCATCTTTGTTTAACAACCAAATGTGCTAGTTTGTGCGATGCATGCTGGGAAATCTGTCTGAAGTGTATCGGAAAATTAAGACCCATGACAAATTATTTGAATTAGAGCCGAATTAAAAAATATGTGTCAACAGAAAACATAATTTACCTTTAAAACAAATAACATAAATATCTATTTTTTTTTATTTCTCTAATAATACCATTCAAGTAACTGCAAGGGAGTGTATACCTTACTACTCATCCCTTTAAATTATATGAAACCTTAAAATTATGCATAATTAAGGCTCAGTTGAATGACTGCCAAAGACCAAAGCTGAGCTTCTTGTGATTCGATTTTACCGATCCAGTTACAAACCATTTCACCCACTCTCACCAGCTTTTAACAACAAATCTTCAGAAAGCTATCGTTGATATCAAGAACACAGAGGACCGATGCACTTTTTTCCGTTTATAATTCACACTCATCTGATCGGAGGCCAAATCATCTGAAGAAAGAACTGCATTGTTCTGAGCAATTGGAAACGCTCATGGAAATCGATGCAAAACAGAAAAAAACGTCTGTTGGAACTCGGTTGAGGACGCCATGGGTAAGTTAGAAATGAAAGTCAGCATGGAAATTAAATCTTTCAAATGCTTGCTTTTATTCAGACTGAACCATGAGTACAAGACAGAGAGACATGCAAGTCAACTATAACGTGCCAAAAGAATTACCGTGAAAACGGTATGTCACAGTTTAATGGTGCTCCTCTGTTTAAATCATTGTTTATTTTGTTAAGTACTAAATTGATTTCAAACTGTAAATTGATTTGATCAACTGGCTTTCTAAGATTTTATCAAAAAAATTACATCCAGCTGTTTATTTCTTTCCGTATAGTATAATTCAGGAAGGTGTGAACAAATGCTGTACACAAAAAAGCCTTAAGAACTATACATAGCGATTGTTTATTTTAGCACATTTACGTAAAGTGAGTGAGCCATAGAAACGTAATGTACCCATCTTTTGCTCTCGAATCCTCATCAGTTCTTCTAGGTACACTTGCACGAAGACATGGGTCTTATAGGGTTTTATGATTTCAGCTGATGATAATACAGCCATACATTGCCATACATAGGTTAAAATCAACTCGTGAATTGAAACAGAAACAACCGTGTATGAGGTGATGAAGAACAGCCAAACTCTGCTCTAAAGGTGAGGTTGTGAAAGTTTCTTGTCGTATTAAAATTTCCACAGCAACAAGACACAGGGTAGTTGTGTTTCTCCCATAACAGTATCAAAGCACACTGGGTTTTAAAGATGTGCTGTTGATGTTTTGAAGAGGTTCAAAGAAACTGGCAACTTGTAAAAGCAGTGGTCACCTTGTCAGTCAAGAAAACAGCAAATAAAGGTCTTGTGCGGCACACATCAGGCGAATTTCTGCCTAATGCAACTAGATAAAACTGACGGAAACCAGTGGTACACCCTCTACTGTCTGAATAAACCGGTCTAGAAAAGGTTTTCATGAAAGACTTGCAGTGAAAAAGCCATACCTTCAACATGGACACAAGGCCATGTGACTCAAGTCGATTTGATTTAGATTCCTCTTTTATTTATTCAGAGGATTTTGTTCATTGATGAATAAACACTTACATTTTTAAAGCATTCTTAAATTACAGCATTTCCCACTTGCCTGAAGTGGGAAAACATCTCTCTGTAAAACGTGGCATTACCTGACTGTATAAAATGAGCTATATAAATATAATGCCTTGCCTATTCATGGATATGAAGACCGTTAACTGTATTTCCTACACAATTTATTCAAAATGTCATACAACTCTCAATGAGAGACACTTCAGATCTTGTGATCTTACATAACAATCCTCATGTGGTCTCACACGGCCTGAACAACCTGAGCTGACCAAGCACTTCACAGAGTTAGTCATAACTGCTAGGCTCTGTTTTGAAGCCTGTCATCTCGTCTATACTCACATGGATAAGGATGTTGTCCAGGAGACCTGGCTATTAGGGGTGTATCATGGAGATATATTGTCTAGGTAATAATAAATAATAAGCATTTAAATACCATTCAAGTTTTCAAAATTAACTGAGAAACAAGAGGAATATTGCAAAATTATGATTAAATCATGCTCTTTCCCCCACCCAGATTGCTCAGTACTGTTACATGGTTTGAGTGCACAAACCTTTCCACTGCCCCCTAGTGGGTGGGTGATATGACACACTCTTTTACAAACCAAACTGGACTCTGGAGTTCTTTGCATTACAGTCTGAAAACTTTTCAAATATAGTTTAATTTAGGCAGTTTAAATATTGAAATTTTCAACTTGGATAAGGATGTAGCTTTGAAAATCAAACCATTTAATTTATGTTTCTTTTAAGTGTTTTCCTTAAAATGTCCCACCACAAATGCTTTAAGATGTAAAAACTCAAGTGAACTTAAACAAAGGCATCACAACATAAAGAAGTTATTTTTAGAGACAGCATTGGAAATTTAACGACAATTTTGGATATGTATGTAAATATTTAAAAGACTACTTTACAAGTTAATCATTAAACAGTGCACACAAACAGAATGTTTCAAGGAAAATCTTTAGGCTACTATTATTTTAGAGTTTTTATGTGATACACTCACATTTCGCCAGGAGTTTGCTGAGCTCCACCAATGAATCCATACTTGTCGGTCTGGACCTCCGTGTTGGTGGAGCCGTTGAGCTCGTAATCCGAGCCCATGGAAGTGCTCTCGTGTTCGGTCACACTCTCCTCCGGACTCCGCTGATTTTTAGCGTGCTTTCTATGAACCCCGTTCCCCACTTGAACATTAGCCATACTGAATAACAGACAAAAACACACTTTTCAGACTTTCAATTTTCTACCTTAAACTATCAATAAAAAAAGCATAGTTCAATTTTCACTGCGCAATATTCAATTCTGAATTCGAAAACATGACAGAGAGGTAAAACCGAGCTCAATTTGACCAAAAATGGCACTGTTTATTTTTACAAAATCCATTTGTTATAATCTGTAGACACATAAAGCGTATAAAACACATTCGTGAGTTAAAACAATATTTTTACTGAAAAGAGGTTTTTGATGAAAAACACTTAACTGCGACTAACGTAAATAAACTCGACGTTGTCTACTGTCAAAATAAGAGTTCCGAGCTAGCAAGCTAACGTCAAGCAAATAACACTTTTACCAGTATCCGCACTGATAAATACAACCCGAACTCACTGTATTGTAAAGACCACGTACGTAGACTGTTTCTGGCGCCACCATTACTATCTTAAATCTTTTTATCACTGTTTATGAATGATCAGACGCGTCTGTCAGACTGGATTTGTGCTGCAGCCGCAGTCGAGCTGTGAAAGCTTGCAGGGGGCGTGGCAAACTCATTACGTCACCAGCGCGTTATTTATTTTTCTTTCACAGAGCTTTCATGAACTGTTATATAGTTATTCATTTTAAATTGTTATATTGTAAAACTGAGTGTGTTTATTCATTAATTGGTCTAGGCGGGAGCTTTTCGTTTATGTCGGAGTCCTTTCACTACCACGGCATTATGCACATGCGCAGAACCTTTTTTGTCTTTAATAGTCCAATAATATGAAAGCTGCAGCCCCGGAAGGTAAAATTTCTTGCATATTTCATTATGTTAAGTTCTGTTATCATAAGTTATGTGTTAATTACATTTTTATTGGCAGCATAATAAGTATTCCTAGTTGTCACTTTCTCATATCAAACGTCACCTGCTTTTATTGATGTTTTAAAAGAAACTATTGTTCCCCAAATAAAAAAAATATTAATTAGATATTATCCAGTTTAGAATTTGTTAAGAGTCTAAAAAATGTTAAATTCTCTACATTGCTTAAAATACTGTTGTCAGAAATGGTGTTAAACAATTTTTGTATATGTACAAATATAGGTTTAATAAAATTATAACCAATACAAGTGCAGAAGATAAACGTGTTTACCTCTGTGGGAATACAAAAACCACCTCATCTTTGTAAATCAACAGCTGATAAATCTAACACAAAGTTCCCCAAAAGTAGGGAAAAAAAACAATCTTGATCAATTTGAAACTATAAAACTACCACAGCACAATTGCTGCTTTAATTTACAATTAGTTTTTTTTTTAGCCTGTAATTAATGATAAATTAACCAAAGTCTTAACCACTTTAACTAAAACAAAAATAAATGCTGGCAAAGAACACATTTGTACAGAATAAAAAAATGACAAGCCATAAAACCAATGAAAAACACTCAAACAAATGAGAAATGTTTTCCAAAAATGTATGATCTTTACTCTTTAAACACGGTTTGAAATGACAGGGGTATACACCATATATTTACATTATTCAGCCAGAGTACAATGCTAATGCACTGACGGTACAAGTTGAGGGGTGTAAGAAGAAAACAAATATGTAGCATCATTAATCCCATGCATTAAAAAAGGACCTTCAAACTGGTTTAACATTTCAACACTTAAAATCAGAGTAAGCAAACAGAACACTTTGGAGAATATAAAAATTAAAACAAAATAACAGTGCACTTAACACTTCATTGTGCCGTCAGACACTGTTGGAGAGCTTATGCAAAACAAAATAAAAAAATAAAACCTTCAATTGAACAAATTGGTAATAAACTCCATACAAACGATTTACAGACATGGAATTTAAACATTAAAACAAACAAGTGTAAAGGACGGATTTTCAAGCGAGTAATCGGTTAATAAGGTCTTTCTCTGCGCTCCTGACGGTGATCTCCCCTGTAAACAAGTGAACAAATTAATAAACATATTACACTCCACAATTCTGCCTCAAAAACAACCTCAATACTCACTTCATTTCCATTTTTCCTGGAGGTCCCATTCCTCTGCCCCTGCCTTCCATAGGAGGGCCTCCACGACCTCTTCCTCCAAAACCACCTCGGTCCATGCCTCTGCCTCCTCTAAACCCTCCACGGTCCATACCTCGACCTCCTCTGAAGCCACCTGGCCCTCCACGATCCATACCACGAGTACCTCGCATCCCTCCTGGTCCCCCCCGACCACGCTCACCACCTGAACACAATTAGAGTGAATATTTCCTATGCAAAGGCTTACATGGTTCTTGGTAGAACATCAATGAGAAGTAACCTGGAGAGAAAGGAGGAGGTGCAAAGCCTTCAGGCCTGGGTGACTTGCATTGGTTACATTCTGTTCTCCAGGCAAAGTTCTGGTTCCCACACCCCCTATACAAAGCAAATAGTTAAACAAATAAATAAATAATCTAATCGCTGTGATAGCGGAATCTTTACTGGGATACATACGCATTTGGACACTCCCAGTCTCCAGCTCTCTGCTGCATGTTTCCTCCAGTTGGTCCTCCACGAGGCATTCCTCTGGGTCCTCCGCGTGGCATGAACCCTCCTCGATCCCCACCTCTTCCCATTCCACCACGACCCATCATCCCTGCAGAAAAAAAATAAAGATGATCCTCCAAGGCTTCATTTTGGACTTCTGAAACAAAGATAAAACACAATACCTCCTCGTGGCATCATTCCACCCCGGTCTCCTCTCATTGGCATGCCCCCACGCATCATTCCCATCATGGGCTTGCGCCTGGCCATGGATACCTTTAACTTCTTGCCCTGGAAATCTTTCCCTGATCAAAGAAGAATCGAGTCAATTGAGGGCTTGTAATTGAAGACCTTTCTTTAGCATGTGGTGGAAAACACACCATCAAACCATTCGACAGCTGCCTTGGCAGATGGAGGCTCTTCGTAGGATAAGGTGGCATCCCCCTTAGGTTTCCCACTATCTTTGTCAGTGTAAATGTTAATAGCAGGCAGGCCTGTCCGCTTGTTAATCTGAGGAAAAAGGGCAGAATGGAAGAAAAGGTAATGTCACTCAATTCAGTCCTACACACAACACTCGCTCAGAGAAAGGAGACACTGAAGACTACAAGACAAATTTGTGCATCAAAGATTCACTATTTTGACGGTCAGAAATTTGTGCATTAAACAAATGCATTCTTAGAGGCAGAATGTCCACTTAAAAGCAGGCCATGGACAGCTAAGCCTGTAGAGGACTTCAATCTTGCCCCACCATGGCCATGATTATGAGTATGAGTGCAGCCATGACAGACAGAGAGTGCACATGCAACTGCCTGGTAAAAATGGTACAGTCATGGTTCGAATCCAAAACCATCACCATTTCCTTATCTACCCCCTCTCTATACTTAAATAAACAGAACCAAAGTCTAAGGAGATTGTGTAGAAAGAGCAATCAGGTACCCGAATGACACCACTATGCTTGAAAAAGTCAGCCATTTCTTCCAGAGTGGCATTTTCGGTTAGTCCAGTTATGTAGATGGTGCTGTTCTCAGAGTCATCTTGCTGTACTGGGCCTCCTGCAGGGAACAGTGTGTTAATAGCACAGGAAAACACACATATTGATCTCCAAAACATGCAAAAGTCTATATTCACCCATGTCACCACCTTTACCAGATTGACATCACGCAGAACACCATAAAAGGATAAAAGGAAAAAATAAGTTAGTTTGCAAGTCAAGCCTCAAAAACCTAACATGTTGGCATTATTGGGTAGACAGTGGCACACTGACGGTTCTTTAAAAGCACTAAACAGAATGCCTCTGGGATGTTTCCCCAACACTGGTTCACTAATAAAACTAACCAATTCAAAAGCTTGTTTGTGTTTAATTTCAGCATACCCTATAATTGAGTATTGTTGAAGAAACCCTTGAAAAACCAGGGACCTAAATTGGACTCCATACCAAACAATAAATGAAATAGAACACTGAAATGGTAACCCCCTAGCTGGCTGGCATAGCCAGTTACTATTAACTCATGACCCCATAAGAACCTCTGACTGGAGTCCACACTCAGGATTTTTATCAAAAATAAAAAAGGTTTGAACCATTCCTAAACCAATGGTTAAGTGTTTCAAAAAATTGGTAAAACTCAATTCTAGCCGGCAGTGTACTTTTGCAAAACATTTCCTCTATGAAACACCCAGAAATAGGGTTAAGTCTAGTGTAGGTCTTGTAATTCTCATTTAACTTACCACCAGGCTTACTGAAGCCACCTCTGTCTCCAGCGATGCTGGGGGAATAAGCGAAGAAATGAAGGCGATATCCCTTAAAACAGCCACTTCAATACCACAAAAGGGCTATGGAGTATTTGCACAGTACTGACTGACTTGAAACACTCATCAAATCACCTTTACATAAAAACAATAAATGCAAGCAACACTCTGTTGCAGAACGACAGTAGAAGCGAGTGTGTTTACATGCACATCAATAAGCAGATTATTCTCCAGCTGTTGTGTAAATGCGTTCATCAGATTTTCTGCTATGGATAAAAGTTTATTACACAAAATCAGATGAGAAGAGGTAGCTTTCTTTATGCAATAAGCCAATTTTAACGGCATTCATTAATATGCATAGGTCTGCAAAGAAGAAAGTGTTGGTTTTCCTGCCAAGAACACCATCTACTCCGACTAGACCTTACAGAGGATGTGCAGCCACTACAGACGCAGGAGTATTTGTACATACGGACCCTAAATAAAACAGAACTCACGCTGTCATTAACGAAAAAATAAATAAATTTGTCAAACTCCTTATTATGTGCATGTAACCTCACTAATTGTCTGTCCTCAGCTAGCCTTACTTGCGTTACACTTTAATGCTGAGCAGAACACAGTGGCTGAACAGTATTGGGGGGTTGCATGAAACAGAAGTGAGGGATTATCTTTAAAGATACTACGGGTGGGGGAAAAAAACCCCAGATATTATACACTGTGATTGGGATGTGATTGTTTCAGAAGCAGGCCTTTTTTTAAACTTTAAACAGCATTAAGAACAATTCCGCTCATTCAAATACACCTTCAGAACAATGCTTTTTGGGGTCATCAGTGGAAACCATACACAGAAGTAGTTCATATGTGCCTTCATCTGAAACAATCTACTTACATAAGATTTGTACATGCATTTTAGTAAAAGAAAAAGCAGAAAAACCACAACACGATTTTGTCTTTACACAAGTTTGATAGTTATACAGCATAAGAACTAGAAAACATCTTTTTTAAATTACATTTTGATAAATTATTGTATTTAATACAGTTTTCTTTAGTAGACTGCTGTAGGAAAAACCCTTTTGGAACACTTCTTCACACCACCAACTTTAAGTCCCCATTTCAAAAGGCTGCCGGCCCAGACTCAGAACTGAGTAGAGGTACTGTAAAAGTATTGATGTGTTTACATGGCTCTCACTTTGTAACCTGTAGCGTATAAATGCGACAAAGCATGTTAAAGAAATAGGTTCATAAAGCATAAACAGTAGCAATCCAAATGTTTGACAAAGAAAACGGGGAAAGTGAATGCAGTGTATTTTTGAAAGAGACCATCAACAAGTCATTTAATTTCCAGAAATCAACAAATTATTTCAGCACTTACTGAAAGTTAATACTGAGAAACAAGTTAACACTTAAGAATGTTTAAAGGAATTTTGCTTCCAAGATCACTGCGTTCACGCTCGCCTGATTTGCATTTAGGACCATAAGAAGTCTTTGGGAAGCAATATGTTTTATATAATTCTATTTTTATATAGCCTCTCTCAGCGAATATTTCATTTACAGCTTTTCAGCATGCTTGTTTACTTAAACATGGCAAACGTTTATATCCTTTCTCAAAGTTAATGTGATTACCACTGCATGCATGGTCACCTCAATACACATTAACCTGTTTATTTTGAGCATACTGTATAAATAAAGTACCTCAACAAGTATTTTTATGAAGAAAACATAGAGACCTAAAAGACCATTAAAACACGGACCAGAAACAACCAATCATATTACTGGTATGTTAGGATTGCCCTTTGTTTCCTGAATTTGATTTGAAAATGTCTCATTGATGCACAGATATATCTTTTTAAACAGACAACCCCCCCTCCAGTACCAATGAACGATTTCCTTCAAATTACTCAAGACTCAAATCAGTATTTTTAGCATACGAGTCCACTGATTATCCATGGCATCTTGAACCAAGCACTCTATACAAAACAACCACTGAAACATCACTCAGTAACGTCCGTAGCAATTTTCGAATGACTCATGTTTTAAAATAAAATGTATTTGTTTGTGGAGCACTTTACATTTCGTCTATCGTAGTGAGTAAACTCTGAAGGTAATTGAAACATATACCGGCAATTAGACAAATATTTATATTGGCAGTTCACACTTTGAAGAAATGTATACTTTACTTCATTCTTCTTGGAAATAATAGGGGTTTAGGTTAAAAAGGGCATTCCCAGTAGACTATCCAATCCTGGGTCGCAAAAGAAACACATTTGGCCATCTCAACTGGCTTTGTCTCGATGTGGAGGAGCCGAGCAACTGAGCTCTCCTTACTATCTCTAAAAGTGCCCAGGCAGCCACACAGCAGAAGAAGCCAATTATTTCAGATTTCAGTTATGACCATAGTTAAGGGTAGAACATAGATTGGCTGGTTCATGGAAAGCATCATCTTGTAGCTCCTTCACCACAAAGGATTGGTACCACATTACTGCAGAAGATGCCCTAACCTTGTCTATCTCCTTTACAGACAAGACCCCTAAACACTTGGAGCAGAAAACTCCAACATGGAAACATGCCACCTTTTTTGACTAAGAACATTGGCCTCTGGCACTATGTGACTAGTAACTCGTTCAGTAAATGAATGTGCTTTGCAAACACCATATAGAGAACCACCACTAGGTAATCAGACCCTTTGAATTGTATCAAATTAAAAGGTTTTATCACTTGCATCTCCTGCTTTCCCATTTAGATTTCATGAGTTATGAAAAAAAGAAATTATTATATTTTTTCCCAAAGTACATTCTCAACCATCTTACCTTAGGGCATATTGGTTCAGAGCTGAGAGCTTTTTATGTAAAACTTAATAACTTGCAACTTAATAAACCATGCAACTTCATTTGTATTTACACAAAGTGTTAATGTAGATGTTATATTTCAGCATGATAAAGCCTTTCAAGAATCAACTCTCAGCCCTTTATGCCCTATTTCAGGTCCTGTATGGAGAAAGGTTAGTAAGTGAGGTGAGTGAGCAACAATGTCCACTTACCCCATGCCTCCACGGCCCATGCCCCCTCGCATGCCACCACCTCCTCGCATCATCCCCCGGTCAAACCCACCCCGGCCTCGCCCACGGTTCTCCCCCCCTCCCATGCCCCCATATCCTCCAGATTCGGGGCCAGGGTAGCCACCTCCATTCTGATGGTCCGGCCTAAAATTACCTGCAAGATAAAAAAAGAGTTGCTGGGCTTTTTGACGTTTAAAACAACTAACTCTGAAGACAATAGCAAGAAACTTACCATATTGGTTGGGTGGTTTATATTCTGACTGGCCATAGCCTCCAGTAGAACTGCCCTGCTGCCCATACTGACTAGTAGGAGGCTGCCCATAAGACCCAGAAGGTGGAGGATAGCTGGAAGCAGAAGTCTGCTGCTGTTGGGTAGACTGCTGATATCCTCCCTGTTGGTTATAGGAGCTCTGCTGTCCATAACCACCTTGCTGCCCCTGGTATCCTGCTTGCTGTTGCTGAGAATAAGAGCTTTGCGGAGGTGGCTGGGAATAGGAGCCCTGCTCGTATGAAGAGGGTGGCTGGCCGCTACCACTGTATCCACTTAAGAAATAAAAAAATGTAAAAAAAAAAAACAAAACAAAAACAAAACATGTTACCATCTTAAATTTGCAGAAACTCTGGAAAGAGGCACACAATACCATACCTTGGGGGTGCAGCAGATGCAGGCTGTTGCCCATAACTGGGATACGCTGACTGCGTACCATAGCTGGTCTGCCCAGCATATGAGGACTGGGTGCTGCTGGCAGATGAGGCAGCAGTAGCTGAGGAAGAGTCATAGCTGCTGCCACCATAACCTGGAGCTGGTTGGGAGTAGCCTTGGGGTGTAGCAGGAGTAGCATTATAACCACCTGAAATAAGACACATTTACATTTAGTGGTTTTAAGGATGTAATAATGCGAATAGCTTGCCTATTACCACTTTTCCATTTTAAATACAGCTATTTTACCTTTTACCTAATGTTTTGCCACTCAATCTGCGACACCAAAGCATACCCTTTATAGAGCAGGAGGACATCACTACGTCTGCCATATTTATAGGGTGATGCCACTGTTTGCTTTGGTTACTCAGAGCCTACAAACTAAAACCAAGCAAAATATATATATTTTTTTATGTTTAACACCCAAAAATTCAAACGCAACTCCTGGTGGAAACTAAAAATACAAACAAAATGGCAGCTCTGCCTGATGTGCTGACAACTCCTCCCATTCTATACAATAATTAGAAAACAAACACACTACTTAATAAAAAAAAAACAAAAAAAAAAAACTAACCACTGGCAGGTGGTGGCTGTCCATAGGATGCCGCATACGGCTGCTGACCATAGCTGCTTGAAGAACCAGTGGTTTGAGAGTAAGTAGAGTCAGACGGTTGGCTATAGGATCCATAAGCTTGCTGTTGTCCATAAGACTGCTATAGAACAAATATAAATTAAACCACTACATAATGCAGCTCCTTATAAATAGAAGATAATTAATCATTGAAAATTTACCTGAGCACCCTGCCCATAGCCAGGTTGTGCCGACTGGGCTGCATATGAGCCGTATCTGAGAATTGTTATACAAAATGTTAAATGGCTTGCACAAATTCACTAGCATTACCATGATTCTTTAATAACTTTAGTGTTTAGACAAGATAGACAAGGTGTTATTCAACTTGAAAGAACTGAAATTGATGTAAGATCCATTTTACTAACACTGGTTATATGATAATGAGTGGAAGTGTTACACATACCCCTGTTGGCCTCCAGCCTGTCCAAAACTACTGTAATCTGCAACAAAAATAATTTAATTTGAACAAAACTACATCCGACACATTATACAAGTTAGTCAAAACAAAACGGTAGCTAGTTTGAATTGTGTATTCAAAATACAGTGTAACGGTCATAAAATAAACCTTAAACCTGGAATGTTACAATTATAAAATAAGTTTAACCAACTCTTCGGGAAAGGTGGAAACGAAGATACAAATCGGATTAGATTCATTCTGGACACAAAGAAGCCATTGCGGTAACGTTACAAAATTCCCGCGCCGCTAACGTTACTCGGGT
The DNA here is from genome assembly GCA_007224835.1 of Danionella cerebrum. Lineage (NCBI taxonomy): Eukaryota > Metazoa > Chordata > Actinopteri > Cypriniformes > Danionidae > Danionella > Danionella cerebrum. Next base: position 317,601 of record SRMA01026936.1, on the reverse strand, counting down.
GGTGCCCGGCAATTAGCCCAAAAGGTATACTGCAAAACAACGAAACTATAAATCACAAAGAAAAAAGCTTAAATAATGTATTTAGCAAATGTTAAAACCACAGGAAAAATTCTAAAGGCCGGTTTCAACCCCTCCCCCTTTCATTCATCGCGCGTTGTGTACAACCGGCTTGAACCACACAGCAAAAAAAACGGTTATATTTAACGACTTTTCCTGGATAATGAGACAGATGCTCGTTGAATATAACTGATGGAAATGGGCCAAAAGCTGACAATTTCAAAACATTTTACCATAGCGTTATATATTTTATAGAGCTTACCTGCTGCAGACGCCATTTCGTGTGCCTTCAATTGGTCAGTGTGCCGCAAACGCGCATGCGTGCATGGTGCAGACGCTTCAGACGATACCATTTCACAAAGCGGGGGTGGCAGTGCATTAAGAGCTTACTAATTCCGCGAGTTAGATGCTACACAGTACACATTGAGCAAACGTATTTTCAGTAAGTCGCATAGCAGACAAAGACTTAATTTAAAGCGTTAACTGAAAGCTTTTCCCACCTAAAAAAAACAACAAAAAACTATTTCCTCAAAAAAGCCATAATATACTCGAAAGCTACCGTCATTATAAGAAAAAAAAAAACACAACTCCACACTGTTTGTATTAACGACTTGTTTATAACGATTGAAACACAATTTAATTTACAGAGCTGTGTCCAAACAAGAACAAAATGAAATGTTTAAAATACTCCGTAAAACAACTAAATTGAAATCATGTGCTTGTTATAGATTTGTAACAAAAAGAAGAAAATTAACCGGAAAATATATTTACATGCGAAGTTAAATTACAATACAACATTTCATGTTTTTGGCGCAGTGTAGCATCACCTACACCATAGTTTGTCTGCAAAGATTCTTATATATAAGCCCTAGCAAAAGCGCGCATTGGAACATTTCTGTGTGTTAGCATACAAAACTGTACACTGAAAAATAGTTATGGCACTTTGAAAATCGATATGACAGTAAATGTTAATGAAAGTCATATCCCTTAAGATAAATAGAACAACAGATCTTTGTTGACACTCCTCGAATGAAAGCACACAATGGAACTCCATCTGATAGTTCAATACCAGAAACATCTGATATGAGCTGGTGTTTACAGGCTGCTGTTGCAACCATGTCTCACAGAACAGTGCAAGAATATATATTTTTTCTTTCAAAACTAAGTTGTGCAGAAAGTCAAGCAGGCCATTATAAGCTACATTGTCCAGTATCTTGCTTTATAGTCAGAGCAACCCCTCTTGCTCAGAGATGGAGGGTAACAGGGAGAAGTCAAAAGGAGCAAATTTTACACCAGTTCCACTGTAGAATTTGTTCTGAAATTCCACCCTGTCATAAAAGAGTTAAAACGAAAAGTTAAATTACCGGTAATTATAAAATGAAGAATCTAATAAATAAATGGCCGTTTGCAGCTCACCAATGTAAACGCAGAGCATGAAGGAAGGCAGACAGACCCTCCATAACCAGGAGAATGGACACAGTGAGCACAGCAAAGACACTGAACACAGGCACAAGAGCAACCACACCAAGCCGGGAGCTGACCCTCAGACCCAATCGCATTACCATCGCCCACAATACTTCTGACAGCTCTGTGAAATAAACACAGCAAACCATTGGTGCATATAGAGGATATGCGGAAACCAATAATGTTTCACAGACACTCACGGGCATGTGCAAGACTTAAGGCCCATAGACGGAGGTAGGATGCTGTGTTGGAAATACAGCCCAGGCAGTATTCAATGGTGTGAATAGCTTGATGCAGGAAGATGTCTCCGAAATCAAACTGCAATCAAAAAACAATCTGTTAGTGACACAGAGTTTAATTCACAGAGTGCTTGGTATATTTACACATAAGAACTGATGGTAAACTGAAATAAACATATCATAAAACTGCTTCAGAGCATCAGTAAAATAGGTTGACAATGGTTTTGTTGGAAAGATGACATGAGTATTAATGCCGCCCATGTGCAGAACACACAAGTGTGCCAACAGCACATGAACTGTCTATCATTAAATGGAAACTGAGTGGAACAGAACCTCTTGAGGGGCTCCCGAATCACTTAATCCGTCCTCTTCATCATGAACCACAGAAGACGGCAGGTCATCCTCACTCACACGCCGAACTCTCTCATACCCCTAAAAATAAAGAATAAAAGTGTTTTGGCCATTATTACATCAGCAAATTTGTTCTTATTTGGCGTATATATCTCCAAGATTGCCCCTTTATGTAGATATCCGATAATCTATTTACTTATATAAAACCGGTAATTTGGTTCAACTAATAAATAAGAATAATTGAAAAATACTGAAAATACAGTCCGAAAAAACTCCATATTTTGACATTTACCAAAAACACATATCCACTGGCAAACATTGCGATGGAAACATAATGCTCTCTGGGTGCACAACTTCTGGTTCTAACCATCAAATCTTGGGTTTCCAGCGAGACAAAGACCCAAAACACACAGCCAACGCATCAAAGGAGTAGTTCAAGAAGATGCATCATAAAGTCTTGAAGGGTTCTAGCCAGTCTGCCATCCTGGAGCTGAGGGTTGAGTTACCACACCTTAATCCCAAGACCTTTATTTTTGGGAGAGCAACTGAGATAAAATCCCTACTTAGATCTGACCCATGGAATTGAACCAGCAAGTGAAAGTAGTGTTATTGAAATATCAATTATAACCCATTTAAGAAAACTCTGGAAGTGAGTTTTAAGATTTAACAGAAAATGTGGCTTTATTTAGCTTAATCATTGAAGAAGCTAACCGATAAAATGCAAATGCTGCATTGAGGAAAGAGAGAGACAGAGTCCAAAGCAGGAAAGAAGGCAAATGTCTCCCAGCAATGACATTTAAATTGCTAGTTGTGATGTAACTTCCTGTTCTATCTCAGAACAATAGGATTTAAAATATTTTTTCGATTACAGCATTTTCAGCTTTTTTGTTGAATTTATGTATATCACTGATGACATATAATTGAGTGATCACTTGTTTGTGGGCAAAACATCATCAACCACGGCTCATCGGGAAAAGCTCTGAATAGTTTTCATAGTAGAGTTTAATTTGAAAAATGGTCAGGAGATATTTGCAAATGATGTATTCGGTTTCACAAATCTGGACTTTGGTTTTGTAGAAACTGTGCCTTAAACCCATTTAAACACATGCTGTAGAAACACAAAAAAGACACACCCTGTGGATTGCCAGGCTCTTCCCCCCATGATGCAGCCAGTACAGATAGAGCGGTTTCCCCACCAACAGCACTGGCACAGACAGCAGCGCCACCACCAGCAGAAACACCTGCACTCCCATCTGATACAAAGGGATTAGCACACATCATCATGACTGCAGTAGTGACATACACACAAATCCATACACAGACCTGGCCGGGGTAGAGGGGCGTGGTGTCATTAGCCTGCATGAGGAACATGTTTATAAAGTGGATGAGGATGCTGGGAGCCAGCTGTGAGTCTCGCACTGAGAATGCCAACCATTTGTAAAAGATCATGAAGACCAGATAGCCAAAGAGAAAGAGCAAAAAGAGGAGCTCAGGAAGAAAGAGGAGGTAGATTTTGTACTTCTGACGGAAGTGCCTGTGAAGACACAGAAAGGGGGAAGACATTTAGGAAGAAAAGGAGTTTAGATAACGTTTAGAGAAGAGAGACTTAAACCTATGAAGTCCGGGGCCTTTTTGAGAATTTTTTTCTACTTTACAATTTGCTCAGAAAATTACCTTTACAAATATTTAAATATAATTTTTAGGACAACCCCAGATTTTTTCAACATCAACAATTTCAGAACAAACCTGAAATTCTACAAAAAAAAAAAAAAAATTCAATGTATTACATTTAGTAATTTATTTAGTGCACAAATCTGTTGAGAACCAACAGTTTTTATAATCTAAAACAAAAATCAAATGTGAAAATAATTTCATACATCCCCCCAAAAAACAAAGACAAACCTCTCCTACACCGTGTCCACTGTTCCAAACACTTTTTGTACAATTTTGTGTCAGAACTTAACACAAAATACAAGCCATATCACAGGTATTGTACCTCCAAGGGTTACCCCTCCTTTTCAACACTAGATGGCACAGATGACACTGATTTGAGGTCTGTAAAGCCGAAAGACGATCGCATATTTTCTCACAATTTAAATTATGTGTCATAACTCTTTAGACATTCCTTTGATACCCAAAATATAAAAATGAACAACCTTTTTGAAACTTACGGGACATATTATATTTGAAATCAAAATAAAACAATAAGTGGGTCATGTCAGTACTTTATTCAAAACAGACGGTGTGAGGGTTAAGAGATTACTTTAAATGTGAGATTTGAGTCTGGACTCTCCATCTTAAAACGTCATATACTTATATACTTTTAGTCCTTTATAAATAGTTTTTTTTTGCCTACCTGTGTAAAGGTTTTAAGTATTTAAAATAACTTAAAAAATTGTTTTAAAAATAGTGTTAATCATTAATTTTAATCAGTGATTGAAAATACAAGAAACCTGGTAACTGTACATTGTTTCACTTTATCTATTCCTTGTGTTGTATTGTAACATTTCTTGTATTTATAGCGAATTGTAATCTGTTTGAATTTTTTGCTTGTAGTCTTACGGTGCACGGGTGTTAAATGTCATGCACTTTGTGATGAAAATTGACTTTTTAAACTTTTTTTGTTTTAAATCACTTTTTACAACTATCTGAAACTTTTGCACAGTTCTGTAATCGAAGAGCTCTAGATAAATATTATTATGTTTTTGTTATTTATTAGCAGAAGTAGCTGAGCAATCTGCAACAAACATCACAGTGCAAACTCACAGGTGGTTGAAGACACTGAGCACCACTCCGAAGCTCATGTGGATGACCCCAATGATCACGGACATCTTCATTTTATAAGAGTTGAGGAAGGAAAGACGGTTCACAGCCATATTCCATATCTATAGTCCAATCCAACAATAAGCTGCATCAGATCTTGACTCTGAGATAAAAGAAACTGCTCAGGATCAGAGACAGTGTATCTGAGCTCACCGGATCAATTCCCAGTGGATACGGTCCAGAGAAAACACCAGAAACATTTGGATTCAGCGTGAGTACAGGGTTTGTTTGTAGAGTTTCAATTCTATACAGGAGCAAAAGAAACAAATAATAACTAGATGTCAATAGTTTGTATGTAAACATTGATGTTTGGTCTGCACTAGTGCTTTTAAAACATTTCTGAATATTGCCAAAATCACAAGAGTAACATACATTTTTAGCATTTTTCTAAGATGAGACAGATATATGACAAATTGGTTGCTACGGTAAAGTGTCTGGTTGCTATGGAGGGGTCGTGACAAAATATAATCTTGCCTTTGTCACTATGCATTATATAAACCAACCCCCATGTCTCGATCACATTCCAAAGCTGAGATAGAGTTCAGAAAATTTGGTTGTTAGGGTAAACAGTTTGGTTGCTATGGAGCTGTTACTATGATTAGCATAATGAAATACAAAATTTTGTAAAAGACAAAGAACAATATGCTTTGTATGAGTAGTTCGAAAAATGCATAAAAAGCATCAGAGAGTTAAAGAAATTCATACAATAAAAGTATTCGTTTGAGAGACAAACACCACAACTCTTACGACCACTCGTGTTCTGTGAACATGGCCTTGACGCTCCACGCTGAGCCAAAAATGTTGAGCGACTTTGAGAAACAATCGTTGTAAATGAGTCCAGTGTATATGGAGAACAACCCCATCAACAGTATGATGTACCGCCCTTCGAAAAAGGTCATCCAGATCTGTATAAAGAGCAAATTAAAATCTTTGCTAATGCTAATTTGGTTTCCATGAAGACGATAAAAACAGCTCTGACCTCATTTTCTGCTCTTCTACGCGTCTGATGCTTCTCAATCCACACCATCCACAAAGCAAAGAGTGCTAGAAGTGAACCGTGACCGAGGTCGCCAAACATGACCGCGAACAAGAATGGGAATGTGATAATGGTATAAGGAGCTAGAAACAAGAGGAAGAGAGTAGAAAAAGTGTTAAAACTGTACAATATGGAATATATATGTATAAAAACATATCCTCCACTCACTACTTGGAATAATTTGACCAAAGAGATCTATGGACACTAGGAACAAAATTGTAGACCTGCACAATCCTTGGATGGACTACATGGCGAGAGTTAACCTTCTTGTTTAGGAAGAAACTGTTGGTGTAATGTTTCCAACATGGAATAAATTCAAGATTTCATTTATTGGCTTCTTCGACAGTGGTTTCACGAAAGATCTCATGGAGCATCAGGTATCTTGAGAAATGAGGGATCTAGGCCATTAGGACCATTACACATCCCAACTACGAAGCATGGGGAGGCCATATATTGAAAGATTTTGGGAAACAACCTCATCCAGTATGACAATTCCCCAAACACATATCCAATTAAAACTGCAAGCAGTGATCAAAGGGCTCTCACACTTCTGGAACAATCACCTCTTGGTGGCCCCTTTGCTGCACTATGACCAATCCTAATTTACGAGATCTATTCAAGCAAGAATTTTTTTAAATGACAGCAAATTTAATAATGAAAACCACATCAAATGCCAAGACCCCCCGGTGGTGGTGCTAGGAATGATTTTAGGCCAATTGTCTTATCTCATATGTATGAATTGGTTAAAAGAAGCACTTTATCAATGAACAATGTTCTCTCTGGGCCACCTGGTGGCGCCTTAACCGTGAGTTTACATTGTAGATGTGTTCAGACATAGACTGTTAACATAGTGGGTAACTTTGGAGCAATGTTTGCTGAGTAATTATCAACTTCCGGTTTACGGCGAAATTACGAATCAACGGGCACCGTGCGCACATCGTTTAACAAAGTCAAAAAAGCTACGCAATGTAACATCCCATATGCCTCAAGATAAGACTGATGGAGTGAACAGGTAAAATCTCTAGAAGGAGTTTGTAAAAGTATCAGTAAAAATGGCCATTTTTCAAGTTCAGAAACACAAATCTATATTGCTTGTTTTAAGGCTTGGTACCCTTCACGCGCATTTAGAATTTTATTAGCCTACAACAAACGGTTAAAGTGCTATAAGTTGAAATGCATTAGGTGGTGCTATAGAGTTATTATCAACATTCAACCCCAATGAGACTTAAAATTTCAGCAGTTCATGCTTGTGAGTTTTCGAGCATGTTTAGACCCTCAAAAATGCACCGAAATCTGTGTCACAAAACTTCTATGAGCAATTACAATAAGGTTATATGCACATAAATATAGGCAGTAACTCTGTAAGAAGCATCTAAAGGTCTTGGATTGGCCTTTACCCAGTGTCCAGATATGAACCTGAAAGATCTGTGTACATGTAATATATTAAATACTTGTTTCATGCAATAAAATTGGAATGTAATGTGACTTTCTAAATGTTTCCCAATTATTTTTGCTAATTTATTTTCATTAAAATACCAGTACTTACCAGGACTGGCTTCTCGATAGTCTCCAACTCCATAGGCTTCCACTATACTCTGAAAGCCTGAGGTAAACTTGTTGCTCCTCAGAAGAGTGGGCGGAGTGTCGCTGCTGGGGATTCGATTCACAAATGATGGGACTGTGGCGTCACCTTTTCTCTGCACAGAAAGTGTTCATCTCCATTAACAAATCAAGTCAACCTAGTCTGATATGAGAAGTACTCACTGAACCCTCCTCGAGAGCCCTCCTCAGGTTGACTAGGTCACTGACGGGACACCAAACCTCAGCGATGAGACACTTGTTGGTGACATCGAAGCTGCAGAGGTTGAGGATGTGATAAATGGCCTTCATCTTCTTGACCTGCATCACCCAAGAGTGTGATGACTCTGAGGCTTTGTGCAAGACCTGCTTAAGGTAATCCTCTGTGCGGTGCAACACCTGCCATTCACACACAGCTCCATTAACAAACAAAACTGACAGGACAGACTCAGATAACGACAGATGACGACACCAGTGTCATGTATCAGCTGAGAAAGCTGGTGTGTATTAAATTAATGCTGCGGCTGAACGCCTACATTGTGTAGGTCCTGAATACGTGTTCTCAAGCTGTCCATCACATCGGCTCGTTCCTCGTCTGTCTCAGGATGAGGGTAAATGTGACAGTGGTAACTGCGAAAATCAGAATTAAATACTAATAAATACACAAAGACTGTCAACCTTCAAACGTATTATTTATTTTTCTCAGGTTAAGTCAAATACGCCCTAAAATGTAAGTATGGCAATAATGTGGTCAGATTGCTTTCACTTTATACTCTTAGCATCTTATTTATAAAACACTTAATAGTTAGTGTTTGTGAACAAGTACATTTTCATTTCACTGGTTACTTTTATAATGAAACGTAACGTTCAAAAAGAAAGAAAAAAGAAAACTAACACAAATTTTGATGTTGGCTTGTTTCAGAGTATGTTTATCAGCAAAATGTAATGGTTGCCGAGGTAGGATTTGTAGTTGCTGTAGAGGAGTCAGTAATATCATACAAAGTTCCCCATGCCAATATGAGTGATATAAACCAACCCCAATGTTTCTATTATTTTCCTTAGCTGAGACAAGGATATTCCAAAATGGTTGCCTGAGGCTGCTATGGAGGGGTCAGTAACATAATATAATGTTCACTTAAGTTATATAAACAGGCTCTATGTCTATCATTTACCAAAACTGAAATAAGAGTTCCGAAAATTTGCTTGCTAGGGTAAAGAGTCTAGGTTGCTTGGGTAAAGAGAAACCCCATTTCATCTGTTGCCCGTTCCCCATTTATTTTGAATGATAATTACAAGTCATATATTTAACCCCCTCTAGAGCACGGGGTTCAAATACTTTTGCATAATGTTTGGTATGTTCTTGCGCAGACTGATACACATGTGGTGAGTTTGAAGTTCCAATGAGCTTCTCAGTTTGAGTGCGAAGTTCATATATATGGATATCTTGGGAAAGTTTGCTGACGTACCTCCTACAGTCTAGGTGAAGATCCATTCAGAACGAAGCAAATAACATAATAAAAAATAAAATTGCTTTTTTTGGGTTCCGTTCAAAACACAAATCTGTTCCTGGCTCTTTCAATACTCAACCGTGGAATCCGAGCACCTGGGACCCTGCTAGTTTTGGGTGTTGGTTTTTATACCTCATTTTTTTTTTCCTGGATTTTTGGGAAATTCCCCTGGAAAGTACGTAGTTGGAGTGATGGATAAAATGCTCACCACAATGTTTTACATCACTATTTAAGTACTAACTACACACTAACTATTGAAGCTGTTTATATAACTAACCATCATTGGAAAAAATGGAATTTAAAAAGTTTTGAGACCACAAATTGAAGAAGGCTAGGTACTAGTTTGATTTGTATGAGAGTATGTGGTACCATCCTTCCACTAGGGGGTATTGTTAATGTTTGCATTAAGTCACTTTTGTTATTCTAAGTGATGGAGAGAGATAATTGTATAATCTTTCTCATTTAAAATGTGAGTAAAGATAATTGTTTCCTACTAAATATTTCATAAAATAAGAAGACAGGGTAAAGAAGTTGCAGAAGTGACTAGAATCACAATCACTCCAATACGATATCTCCCAGTAGCTCCATGAAACGTATTGTGACAATTGTGTATTGTGATATAGTGTGCCACAATATATTGTTATACCCCTACTTACCAATCACAAATTTTTTGAACCTTCTGTCCAATCTGGTCACCCCAGAAGGATATGAGGAACACAACATTCTTACTGATCTCCCCCTGAATCACACAAACACAACACAGAGCCTCAGTAAACAAACCCCATCATTATCATTACTTTGCAGACATTAGCAAACTGATTCCGTGGCAGACGACTCTTGTCTGAATCTGTGAAACAAACAGAGCCATTCATGCGCCGCAGCATTCATTACGGCCATTCAAAAGAGCGTTTTTACATACAGTGTCCAGATCAGCCAGGCTCTCGTCCACTTCTGCGTAGCTGAGGATTGTGTAACCTTTACAGACTCGCCACAGCATCCGCTCAAACGCTTCCACTTTTACCCGCTGGATCAAACCGGAGACAAATCTGCAGAAAAACACATAGATTAACCGCAAAGACCCATAGAACCATGTATTCTAGTTATTGTCTGTTCCATGTTGTTGAAAACTCTTATAATCAAATAAAAAATAATTTAACATGGGATGATAATTAACAGGCTATAATATGCAAATAATTCCTAAATCATCCAATGAAATCCCTTTATGTTGATTTCTGTGAGATAAAAAAAAATACCAATAGGAAAATGTGTTTTACGACCCATGTCTTTAATTCTTTAGCTTAAGGTGCAATTCACTATCCTTGAAACAGTCACATTGCATTCATCTCAGACATTTTCCTCCCTCCAGACACTAAATTCTAGATACACAACTAAATTAGATTTAAGCAACACCCATTAGCCCTAACTCTACATTCTGTTCATTCACTGGTATCCCAGGCCAGTTTTGGGCTTGCCACACTGCCCACTCTTTCTAGGGCAATCCCAAACCACACTTGAAATAAAGTGGTAAGTTATCCGTGGTATGTCAGAAAATTACGGCTTGAAAACGTATTCAACATGCAAAATATTTTGAATCCAAGAAAAAGCAAGATTTTCCGTTTCATTTCATGTTTGCACTTTAATTTTTAGCGACTGACCCGAGTTTGGCACCCAATCTCTGCATGCTGGTGCAGCCCGTCACTGACTCTGGCTCCAGAGATGGGAACTCTTCATACTGAGGGCCCAAGGCTTCATGCTAAAGAAACAGAAAGAGCATTCAAGACTTTCACAGAACATTTAACAACAAATGAAAGTGTTATTACAGTGTCACCAGACACCCGAGGCATACCCTTGAGCGGCTGTGCATGAACGTGTGTGTGATCCTCAGCATGTGCGTGTACTCGGTCAGCTCCAGAAGGTTCCTCTGCAGCTTTTCTTTATTCTTGGCAACCTCACTGATCTCCACCTCCAGCCTTTGCAGTTGCTCCTGACAACAGCCCGACAATAACACACATCATACTTTCACATAAGGTCTCCAAGGTCAATCTGATTTTGCACATAAATACAAATCTAACGCTCTATAAGTAAAATAACAAGCAGGACACATATGATGAATCTGTCAAGAATAATCAATTGACACCAATCACTTAAACATGGTCCATTACCTACAGTAAGTTTTGCTCAAAACCACAGCTCTCAAATGCAATCGATTACCACAGACCATTGAGCGAGCACATGGCCATTCGGCTACGAAAAAAAAACACTCTTTTGTGGAATTAAGGGTATTTATACTGCACAAAAAAATGCTATAACACAGCACACGGGTGGATCAAATAGAGCATTGTCATCACTTTCACAACGGGACATGCCCTTTTCACTGAGACCAAAACCAGATTCAAAATGACTGCTATTAAAAGTTAAATTAAAAATATAACTGACTGTTTAATCAAAATTAAGAGTTATTCTCATTATTACATGCTTCAGGTGTGAACTAGGTCCCACAACTTGCCAGATAACCAGCAATCTGTGTAGTTTTGGTCACAAATTTGATTTTGTGACATTTATATGTTCCTAATGTGATAGAAATACAGACATTCAGATACAGGAAACCCATAGTTTCTCCATCTGCATTCAGGAGTGCGCAGGCGTACACAGGCCCAAGGTCAGGCTGACCTGGGTTCACGAGACTCACTCACACCCACCGCTCCTGAATGCTGAAGTCAGCATCTTCTAACAAAAAGCACATGATGCCTCTCATCCCCTTTCTTGTAAAAAGTTCATTAACACCCACTGTTCTGAACTGTATATAAACCCTGAACAAACTACCAATAAATTCTTGACTGGTTGATGCATGATCTCTGTGTCGTGTTTCTTTCCATGTCACCTCTGGGGCCCCGGAAAACTTCGTCTCGAGATAGAAAGGAACAGAGTCCTTCCATCACACTAATTTCAACACCGGACAACTACACAAAACAAAGTTTAAACTGCTAATGCTAACAATGGTAGAACTCAAGTGTCATTCCCACAACTTATCAGATAACCAGCTATCTGTGCACACAGAGAAGTTGGCTTTTTACACGTAGAAAGTCTTTTTTTTTATTATTTATCTTTTTAAAAAGTTGCAACAAAGGATTTAAGTTACACATAACATGGATATGGCAACCATGTAGTTTACGGTAAGCGAATATGGTGATTTAGTTTCTGGCAGTAAACTGACAAAATGATGGCCACAAATCTAGGTTTCAGCTCCTGGATTCCAGTTATTTCCTCGGATTGCAGCAATTCATTTGCTTCTCCTTTTTTTTTAGATTTCAACAGTTTTTAGAACGATGTCCCTTTTTAAAAGTATGTTCTAGCAGTCAATTGCACAACAGCTTTCCCCATTGTCAGCATTTACACAAGTGAAACTCACATTCCAGGTACTGTGACAATTTAGATACTGTCTAGTTGTGATAAGGTTGTTCAAATTAGAAAAAAAAAAAAACGATAAAATAAATGTGAGAAAAATAAATGTAGTGTACAAAAGCACATCGCTTCAGAATGTCCTGGCACCTACCATGATCTCTAGGACATTTTTAGGGGCTGGAGCAACAGGAGTGACTTCTGCTTCAGGCACTACAATATTAGTCTTCTTGATTTCCCTCAGCAGATAGACTACAAGCATCAGAAAAGAGGTGCAAACACTTGTAAAGAGAAATTAGTCCCTATGCCGGTTTCTTTAAACTGCAAACTGATAATAATGGTGGATGTTATTACCCAGAATCCTCTCCATCTCTTCGCATCTCTTGATCTCACTGACGAAGCGGCGCTGAAAGGAGCTGACGCTAGGGTTGAGCTGGAACCATCCAAATATATTAGACACATATTAAGGTTTGTGGACATCTCTGATCAAAATGACAATGCTGCATTAGGAAATGATCACGTGTGTTTTCCTAATTAACAAAAGACAGACACCTTTCTTAGTTTGAGAGTGGAACTCCTGCAACTTTTTCATGTTTTCACCCCACTGAAGTTAAAACATTTAGAGCACCTGTTGTTTGAGGCCGTTAAACCGCAAGTCCAGTATTCGGAAGGTGGGGTTTGTTGTCGTCGCGCTCTTTCACTCATTTGTTTACAAACAGCAAGCGTAATGGGGACCAATGTAAGAACTACGTGGTTTCTAAAGGTCAATGTTGAATACTCGTTTTTTTTAAACTCGATTCATTTAAACATGAATCGACTGCCACTTGTTGGTTTGGTACAGTCATTACAGTGTTTCAAGATTTATAAGTTTCTATGTGTGAAAAAAAAAACTCAGCTACGTGGAAACCCAGCGATAGTCCATAGTTCCATAAGTGTATAGTTCTGCTCGAGCTTTAATTTCTGTATTTTAATTGGTAGGCCTATGCTTCTGGTCTAAATTGTGTAATATCTGCTTCGACAGAGCTGTTGAACAGCTGAATATATAATAAAACGATCAAAGCAAACTCATTAACCATAAGAAAGTGGTAGAATGGCTACATTTCCAAAATAACTCAGTGTTACTTTAACAGTAGGTCACGCCCATCATCTACATGTGGTTGATAATGTCAAATGACCCCAGGGCAAACAAAAAAGGCTTTTAACCTGACTTACGGTTTTTAAGCAAGCAATTGATTTAGCCCATCAGCCTTAACCAGGACATCAACCTGACTGACACACAAAGCTTTCTCTGTCACTCTTCAAAATCCATTTCATTAAACCTCTCTCACGCCCATCAGAGACACTCACTGCAAGCAAATGTGGGTTGCCAGGTATTAGGTTTCCAGGTGGTGGCAAACATCGTTTTGGGTCAATGAATTAAACACAACAGCTTTGTCTAGGTACAAGGGGGTGTTTGAGTGAGCAAACTTACATCTCTAAACTCCACCAGCCCCATCTCTCCCAGTTCGCTGATGCAGTCGTAGGCCGAACCGGACTGCAGGAAGAGCTGCGCCAGGCACATCTCCTCGCTCCGAAAGCCCGAGCCCATCGTCCCTTTCTGTCCCCCGGCCACCTTTATCACTCAGTCCGCCTCAGGCCTGGATGCTGACTCCGCTACAGCTCGAGCAAGCTGCCGCGTGTTCATGACAGAGCGTTTTAATAACACAAAACGTGATTTATCCAAGCGGACTTGGCCAGTGAATAACACACAAAGGGGTTTTATAGCTGATTTTGGTGCCAGGGGATTACATTGTACAAAACTATTCATCTACAAAACACAATTCTAGCAATAACAGTTGGTAGAAATCCTTCAGAAAACGCTCATCTTGTAAAAAAATGTGCAAATGTTAAAATAATGGAGCACCTTACCTCTAGCTGGCTGGACAATAATAATCGATAGGCGTCTGTACCTTTAATAGACGTCTTGCCATTGAAACAACGGATATTATTTGTACCGAGTTAGTGGGCGAAATAACAAATAAACGGTACTGTGACAAAAGAATATGCCCATTTAATAAGGACTTGGTGTATAAATTAACCACATAATACAAAATCACTCCAGGAAAGCGCTAACCCGGCCGGTGTTAAAGATTTCTCTCAAGGTTGCCAAGTACGTCGACAGAAAATCCCCCTTTGATTTTATTTAGGCGTTTTTAAAATACTGTTCCTAGAAGCCTTTACATTTTTAATTATACTATAGTGTGTGAACTAAAACGAACTTTAATTTAAACTGACAAACAATGTTTTACAGTTTTGATATTGTCAAAATCAGTCTCGTTACAATTATGTATAATTTTTATGGAAAAAAAATTTTGTTTTAAAATAAATGATTTGTTGAATTATGACTGATAGAAAAACTCTTTTTGGGATTTCATAATGAGTATCATTGTAATATATGTGTGTGTGTTCACAACTTCCAGTCCAACTGATTGTGTCAATCTGGCAACCACAATCGCTATATTCTGTGCTAAATTTTTCAAGACCATGGTCAGGCCATCTGTCCAGGTCTGCATATCAGAACATTAACAGAGCAAAGTGTAACTTAAACACAATAAATATAAGTTAATAGTTCAAAAGCCCCCCAAACCCTTCATCCATTTAGTCTCAAATGTAGTGTTTTACAATAATTTATTGCAATACTAATTATTTTGAGCCCAACACAGCCACATTTAATGATATTTTTGGTTCAGGAGTGGCTTGGTGCACAAAATTCTCCAGCTGTAACCCATGCAACAGCTTCAGTCCGCTCCTCATGAAGCACTTCCAGATTTCGGCATCACCTGTTCTTGACAATCCTCTGCACATGTTCCACTTCCTCCTAATACACTTTGCTCTCTGTAAACATTGGCTTCCTTTGTAGTCGACTTTCTCCTCATGGAATGTATCTGATGTTTTTTTTCTCAATCACCAAGTCACTGGTGCTTTCATGGTTAATTATGCTGACTAGAAAGGGACACAGGGAGCTTAATTCACGATATTCATAATTAGTAACTCATTTTACTTTTTGTGTGCAGTAAACTACTAAACAAACACAATTCATTTTTTTAAACCACTTACTGAAATAAGTGGACTTTCCCTCGATATTGCCATTTTTGGCACATCTTCTAACTTGATTATAAATCATAGAAGCGAGGTCATCACTGATCAACAGTTTTACAGAAAAAAAGTGTTTGCTATAACTTTGTAATGAGTAAAATTCAAGCATGAAAAACTATAATTCTTTTATGATATACTTTGATTTCCTAAATGCAATAAGAAGGGCTGTATCACTATATTGCAATACAAAATGGTTACAATACGCATCATGGAGCTACTGGGAGATATCATCTGGGAGCTGATGTGTGTTTGCTCTTTAGAGTGATTGTGATTCTAGTCACTTCTGCAACTTCTTTACCATGTCTTCTTGTTTTGTAGAAATTGTATTTACTAGGAAACAAATATCATTCACTCACTTAAAAAAAGACTATATATAATTATCTCTCTCTATCACTTAGAATATGATATAACCAAATAAAAAAAATCAATTAATTCCAGAAAGAAATTATATTTAATCCGACATTTCATTCATAAACCTGAGCTCAGGAGCTCCTTGTTGATGTCACCTAAGGCTTTGTGCCAGTCTATTGAGCTCCTGGGAGAGACCTGTGACCGTGTCCAGTATCTTTTTCCTCTCAGAGTCAAGCAGACGCGCCCCACAGCGCTGAACGAACTTATCTGGATGCCACAGGGCCTGCTGACGACGGAGAATCTTCCGGAAAGCTGGAACATCAGTGCGATCAGCACCATGCAACATCACAGCCACCATCTCCTCCAGGGAACCTCTGGAAGAAGGCCAGGGGATATCATCATACCCCAGCATTTCCTCAGGTCCTGTGTTGGAGGAGCCGTGGAAGGTGGTGGCACAGCGTTCTTCGTAGCGCCTCTTTTTCCCCTGCCGTGTCTCTTCCTCTTTTCGGGCCGCCCGCTGCAGGTACTCCTCATGTTCCCGTTGCAGTCTGTCTCTCAACTCTCTGTGATTCACCTCATCTTCCTTTGTCTCCTTTCGCCTCTTTGAGTTCTTGTGTCCAGAGGAAGATGCTGCTGCCTGCTCTCTGGCTCGCTGCTTGGTGAAATACTCTCTTCTGATACGATCCGCCCAGTCGCCAAAGTCCTCTTCATCTTTGTCATCCCATAAAAAGTCACCTGAAGGGTCAAGAACACACTGGTTCACATTTGGTCTCAACTGACCGTATGTGCATAGCTAATATTTTCAATCTGGCAACCTTGAATACGATCATTTAAGATAAATGTACATGTGTGTCTGGAGACCGAGATTCAACTTCTTTACATTAAATGTTATTATATTATACAAGTGTTTATTAGAGTGCACATATTCTTAAGGGTTGCAATCGAGCAGTTTTACCATCATACTGCCCAAATGTCTCAGAAAACTCTTCTTGGTATTCGCCTAATAGCTTCTCTCTCCACTGCTGCTCATGATCAACGTGTGAGGACTCATCATTTTTCTTCACCTGTTCAATCATTCAAATACAAAATGTAAAGTTAAAATGCAATTTTTATCACTGTATTTTTTCTCTATACAACAAATCAAATGATTTGTCAACAATGTTTTTCCCCAGGACCTGTTTGGGTTTCATCCACTGGAGCAGGTCATGGGGAGTCACTCCTGCTTTATTCGGAATACCCATTGCTTCTGGACAGTTTCTTCGTAATGGGACCACCAGGTCATCATAACCTATAATGAAGTGAAATGCATTTTAACAGTTTAAACAGTTAAAAGAATGCGTGATTTTTAAAAAATAATATACCCTCCCATACATCTTTTGCCATGTTTGAGGGCTCTTTTGGCAGCCAGATGAAGCGGTGTGTCTCCGTTTCGGTCGGTTTGCCGTGGGTCTGCTCCGTGTTTTAGCAGTAGTCTGAGAACCGCATCGTCCCCATGAGAGCAGACAATGTGCAACATGCTTCTGTGCTTCTTTCCCTTGGTGAAGTTAAGCTCCACATCCTTGTGTTTGCGAAGGAATGATTTCAGCTTCAACAGACTACCTTCCTCCACGTACCGAAAAACTTTTTTCTGGTTTCTTTTCACCATTTCGAGTAATCAAATGACATGAAAATTATCCGGAAAACACAACATCATAAGAGTACTTTAAATATATATTGTTAAAAATCCGTTACACGGACAAAAACAAAGGTTACACGACCGCACCGCCCGCAGTACGTCTAGAAATTGCCTCCGTAAGAAAGAAACACAGTATATTGGTTCCGTTTGTAACAGTTTTGAACCGTTTAATTAAAAACTGTATTAAATACTGCAAATAACTTTTCAATTATTACTTTATTTATGTTTTTTAGTTAATGTTTTATTCATTTCTATCTGAGCTATTGTTCTTTTTAATATATATATAATGTTTTTATTTTATTAGTAAAATATTCACAGCGTTTAAAGACTCTGAATAAGTTTATTAGACATATCGATTGAAATAAACCTATCTTGAACGCTAAAGATTGAATGACTACAATTCCCATGATTCCTTTGTATTTCCTTGTAGAGACCAGAGAACCCGAACCGCGCGCACAGTTAGATTTTACAGGGAAAAAAATCTTACCATCTGAAATTACGAAATTACGCGGCAGTTTTCTTTTATTTAGATCACAATAGCACGTAAGTAATTTGATTATTGAATCTAGTAATAATTCGCGAGAGCGAAGAAAAATTAAGACAGTTTTACTAACATTCTTTCACAGAAAGGAAAGATGGCAATTTATTCGGCCTTGTATTTATTTTAAATGTGTGATACTTTAATTATATGTCCTCTAACTATCTTTTATTTAAAATGTGCAAATCGCAACAATCAACTGGAAACATCCAGTGAGTTCTTTCATTCACTCCGTATAAGTTCTAACTTGAAAAATATTGTTAAGGAGATAAATTTTTGTTCATTTTAACATATTTTGAAACCTGCTCGCTGTTAATACCGCTTCAATATAAAACAAATGTGTTGACGTAAAGGTAGAAAATGTTTTTTTTTTATGAAACAACACTATCAGAGTTGTATACTATTGGTTTCCAATGGTCTGCTTTATGGACAGATTACATTGTTAAACAAAGGCAAAGATTGACAATGACTGTGAAGTGTGTGCTGACAATTATTCAACAGTTTTTGGTAAATAGACAAAAGTAAATCGACATCAGATCAGTGTTGCTAGGGGTCAAAAGAGATGTTCTGTTAACCTAACAGTCATTCATGACAACAACATGTATGTAAATGCATTAATACAAGAAATTAATAAATCGACTGTTTTTAAAGAGTTGAATGCCTTTAAGTGGTATCCACCTATGTATGTTTTATTAATACAAATACTGTACACATTGCATTTTGTGTTTCATTTAAATTTTGTTTCTAAGATGTGTGCATTGTTTTTGTGTTCAGAATGCCAAAATCAAAGGAAATGCTATCTACAACCTCAGACAGTGACTCGGACAGTGAGGTCAACACAAAGGTATAGAAATGCCAACATTCGTCATTTTCATATGGAAATTCATGCACAACATCCCCAGTTTCTCTTAATTATTCATTAAGAATTTGAGCTATCGTTAAGTTGTGTCCACTGTTTATTCCTCTATTTTAGGCAAAAAGAAAGAAGCAGGCAAAGCCAGAGAAACCTTCTAAAAAGCAAAAGAGTGGAGAAAGTTCAGCTGCCTCCAAAAGCAGCAGCAATAAGAAAGATAACATGTTCCAGGTGAAGCATGTTGTTCGCTTTATTAAATACAGAATACACACACACACACACACGCACACACACACTGTAATTGTGGTGTTATAATGGTTTTTATTTTAAGATAGGAATGATGAGGTATGTGAGCGTTCAGGAGTTCAAAGGGAAAGTGCTCATTGATATTCGGGAATACTGGATGGACCAGGAGGGAGAAATGAAACCAGGAAGAAAAGGTGAGTGCCTTCTTCTGAGACAGACCCTTCTGTTTTGAAATTGGGGATTTTGCTTAATAACTACTGCAACATTTAATGGGAGAAAAGATTTGCGCGAAAAGTGTGTTTTTCATTGGAACGTTTTCCTCAGGATATTAAAAAATGACAAAGAAAATGTAAAAATGTTCAATTAAAAGTAACTTCTGTTGTGTGTGTGGTTTGATGTTCTTGCCACAGGTATTTCACTGAACCCAGAGCAGTGGAACCAGCTCAAAGAGCAGATGAGTGAGATTGATGACGCCGTGAAGAGAATATAAAGCCTGTCTCCAGTTCAATCAGGATATACATTTTATCCAAAGCGACTTACTTGTTTACCTTTATAGTCTAGATTCAACTTTACAATTTTCACCTAGCTGCCCTCCATCTCCCCTTTCTACATCTTCTCAGTGTCTGCAGTAAATAGAACCTAGTTCAATCATAAAGATATTGAAATAATGTGTAGTCAATACATGTTTTTATCTTTCTGAATCCAGTAGTGACACAAATGGGTTTTAGATGAGCTTTTACCAAATAGTTTTTCTTGTTCAATCTTTAATATCATTGATTGTATTAATGTGTGAGAACCAAAAGCCTCTTAGTTTTCAATAAAATTCTTAAAATGCACAATTTTATTTCTGTTTGAGTTTTTATTACTGTTTATTTATTTATGTTTATATATATATAGTGACATTTTTCATGCTTCATATTTGAGTACTTTTGGGGGCCTGTTCTGTCTGAGACCTTTTTTAGGGTATTTGGTGTTTTGACCTCCACTTTCCACTGTTTAACAAAACATTCTATTTCAGTCTATCGGTTTAATTTTTACTTGAACAGTATAACTGATGTTCTGAGTAAATCCTTGAGGTCAGTGTACGCGCAGTCACTTGCATTGCAAGATGTCAATATCGGTTTAGAGTCCGCTGACAAGACTCCATTGTTAAAAAGTTATAGAATTCACCATACTTAATCTAAATTTTACCATTTGTAGCACTTCTGACTTTCTTAAAAATGTGCATTTGCTTCATATTGAGTTATTTAAAAGCTCCAGTATTTGAGCATGACAACAAGCAATGGCTAATGGGGTTCAGGGTCCTTTGCTAAGGGCTGTCCAATCGTTGTACACCCAGAGAAGGAGCTTGGTTCTCATAGTTGCCAATAAGTCAGACCTGTTCCCTGTGCATGGCCTCCCTTAGGCCTGCCCTGTCACCAGTCCTGTTCATTTTTTTTGGACAGAATTTCCAGGTGTCATAAGGGGCCACAGGCTGTCCAGATTGGGCTTCTTGCAGATGATGCCATGCTGTCTTTATCAGACCAAGACCTCCTCCAGTGTTCATTGGGGTGGTTTGCAGCCCAATGTAAGCTGGCTGGGTTGAAAGTGAGCATCTCTAAATCTGAGGCCATGGTTCTTAGTCAGGAAAAATGTTTGGCTGGTGAGAGGGTTGAGTGATCCTGAATCAAGTGGAAGAATTTGAGTATGTAGGGGTCTTGTTCACGAGTAGTTGGACTATGGAACGATAGATTTACTGTGGATTGGTGCAGTATCTGCATAAACGTGTTTGATGTACCAATCTGTCATGGTAAAGAACTTAACTATGGCCATGAGCTCTGGGTGATGACCGAAAGAATGTGATCCAGAGTACAGGTGGCTTAAATGAATTTCTTCCGCAGAGTGACTGGGCACTCCTTTGGAGATAGGATGAGGAGCTCAGAGTTGAGCAGTTGCTAGAGAAACTAGTTGAACTGGCTTGAGTTTGTCACCCAGGGGAAGACTTAGGACATGCTGGAGAGACTAATTCTATCGGCTAGCCTGGGAATGACTCTGCCTAACATGCTCGACCTGGCCCTGTATAAGCAGAAAAACATGCAATGGGATCTGGCATTGTAACTCATAGGCTTGCTTTCTGGTATAAGTTTGTCGTTTATGTTTGAATGAAACCCATTGGAAAGGTTTGTGTAGAGTCACCATCAAAAATGTTCTAAAGCTTCTTAGTAATGATGCGTATTAGGAAATTATTGTACCAATAGTGCCACGATATATTGTATACCCCTAGTAGTAGTACACTGACAAAATATTGACGGACTGACAACAGGACAAAATGTTAGTCCACATTTCGGTCACCAGATGGTGGCAAATATTCACAAAGATTGTTGGTTGTCTCTTTGGTTCCCTTTTCAGCAATTTAAAGCCTCATGTCTAGGACCTAGAGGCGTGTGGTTCAAATTTGACTTGCAGCAGACCGTCTCGGGCGGCGATATGAAGTCAGGCTCTGGGTAAATCGCAACAAACGCGGAACTTCCTTGTTATTTCGATAGAAACCCGAATATAACAGCCGCAATGAGAGAACTACACTTCAAGGATAATTTTTGGGTAAGGTTTCTTTGATCTGGATTAAAAAAAAACATAATATTCTCCTTACTGAGAAATGTATAACAAGCTACTCCACACAAAGTGTATTTTCCAAACTTTAAGGGGTGTCTCGCAACACTTTTTCTGTAGTCAAATATTCTTTCTTTTGACAAATGTGTGGAGATAATCTCTTTTTAAAGTAGGTCTCAGTTTTATTCAATTTTTGTTGCCAGATTGGATCGGGAACATGGTTTAAACTTTGCTTTTATTCCATATTGACTGCGACAGTGGATGATGCTATGTCTGCCTTTCAGACTTCTAAATTAGAGACTGGTGGAATTGGTTAATGATAGTCAACAGTCGTAACCACCATGCTTTGAGAAACTCTGCAGCAGTGTGTTGGGTTTTCTCACATGCAAAACTGAAAGACAAAAGTGTTTGCTAATTCGTTTCCCACATTCTCCGTTGATATCCTGCGTGGGCATAGAACACTGATGTCACCTGCACAGCGGGGTATGATGCCATCGTCCAGCACTTGAATGATGGAAAGAGGACCTGCAAAGAAGTTGAAGACTTCATGAAAGCCAGGTAAGTTTTCATGTAATTTGCCCCAAAATCAGGGTTAGGGTATCTACTTGCTGTAAAACTACTCAACCCTCCATTTGTAGCTTTCCTAAAGTTTCAGAATGTGTCAAATAATGTCAGAAAACGAGACTGAAATCATTGGATGTTGAATTTACAATTAAAATTGGGTAATAATTGTTTTGTTCCAGCCAGATATACTGCCAAATTCAAATTGCTCTTGAATTAGGATGTTGGCAACTTGAAATAAATGTAAATAACCTATAGCCTGAATATTGTTTTAGAGCTGTTATTGAGGAAAAATATGCCAAGGAGCTCCTTGGACTGTCCAAAAAAGTATGTGGACACAGTGAAATGAAGTAAGTGTAAATTTTATATTTTCAATTGATACGAGCCTATATGCTGTTTAATAACTCTTTCCAAAACACCTCCAGTTGGTGGTTTTACTTATGAGTTGCACTTGCAGGCTTAGTATGAAACCCTTAAAGTATGTTGTAAATGCGTTGTGTAAACTTCTTCAAGCAAGTTACACCTTCACACCTTAGCTCAAACACACCTAATACATTAACATGAATTAATGTGGTACTCGTACACTTAAATTATTTGGTAACATCAACTAAACTCCTAGTTATTGTCTCGCTAATAGGGATGTGCCTGAATCTGCAATTCATTTACTGACCACTTGAGGCTGACAAGAGAGCTGACACCTGATGTTAAAGTATTTTTATAAGTAATAATTTATTTGTGTTCTATTAAAACTTGAAATGTCATCTTTAGATCTTGTAGGCATTTAGAATGTTTGCATTTGAACTTGCTAAATATTTACAGTCCCTTTGGTCTCTTCCTCTGTACTCTTACCTGTAATTTGGGTTTCATATTAACTCAAATGTTTTGTCTGCTTGTAGCACTCTGAAACGATCCCTTGATGTTTTCAAATTACGTAAGCAAACTTGCACTGAAAACTTAATCTTGTTTATTGCTCTACCAGCCCTCTAACATAAAAATTCTTGTTTAGAAACAGAAAATGTGAGTTTGTCTCATCTGCATTTGGCTCAAACCATGAGGGAGGAGGCAAAAAAACTGGAGGACTTCAGAGAGAAACAGAAAGAGGCCCGAAAGAAGGTAAGACGCATAAAAAAGTTTCTGACATCTTTATTTATTTATCAAAGTGTGTTATTTCTGCACTGCCAATGTAAATAAAGCTGTTATTTTCCTGGTTAATGTTCCTAGTCATGTAAATGCTAGTTCCTCAGCTGGTCTTTTCTGGACATAGTTTGGTTGTCCTTTATGCAAATTACCACATTTATGGCCCAAATGTGTTCATGGATTCCCAACAACTGACTATTTTATTTATTTAGGAAATATTCCTTTCCTTTACCTCAATCGGAGGGTGAGCGACCATTTAGCCCATTTAAACTCTCTTTAATTGTTCTTTAGTTTTAATGTCCACCTTTCCGTGTTTTTGTACATACCAAAAATAATCAAATAAAGTTAAATTCAAGCATTTGCCCTTAATATTTTTGGACTATTGGGGTATTCATGGCCACCCAGTAGATGCCGTTTGATTTGGAAATTAGACCTTTAATCAAGTATTAATCAAGCTATATAATATTGAGAGTGTGGAGATTGCGGAGGATTCACAGGAAGATTTTCAGTTTTTTATTACATTTTAAAAAAGATATTATAAGTCTATCTATATGTTTTTCTCCTCCCAAAGTTTGTTTTGAATTAATCTGTTTTCTGGCACCCACAAGATGGCTGTCTCTTTATTTGAAGATTGTTTTCCATTTGAGGACATTTTCTATCAATAAGTCTTTTTCTCACTGCTTTTGTTATTCGAAACAGAAACATAAAGTTGAGCTGCGTTTATGTTTTCAGGTAGAACAACAGATGGATGTCCTCCATAAGCAGAAAGCTGTGCAATATAAGAAAACAATAGAGGTAAGCATAGGCAGGTGCACAAACGGCTGTGCTTGTATCCGTTTGAGCTGCTGCTTCAATAGATTTAGGTGTTTATTTTTCTGTGGTACTTTATGTTCTTTAAAGGAACTTCATCAGTGGCTGAAGGGAAGTGAATAAAGCATTGATATAGGCCTTGCAAAATGAGAAGTGATCTGTCCTCAAAGCCACTGTACATTAAAATGATAGCTTCTCATTCAAGCCATAATAAATGGGCTATTTCAGGAAGTCAGTGTTTTTAATGCTTTAAAATCTATGGACGCGTATATTCCTAAAATTCTTTTTAGGAAATTATAGTAAAATAAGAAGTTAAGAAACATTAAGTTAAGAAACATTTTCTGAAATGTCATGTGTATATGGACTCAAGATCTCAAGGGGTTGACTTGCAAGCTCCAGTTTTCACACCAATTGTAAATGTCACTACGCTTTTTTAAGGCAAAGAAGACATATGAGCAAAAATGTCGAGACAAAGAAGAAGCGGAGCAGAACATGAACAGAAATGCCACCACTAGCAGCACCAAGCAGCAAGAAAAGGTAAAATGTTCATGAATAATGCAAATGCAAATTTTGAGGTTTGTATGGATTTTCTATTTTACAGTCAAGGTCACCCCAGTTCATGTTTGTATTTGGCACAACATCTTGTTTTTAAGACAAGTCTATGGCTTTGTTATCTTTATATAAAGCTGAACATGCTGTTGTATAGAATAATGGATGGTGAAAGTAACCTTGGGCACTTTAGTATTAGCCGTAACCATAGATTATTGCCCCATCTTGCAATTTTTTAAAAAGATTTATTTGTTGCCTTTTTTAGCCTTTATTTTAAACAGATAGGACAGTAGGTAGACAGGAAGAGAGTTGAATAGAGAGAGGGGGAAGTATGGGAAATGACAATGAAAATAATTAGAACATTCGTGTGTTCAAGTGTTTTAAAAACACATTTCCACGAGTTCACTCGGTTATGCTGTCATTCTAGTTTAGTTCAGTATTTTAAAATGAGCCTCTGGGTCACTTCTACTTAGTACAGTTTTGAGTCAGTGTTTCCTTATTTTCACTTGAGACAGAAAGTGAATAAGAGTTTGTGCTTCAACCAAAGTAGAGGAAATGTGTTTTTAGTCACCTCTGAATTTAAAAGCTCTGCTATTTTAGTGATTTTGGTCTGTCTACAGCAATTGGTGAAATACTATGTTGGATCGTAAAAGCCAACGTATTGTTAGTCGTCTTTCGCGTCTGACCATTTTTTTTTCAAATGCATCTCCCCCTAGACCACCTAGCTATAGCTACCAAACTTTGCCAAGGCATCCAGGTTGCTTTATCTTTTCAGATTGTTACTTTTAAAGGAATTCTGATAAATCGCTTAAAATCGTGGGAAAGTTTTGATAACATGGGATAAAACCTTGCAAAACTGTAAATCAGAACCTCATAGAAACTTCAAATAGGCCACACTTGTGGAGGCTATCGGTCTGTGTAAAAACATACCAACCACAAAAATATTTGAACCCCATTGACTTTTTACAATTGACTTATAATGGCCATTGAAACATTTGCCCCTATAAATTACCTTTAAAACAGTTTTTGGCAATGCTTCATATTTTTATAGTTTTTTTTATTACATTACTCAATAATTCCACAACAATCCTGAAATTGTACAAAAAATACAATTCCGAGTAGTAAGTATTGTTGAGATGCATTACATTTCATAAATCCCCCTCAGAAGCAAAGACAAGGTCAAAACAATGTGAAAATTAAATATAAAAAACAGGCAAACCTTATACACTTTTCTAATCATGTTTTGTACCAGAACTATGAAAAACACAAGCCATATCGCAGGTCATGTACATCCAAGCGTTACAGTACAGTCTGTAAAATGAAACTAAAAGACGATTGCGCATTTTCTCACATTTAATTTGAATTACCTTGCAAATTTAGTGTCATAACTCTTGTAATTTTCGTAAATATTGAATATAATAACCTTTTTGAAACCTACACATTACATTTGAAATCAAACTGAAACAATAGCTGGGTTGAGTCATTCCTACTTAATTCAAAACAGCCGGTGTGATTGGAGGGGTTGATCTACTTCGTGAAGATGATGCATATTGTGAATAAAATCCTGAGATGCACAGACTCTGCCTTTATCTCTTTTTCTGCTGTGGCACAAATAGATGGTATTGCGATATTGATGGCATAGATCTGCAATTGAGAGAGTGTTGTACTGGTCAACCAATCAGAATAGTAATTTCATGCAATAAAGTAATCTCCCCATTCATTGTAAGTGCAAAAACCTGACATCTGCAGGGTTTTTAAAGCTGGAATTCAAATATGAAGTGCAACTTTGGGATGTTTTTGTCTTTATTTAGTTTAACATTCAAGAATTAGTTTATCTGGACACCTTTTGAAATTGCCAAATCAGCATGCAAAACAAACCAGCACTGACATGCTGTAGCTAAGATAACCCCCTGAGTCTGTGCACCACTATAAACCACTGTGAATATTAACCTTTCAAATACCTGAACTCAAGCCTACATACTTTCCATAACAAGCCTATCCTAAAACTTTCAGAAAACACAGAAGATGTAACCAAATCTTTGCTAAGAGCAGATTTCTTTTTTGTATTGAAATATGAATGACTCTACAAAGCCATTGTGATTTAATACTGATGTCATTGTGTTTCGAAATTTGCAGTTTTTTGCCAAAACACAGCAGGCCAAGCAGGCGGCAGAGGAAGCTGGTAAGTCTATCGACCGATGCAATATTAATACTAAACTAATTAATAAGCAACTAATAGAGGCCATTATTTTCAAGAAGACAGAAAATAATAAATTAACAGCAAAAGCTGAACAGGTTTTCTGATTGGCCATGTTTTGCATATTCATGTAGGGCTCCACTTGAAGCCCTGTCTCTCTGGTAATGAACGAATGGTCACTTTGTTCGTGATTCATAATATAGCGTTGATGATGTCACAGATAAGCTTTAATACATTCTTTTGTCACTCTCAAATAGAGCATTTTGGCAATGGAAGTGGTGGTGTTGCCCAATTATTCGGATGTGGTAGCTAGGTTAGAAAACCGTTTCCCTGCAGTCGGGTTGTTGCCTTTTTGGCCGCAATAAGTAATATGTGTGTGTGTGTGTGGGGGGGGGGGGGTGGTTAATTGATGAAATTAGGAAAAAAATGAAAAAAAAACTTTTATTTGTAAAAATTCATTGCAGCGTCATCATTGTGTGCAAAGTTAACTGGTTAGTTGAAGGAGCAGATGTCTGTCTCTGATGCTAATTTAAATTTTGGCAAATAGATATACAGGGTAAAAAACATATTAATATTAACATATTTAAATATTAATGTTTGAGTTTCAAGATTTCAGTGTGGGTCAGTCATGACGCTTGCAACACCAACAGTCATGGGATTGATTCCCAGGGAGAGCATGTTTCACAATGTGTTGTTTCAACATAATGTTAGTTACTTTTAATAAAGGCTAAATATAACACAGTAACTGAGTGATTTACTACACATCCAACAATATAATAGACTCAAATTTAGCTTTTTTGTAAAATAATCTATGATAAAATTAAGATGTCAAGTGCGTTTCTCATTCTGAACTCACACATTATTATTAAAAATAAACATTATCAACTCTTTCCTCACATCAGGATTAGATGGTTTTTCCATGCAAACGACTGATCATCTCCTGATAATCCTTATAGACATCTTTCGAAGCAGACTCTAGCCCTTTTTTTGCTATTCTACAACCCATAGAAGAAGGGAGGGTTGGATGTCTTCATAAATGGGAGTGGTTTTAACTAGAGGTGACTCCAGCTCTAGCCGTTTCTATAATAAAAACAAAACTTGCATCAAAACCTCATCGGTTACATATTTTTTTCATAATTTTAAACGTAGAAATTTTAGTGGCACCAAATTGACTTGTTTGCATTTTCTCCCATACAGACATGGTGTACAGTCAGAATGTGTCAGCGCTTGGGAAGATGAGAGAAGAGTGGCTGAACGAACATGTCAAAGCTTGTGAGGTGAGCTCCGCGCACACAATGGTCGCCATGACAACAGTTCGATGGCTAGACAAACTCAATCATGTCAGATCATGTGCTAGAGGATACCATTCTGTTTTTCATGCACCAAAATCCAACCAAACTCTTAATTAAAAAATGGTTTTAATAAGATGTTGTAATGATATTCTCGTTCATGTTGTTGCAGTGTTTTGAGAAACAGGAAGCGGAGAGAATTAACACCCTCAGGGGTGTAGTGTGGACCCATCTCAACCATCTCTCCCAGCAGTGTGTGACCAGTGATGAGGTAAAGTGAGTTATGAGGCCTCCGGCTGGTTGTGTTTGTAACACAATGTCCTTGTCTTGTGTTTTTGTGTTGCAAAGCTCTATGAGGAAGTGAGGAAGTCACTGGAACAGTGTAACATTCAAGAAGACTTGGAGCATTTTATCAACCTCAGAAGAACTGGAGACAAACCACCAGGTGATCACAGCGGCCCGCTGTCATCTGGCACGTCAGCAACTCAACTTATGCTCAAATAATACAATTCTTTTTAACATGTTTAAAGTTTTCTTTAATAACCAAACCTTTTCTTAGCTCCGGTCCCATACGAGAACTTCTATAACAATCAGAGGTCACTTCCTGTGCGTGCGCTTCCAGCCGTTGGCAGGTGATCCCTCACTTCATGCAGATTGGATTTTTTAGATTCAGTATTACCATCACTTTTAAAATGATCTCTACTTCCTTTTTGTGCTTGATTTCAGGAGACCAGCTGCCCCACCCCCACCCACTGCAGAAAGTATGAACATTTTAAACATATGCAGCTCATTCTAGAAATGTGGTTAAAATCTACATCATAAACCACCTCTTATTTAATAAATAATCCAATTCAATGGAATACTGAATGTTCCTTTAACTTTAATACAAAAAAATAATCAAAATAGCATTATACGTATTCTTTATTCAACAGCTTTCACCTAGAACCAAACTACTTAAAATAAAAGACAACCCGATAAATGATGCTACCCCGCCATAAGAATCAGTACATCTACCCCTTTATTCCCAATATAAGCAAAAAGTAAAGTTAGATAAACTTAATGTGCTTAAATATGCAAACATTAGTCTGGAAGATTCATCTTTCAGTGGATAATTTAGTGAACAAGACTCAAAGGTGTTTTCCTCTCGCCTGTTCACTTAAAATTACATTCATCTGCGTCAACAATTAAACAAGTTTATTTTTAACCTGCATCTCCTTTTTATAAAATGACCATCAGCGATGCTTCCGTTCAGAGAATGTTATTGAGCTTATAGTTCAAATAAACTGCAAATAGACACCAAAGAATGAGTGCAATTACTGTAAACAATCTCGGTTTCACTTAAAACTTGAGATCTAATGAATATGCAAATATCGTGCCAATCAGAAAGGTTATCACTGTTTTAACAGGCCAAACAAAACATGACCAAAAAAATGCCTTTTTTTTCCAAAATGGTTTCCCTGTAAATGAACATTACAAAAATGCAGTTAAACCTTAGAAAGGTCTCCAACCAACGCATGGGAATAATTCACAGAATGCAAAGTAAACATAAATCTTGAAATTTCTATTTTGTTATTCCGCTTAAATAGTTAAAATCTCTCCATCTCATACTCACTAATCTAGATTTTTTTTAGCTGCATCTATTTTCTGCAAAGTTGTCATCAGCGATGCTGCTTTCAGAAATCGTTCTGATCATCCTTGAGCTTATCTGTGCATTTATCAATGCTATAGTTCGGATAAACTGCTGCAAATATATACCATACAATGAGTTTATGAATACGTTAATATTTTACAACTTTTTATACCCTCATACCATCTCGTTTTTATAAAGCATGTGTATCCCTTTCCCTGTAAATAAACATTACGTTAAAAAAAACAGTTGCAAAAAAACTTGAAAATGGCTCCACCCAACATGTTCACAGAATTATTCACAGAATGCAAAGTGAACATAAATCTTGAAATTCCTATATTGTTATTCTGCTTAAATTTACAGTGCACTCAGTTCTAGAATGACCCGTAACTCTGAAAATTGTCTCTGTCTGAGATTGATTCACTTCCATATTGCCTTTCTTTCTTGTTTCAGATGATCCTTTATACTCAACTGTACCTGAACCAGGATACAGCTTAATACAATACTAAAAGGAGCGTGACCCGGTGAGTATCCTTGCAGGAATGCAACCTTGACATTGTTTACAAAGCATAATATTAATGCTGCAGAAGCTTTATAGGGTTGTTATTGAGCCTTTGAATGTTTCCTGGAGGAAATTCCTTTTTAGTTTTAGCCATTCGTCTCTCTTTTGCAGCCTTTTTCAGCCCTACGGCTACACAGCAGGAATGCAAACTGACCATCTTCAAGTGCTGTTGCCAGATCCTCACATTATGACATGGATGAGTGTAGCCTTGTGGAACTTTGCAGACATCGTCTTTTAACATTGGCTTACATGGTGCTAACTAGAGCTGAGGTGTTTGACTGGCACATTGGTAAAACTAAAAGAAGAGTTGTTCTGGGATGTTTGCTAATTTAAAATAAGCGAAATCCACCATTTAAACCATTAATAAATGATAAAAAATGATTTTAAACTATGCTTGATACAATATTTTGAAAAGAACCACAGCTTCATTTTTTTAGAAATATTTTTTAATTTCATTGCACAATAATTCCACAACAAACCTGAATTTGTACAAAAAGTACAATTCCGAGAAGTAAATTGACAATATAGTTTTTTATGTTTTAAAATGAAAATCAAAATTAAAAATTAATTAATCCCTCCCAAAAAAGCAAAGACAAGGTAATATCAGTGTATTTCTAAAAAAACAGGCACACCTTTTTCTATCCCTTTTTGTTCCATTGTGGTTTGTTTTGTGCCAGAATTTTGAGAAACATTAGCCAAATCACAGGTATTGTACTTACAAGGGTTATGTCTTCTTTAACAACCAGATGGAACTGATGCGATTGATTTTTGGTCTCACATTTAAATCAAATATAAACAATAGGTGCATCATTACTACTTAATTCTAAAAAGACACTGCGACTGGCACATGCTCCGGTAGACTTTTAAGGTTAAAAAGCATTGCAATGTCAAGACAAATATAATTTATTGTTATTTTAAACACACTGTCATGCACTGTGATTGCTTTAATAAATGTATTTACTTTATCGTTTATTGAGCTTTGTTTATTCCTCAATGTAATAAAAATTTGGGAAAGTTTGGTGGTAAAACTACTGGAGAATTGCAGACGCCTCATAATGAGATGTGACTTCAAAACAAAGCAAGCTCACATGTGCAAGACCAGATTATTATCAGAAATGGGGGGCATGCATGCCTTTTGTGAAATATCTTATGTCCGAATGGACTGAGAAGAAGCTGCTGAGGTTAGGTGTGGATGGATGTTTTGGCTCCTCTTCCCGTCTCTGCAGATTGTTCATGCTAATGCTCTTCTTTGAGCTGCTGTGTGCCTCCGGAACAGTGCTGTGCGAGACAAAATGACAGGAAGTGAAACTGACAAACGGCCACTTGTGGGTGTGCTATTTACGGGGTGTACAGACATGTTTTGCTTTGTTAACTTCTCAGTATAGCAGTGTCTGCGTTTTTTTTTTACTCAATTAAATTTATAGTTTTGTAAATTTTCTTGCAAGAAGCACAAGGAAACAGGAAACATTGAGTATTGCAGATGAAGTGGTCGGCTTAAGAAACCACTGGCTACACCCATTCTACTGTGCAAAGAAGTGTGGCCAGAAGTGGTCTTCGTGAAGATTTGCAGCCGAAAACCATTCTTCTGCGTGTCTGCAGGCAACAGTGAAGCATGGTGGAGGTCCCTTGAATGTTTGGAGCTGCTCTCAACATCACCAAGAGTGTCTGGGATAACATGAAGTGACAGAAGGAAGTGTTTGGAATAATCAAGGCCTCCTTCAAGGCAGCTCTTTCCTCTTGCTTTCTTCTGAGTGTTGCATGAAGCTCTAGAGAGCACACACACATTAACTCTCAATAATCGTGAAGCGTGTGAAAACGAAGCATCACAAGAACGGTCATGGGATCGCTGACATGGTTCTGCATCTGAATGAGGTATCGGAGGTATTTGAATGACACACAAGGATGCACTGACAACACGCTTTGTGTGTCACTAAGCAGTAAAACACAAAACAGAGAACTGGTCATCAGTTATGTCACAATGGACATTTTTCATGTGGTAATCAGCAGCTGAAGTGTGTGAACATATTTAATAGATTTTGACAGTTCCCTGTCTCAATTCATTTGGAAGCTTAAACTTTTATGTATGGGTTAAGCCCCAAAGGCTCAGCCATAAATAGGAATCTAATTCTCAAAAAAGCTGGAGGATGCTGCTCAGGGCCTAACTCTGCGGTGCTTTAGCTAGGAATCCCTCCCTATGCTGGATAATATTGGTCAGGAGCGTGTCTACATCGAGGTTCAGCTCCTAAATCTCCACTCAGCTGGTGGATTATGGGATGCCATTATGGTCAAAAACACACCCAAAAATTGTCTACGCATACATTTAGCTTGAAAAATTAACAGGTTGTCAATTTGTAGACAACGGTGCATTCTTTTCACAGCTTTTTGGTATTCCATAGTGGATGTTGTTTGTTTTTTTTTGTTGTTTTTTTACAAGTTGAGGCTAATGTAGACTTTTTTTATTATTTGGTTCGATAGGGTTATCAACCAACAGACAAACGTAAACACACGCAGCTGATCTATTGTTTTCA
This sequence comes from Danionella cerebrum, assembly GCA_007224835.1. Lineage (NCBI taxonomy): Eukaryota > Metazoa > Chordata > Actinopteri > Cypriniformes > Danionidae > Danionella > Danionella cerebrum. The sequence goes on along the minus strand of SRMA01026936.1, from coordinate 284,499 downwards.
AAGTAAAAGACTACGGTACTTTTTGTATGAAACAGTAAAAGACACGTGGGTCATAACCGTGGAATCATCAGGATGAAAGGACGGGTCGAGTGGAGAATTAAAAAAAAAAAGAACACATAGATTGTCTTAAAATAAGTTTATTCTGGTTTGGCAACATAAATTACTCTCTTTGCATTCAGTGAAGTTGGAAACCATTTAGAAACCATGATTTTAGTGTATTCATTGAAAAAAGTCGATTCTCAGAGGCTTTCAGACTTGATCAGTTCTGTGATGATATGAATGGTCTTCTCGTCTGCGGAGAACAAAGTAAAAAAAAAGATTACGCGTGTTTTGCATAGACAAAGTTACTTCAACGGTTCAAGTTACCTTCCAAATTCATTTTGGGCTCAGCCAGCTTCCTCTCCAGGAGAGAGTCAATGAGTTTGCGAAGGTGTTTGAAGATTACGCCGATTCTAACTGGAGCCTGATTGAAATATATTAAAAGTAATAATCCCAAAAGCCGTTTCACTCAGATCAATCATAGATTGAATATAAACTATGCACAAAATCTCACTTTTTAGATTTAGAAATTAAAAGTGTGGAAATGGACAGAGCTGAACAATGGTCTATGGCCGTGACACAAGTGGCAACATTCTTAATTTAGCATATTTGAAGTTAATTCTAAATAAAAATACAACCATGTTCTCAGTACTAAAGCAATAACGTGTGGACTGTCAGCACTGTTGACCATAGCATGAATAAAGCTCATACAAAAAGCCATTTTATATTCCACCAGCGGATGGCAGTAGATGTCTGGGGCACAATGGGCTGCACTTTCACTTTTTGAGCTTTTGTAGTCAATTTTTTAAATGATGACTGCTCATAAAAAATTTAATTCATTGAGAGGGATCCCACTTTTCGGTTTTTTAATTACTTGAAATGCTAACTACAACAAGCTAACCAGCAATGAACCCCTGTTGACAAGAAATCTTTTTGTTTCCGAAGTCAGTGACATCATGTAAAATCCTGGCAATTAAAGGATAAAAATCCTAGATACATAATTAGAGCTGAGGTAAACAAAAAGATTTCTGCAAAAAGTGGGAAAAAATATTGATCTGATAGATTTTTACAGCAATTTGTTTGTAAATTTTAAAAGCATTTTCCCAAAATACATATGGAAACATAAGATTCATCACCAAAAATCATTAATTTTGTTGAAATAGAGAAAAAGTTGAGGCCAAACTTAAAATCACCATGAAGTGTTTAAAAAGACACAACACATAAGGGCTAGAAATTCTCGCTAAAGGGTTGGCCAACAAATTTTCGAACTGCTCCTTTTGCAAAAAAGTTTGGATATCGGTGGTCTAAGGAATTTATTTTAATCGCTCACTCAATGAATTACACTTTAAATCTTTTCTGTAACGCCTTCAAGAAGGAGAGGGATGATGGACAGAAAATGTCTAGATACGAGACTCTGAAATATTCTTTACCTGAAAGCAGATCCATCCATCCAAAGAGACGAGTCTTTCCCGATGCTGGACATCGATCTCACCGCCAAACAGTAGCAGTGATAATGGAGAGATTAGCGTTGTATCTTTTACAAAGACCCTTGAGTATTTCACCTGTAGGCAAGACCAACAACTAAAGGTTCAAACGTAGACATCAAAATCTTCTCCTGAATGTCTGTGTTACTAAAGGGGGCGAGGCTTAAAGATAGGCCAGTTGCCGTGTGTTTAACACTGCTAAAATACAGTAAACCAGTAAAAATTACCTTCTCCTGGAAGAGCAGCCAGCCGTGGATTTGAAGGAAGCGGTTGATGGAGGAGGGGTGAACGTGGGCCTTCCCTTGTGGTGTCTCCACCACACAGGCTACTCTCTCCTGGACATCCACAGATGGACAGCAGAGGATCCTGCCCACGCTGTCATACAGACCTGCTGTCAAAACTGCTCTCATCACACAAATATCTTGCTTTGAAAGAGAGTCGAGGGACTGAGCACTGACACGGGGACGAGGGGTCCGGCCATGCCTTGAAGACGAGACGAAACCTGCCTGCTCCACCATTCGTATAAGCTCCTGCTTTACAGCCTGTTTGAATGCAAATCAAACATGATTTGTTATTCATAGTAACGGCGGCTCCCTAGCAACCAAACGGTTTACCCTAGCAACTGTATTTTCTGAACTCTAATATCAGCTTTGGTACATGATAAAGACATGGGGATTGGTTTTTATTACTCATATTGGCATGGGAACTTCTCCTTAGCAACCAAAAATGGCACTTTTACAAGCCAACATCAAAGTTCGCCATCAAGTTTAAGATACAAAGAAATGGCTTTTGTTGCTTTTAAAGAGATGCAGAGGATGTTATACCCATATACCTCTAAGGGACAACTCATGAAGGGAGGAGTAAGAACTTGGACATTTGAGGTTGTGCACTGATATAAATCAAAATGTTACAGAAAGATAACTAGCGGCCATGACTCCTTTGAGGTGGATGACTATAAATGGTCAAGAGTCCATGATTGCAACTGGGAACTTTTTGATGAATATCCAAGAAGTACAAGAACAAATGACATAAATTAAGGTTATAAAATCCATCCTCCAACTCTACTTGACTGAAACTCAGACCAGCAGGGTCTCCGGCGCTTCACTTTCCACAGCTTGAACATTGCAACAGCTTGAAAAGTTTTTTTTTTATTTTGTATTATAAAATAGGTAAGCAATTAAAAAAAAATGTAATATAGATACGATTTTACGCGAAAACAAACCACAGAGGTGTCTTTTGACCACGTTTAAGGTAATTTCCATACTTAAAACTTAAGTGTTAGAATTAAAAAGGTACATCGTTAAAAGCAATTGTGTCAGGCTCAAGTAAAAATACATAACCAAAACAGTACAGATTTGATTAAAAAAATTCTAGATGTGCTATCTATTGTATGATCCCAACAATAAACATGGGACCTTGTATATATTCAGAAAAGTTCTATTCTTTTCTTCTCAGGACACAATTCGCATACATTATCCGTTATGCAAATCGGTCGGATGATGTCACCTCTATAGTCATGAGGGCGGTGCGGTTCAGGAAGTGTCTCCTGCAGTAGTTCATCTCAGCACGGGTCCCTTCTCTTCTGGAATTCTTCCACCTGAGAACAGCAACGCATTCAATAATCCTAAAACACATGACTAAAGAGTTGCTTGGCAGAATAATACCCAAGGTAGGCATTGTAGACGGTCATGTGATCAGAGTCAGCAACCGCCAGTGCTAATTTGGCAAGGTTAGCCTCCTCCTTCCTGCTCATCGGCGTAGCAAACGGAGACTTCTCTGACATTGCTGCTGCTATAGTGGCCTAGGAATCAAGCACATCAAAAGGACGTTTTGTTTTAAGTAAAGTTTCATAATTATTGTATAAAGAACATTTTTGATTTTCTCACAATGGGTTCCAGGCAGCCAAAGATGGCCCCAAAGATGAGCATTTTTCCAATCTTGACATTGACAGGAAGCGCAGCCAGGTGATGGCCGAGCGGTGTGAGTGTGTGCGTGTCCTCTTGACAGGCACCGATCTTCCTCAGGAGAGTTACAGCAATACACACAGCCTGCTGCTGAGGAGCATCCAGAGCCCCAGACAGGAACTCCTCCGGGGAGCCGTACTCACACTTCTGTTAAGCCAGTCAAATCTATTTTCAATCATCTGGTAAAAGAAGCCTCGGACACTATTTTACAATGAACAAGACTACTCTGAATAAATGTATACCCTGCTCTACTGAACGAAGATCTTGGTGAGTATGTATATGTAAAGTTTGTACTTAACATAATATGAAGACAAAGCTCTTCCAGAGGCACTCGAAGGATCTCAGGGATTGAGTAGTCAATGAAGCTCTCAAACCTGTTGTGGAAAAAGCAGAAAATGGTTTATGGGTTGTTTAAATCTCAAAACAAAAGCCACATTTCAACCCCTTTTTTTTTTTGCAAATGTTCAGGTTCAATTACAACCATTTTAATGTTTTCATTATGTGTGGCGATACTCCATTGAACGTTAATGCTCAAACCTAAACTTAAGTTTTAGATGGAAAAAGATCAGGACCTAAAAGTAAATTAACACTATGCATTTATTGTAAACACTAATAAAATCAATGTAACTGTAAATAGGGATCCGGGGCCCAGCACTCAGCACAAGAGCCAACGTGGAACCAGAAGAGATTTTGAGTTGGCTTAAGAGAATACAATGAAACACAGTTTAAATCTGGCATTTTGACCATTGGTTGAAATAATTGAAACATTTGTTTCAATTATAGAGATAATATTAATATATTCTTACCACAATGACAACTTTTCGAGAAACCTCAGGATATAGAGACTTTCTAATAAAAGTAATGATAACAAATACAATAGAATCCCCTACAGATACATTGAAAAGGTTGTAACACGCTTCATATAATTTGACCAGAAGGTGGCCTGTTATTGCATTGATGTGGTGTGGTCTGTGTTTGGTACTGATGATCCACACCAAGTTTGGTGCCAATGTGTTGAAGCGATTCTGGGATACAGCTACAGAAAGGCTTTGTGCATTAAACAAAAACCATCATGTCCATCAAGATGAAATCCACAGCTCTCCGTCAACATGGTCAGAGGATGATCTAAGTTGAATTTGGTGAAAATCAGACAGAAAATCTGAAATAAAACTTAAATTAAAGTGACAAAAAGAAAGTTAAGTTGAAGTTCTTGCCATGATTCAAGGAAAATACGTAGTAATACTAGGCACATTTTCTTAGGTTTAAAACAAAAGTTTTGAGTACTTAGTCATATTTTTTATTTTTAGAATTTATCATATATAGCATACAAAGACATACCAATTAAAATTGCCCAACATTTAGGATTTTATTTGAGCAAACATCAACAAATGAAGAGAGCTTTTTTCAATGTTTTTTCAACTGTCCCAAAACTCTTTAGGAACTCTCAAATCAGAGTTAGCAAGAGAAATGTGAGATTTGGTCCCAACACAATGAAGCATATCAGAGATAGAGCTTTGTGACGATTAAAAACGGTTCAAATACTCAAATAAACTGATTAAAGTCATCAAATTCAATAAGAGGTTCGAGTAAAGTCCAGTCGCATGGTCCAGAGGTTCAAGTAAAGTCCAGTCAGATGGTCCTCGACAAGAATTTTTTCCAATAGACATCTATGGGCTGCCATAGAGTACAGTATATTGTGGAATTGGTAGGAGAATAATTTAAAGTAAGAAATCAAACACATACATCAGGCACCTTTGGACCAAATTAAAACACTCAATTTCCAAAACAATGCAGCACCTGAACTTGGGGTAAAGCCGGAAGCAGAAGCCCTCTCGTACCCTTCCTGCTCTACCCTGCCTTTGGAGAGCACTGGCTTTACTCACAAACGTCTCCACCAGAGAGCTCATCTGGCTGCTTTCATGATAGCTGCAATCAAAATCATGTAGAACACAAGTTATAGACATGATTGGGCGCATCTAGTTCCAAAATAGAATATCTGTGGCTCACCGATTCTCTTTTGTTCGTCCTGTATCGATGACGAAGACTACATCAGGAATGGTGACGCCAGTCTCTGCGATGTTTGTAGACAGAACAATCTGCAAGAAAATACAACATAGAGTAAAATAAATCTGCACTTTGAGCAGTGGCAACACACTACAGTACCTTTCTGACTCCAGCGGGAGGCACTGTAAATGCAGAAGACTGGTCTTGAGACGATAGCGTGGAGTGAAGAGCTACAAGCTTGTATCTGAAAGAATGAAAAAAAAATCTAGCATTTCTTTGGTAGAGAACAAAAACTCACCTTCTAACAATTTTCTTCTAATCCGAGATGAGTTACCGGTTCTTTGAGCTGAACCTCTTGTCAGTGGTCAGTAAATCATGCAGCTGTTGAATGTGAGCCAGTCCAGGAAGGAAGACCAGAACCGCACCCTCCACGTTACAAAACTGAGGAGACTTATCTGAAGACAAGACAACAGAAATGGTTAGTAATTAGATCATTAATAAACACTTTAAAAATCTGTCATTGTTGCTAACATCACCCAAAGCAAAGAAAAAGTGACAAAAGAATATTTGTTTTATTTAGAATTAAAAAAAATTGTGTGTACACTGATAACCCCTTAGATTTTATGATGGAATCTGAAATAGTTCCTAATGTAAACCAATTTTAAAGTTATAGCTAACGCAAGTAAACTCGATATCTCCCAGCCTTTTCCTCTGAGGGTAGTTTGCGTCCTTTGGAGCATTCCTTGTTGACCTTTTAAGACATTAAAATAACTTCAAACTGATTTTTCTCAAACAGAATGAATACCACACAGATAAGTTTTTATTTAAAACAACCACACTGCAAAAATAAGAAATCTAACGGATATTTAGATTTAAAAAACTTTATTTTATTAAGAATTATCTAGTTTGGACTTCTAGGGTATAGATTATTAAGCATATTTTGAAAAAATATGACCTATATTTTCTTGATCAAAATTCTGATTATTAATTTGCTTAAATTAACACATTTAGTAAAAATAAAACTGTGATTTAAATCAAGAAATTTTGACTCCAAGAATATTACAGATGTCTTATATCAATGTTAAATACTGATAAAACACAAGACAAAAATGCTTAAATATAGTTAAAATCTTATTTTGATCAAGCAAAACATCTAACAATGGGGTTACAAGGAAGTTATTTCTGGTTTTAAGTTCCAATGTGTGTCAATGATTAAGCACAAGTGTTTGTTTCTTCAGTCACTACGTTCAAATAGAAAAATCTGTCAAATTTTAGGCAGCTTTTTTTAAAGTCTTGAGACTATTTTAAATACTATATTTGGGCACAAATGTTCAGTTTTAATGGTGTTTTTTAAAAAAAGTAGTTTTACTATAAAACAAAAATACATTGTGCTTATAAAACAAAAAGAAAATCTGTTTATTTTTAAGCTATAATATGTAGTTAAGCATAAACAAGAGAAATCTGTAAAATTTTAGGCAGGTTTTCCTATTTTAAAGACAGGATTTGAGCACAAATATCCCTGTTGTATGACTGATTTTGCCAAACAGTATCTTTAACATTTCTTATAATATTTTCTAATCGCATCAATTGCATTATTCTATATTTAGCATTTGAATAAAAGTGTTTACCTCCTGCTTCTTGCCGTTCCAAACCAAAAGTGGTTTTCAACATTCACAAGTAATATTCATGCTAAGTGTGATTAAAAAGGCTCCCAGGGAAATCCTAATGCAAATGTTCAAAAAATTGGAAGTTCATTCCAAGAAAGACCAGTACTGCACCTAAGATAACATTTTTAACTGATTTGCTTTGTTTGAAAACCCTACAGTTGTTATCAATTGGTTTTACCCAGGTATGCCAGCAGGTCTAAAATCAGATCCATGTTTATCTTATTGGGGTTCATGTATTGCAGGACGTGTCGTGTGCGACTGCTAAAATGATCCATTTCAGGGCCCAGATCCCAGCCTGAAGTCTGTGAGTCCCTCGGAATCAGCTCCTGAACAGAATACAATAACAAGCACAAGCTCCTGAGAACTATGTCATGTTTCAACTTACTTATTAAGATATATTACCAGTCAAATATTTGAAATCAACAAAGATTTCTACAATAAAAATGCTCAGGTCATTGCCACAACAGCTCAAATGGCATTAGATGAAAATACTGGCCACTGTACTGAAGTGCAATAGAAAAAAATCCTGAGATAGAACAGGAAATGCATCACAACCAGGAGGTTACAAGCTCCTTAAGTAAAGTTGGCGAGAGACATTTGTTCCCTTTGGACTCTTGAGAGTCTGGTTGCTCTCTATATTTCTTCTCTCTCCCTTTTTTCTTCACCATCCTCTCTTTCATATCAGTGCTTGATGTTAGCTGACTATGTATAAGCAAAATAAAGCAGCGTTTTCTGTTAAATTTTCTTAAACCTTGCTTTCAGAGTCTTCTTGCTTGATTGTGCATTTACATTCAATAACAGAACGACAAGCAAAAATCAACTGGTGATATACAAAGCATATTTCCATACTTCCACATTTCAGTTCCAACCTGATGCTGAAGAGTCTTTCCTCCTTTCTGCGTGATGCTGATGCTGACTTCCTCTTCCTCCTCCATAAACTTCTGACTGTACTCGGAATCCTGCTCCAGCACATACCCCGTCTCCTCCACGATATCCTCCAGATGGAACACCTGCAAACACAGGACCTCTTTACTTCTTCTTGGTTGGATTTTACGCAAGCAATGCTAGCTATTATTGTTTAGAAGAGTCTTGCCTCCACAGGAAACGTTCTGCCTGGGATGGTGATCACTGGACAGCGGTTGAAGTAGTTAGCAAACTTCTGACAGTCGACTGTGGCGCTCATCAAGATTAAACGCAGATCAGCTCGTTTATGAATGACCTCCTTCAGAATGGTGAGGAGGAAATCTGACTGTACACTGCGCTCATGAACCTATGGTGATGAAATTACATGTTTACCAAGAGCATGCTATCCATCAAGCCAAGGTGTGGTTAATAACCGGACCTCGTCCACAATGATGTGAGTTAGGGAGGTGAGGAGTCGGTCCTGCTGGAGCTTGCGCAGGAGGACTCCAGTGGTGCAGTAAAGCAGGCATGTGGCCTCAGATGAGCGGTTCTCCATACGGATTTGATACCCACACAAGGAATCCTGTCATACATATTTGGCATAACAATAATTAAAATGTATAAACTCAACCATCTTTAGAGGTCAAGCCTCACCTTGCCCCCTGGTCCATCTTCACTGCCCAGCTCCTGTGCCACCCTGGTGGCTAAACTCATTGCTGAAATCCTCCTGGGCTGCGTCACCACTACATTACAGGGCAGGGCACTCTCCGCCCCAGTCAGCAGCTCCTCGAGGATGAACTGAGGAATCTGAGTGCTCTTACCACTTCCAGTTTCTCCGGCGATCACCAGCACACGGTGGCATCGTAGAGCCTCAAGCACAAGCTTGCGATTCTGGAAAACTGGGAGCTGCTCCCTATCCAACAACAGCTTGTGTGCCAGAGGGGAAGCCTGCAGTTTAAGGAACAGCTTACGGGAGGCTTCCTCCAGCACGAGGCCTCTTTGTCCTCCTCCATTCTGAGGCCCGTGGTCCTCTTCGGTTTCCAGATTCTCCCATGAATCTTCAGGTTCATCGTCAGGGAGACATCTCTGTTTTTCAGTCTGTGGTTGGAGGGTTTGTTGTTGTTTGAGGCGCGTGAGGAGTCGTGCGATGAATTGGTCTCGTGGTTTGTTGATGGCAGTGCGGGTTAGCTCCTCTTCTTTCTGCTCTCCATCCCTCCACTCAAGCCAAACATCTCTGTAGGTGGGCGGAAGGAGCTGATGCACGGACTGACAAAAATCAAAGGTTATCATAAATCAAGAAAAGGAATGGGGAAAAAACTGAAACAAATAAAAAGAATAATGAAGCAGAACTGTATTGTGGGTTTGCAAAAGTAACTAAAACAAACTGAAATAAATCATTTCATTTACATGTGTTGATATATAATAAATCAATTAATAGTAGTTTTACACAAGCTGGTGGCATCTTACGCTTGTCATTTACTGTGGAAGTTGGAAGAAAGCAGCAGAGCCCTATATGGGATTTCTTTGAATTCTGGGAACAGGCCACAATATATGAGGAACAGCTCGCTTAGGGAAGCTAAAACTGCTTATCTTTGAGACAGAAAAAAAAAACTAAATTAATTAGAATACATTTTTAATACAATACTGTAATGAAAATCTCCAACAACAGTATGCTCCAATATGTTTTAAAATATAATTGTTTAATAGGACTAAATTAAAGGAGATTCTGAAATGTCATTGGAAACTACACACTATTTAACCCATCAAAAGCAATAAAAAAAATTGTAATTTTGGAGTCTGGCTCTTTAAATGGTTCCGAACTCCTGCTGATCCCGCCCACTCTCATCATATAGATGTTGTACACTGAGCCCTTGATGGGACTTATGTTCTTACACCCAACAAATCAAAACACCTTTGCTTGATTACTTTAGAGGGTGACTAGGGTGCCAATCAGAGCTCTCAAAAGTTACGGGTGGGATCCTAAGGTTTCCCAAAAATCAGTGATCATTGAAAACAAACTGCTGAATGGATTTTGATCATTAAAGGTGAAATTTGGAGAAGTGTGATTCTTGCAATCTGGTTAATCTGCTCTGTTTGAAACTCACCTGTCCTTTGACCAGGTTATATAGTGCCAGTGTGGCTCCTAAGTGCTGGGCCTGCATGCCATCTTCAGTTAAGATAGTGGGACATACCACCAAAACATCAGTAGGCCTCTGAACACGGACCCTGGCATACAAACACCATCAAGCTTCCACTCAGTAGACAAGTAGAATGGAATGCCACTAAAGCAAACATACTTGCATTTCCAATATCTCCCAACCGCGACTTTCTCAAAAGAAGGCGGAGGGCTTTTCGGTAGATTCTTCCTGCACCAATCAATCAGAAACTGCTTTGGAGACTTGCCGGTCCAGCTTCTTGAAGTGTAGTCAAAGTTACGTATGTCTTTGGGCTCTTTTTTCTTATTTTCTGCTACAACAAAATTAATTCAGATATGTAAGACACCATCTCAGCAAATGCTTCATATAAATAGTATAAAAAATTACACTTTTCAGCAGATGGTTTTTCTGCCTGCTCAAAGAGGCTGAAGTTGAGCTCTTCCTTTGCATCAGTGGCTAAAACGGGTTTCTTTTCCTCTTTAGGAGCTTCTTTGAGTTTTATAGCAGAGTTGAACATCGGATGGAGCTCCAAAGATTTCATTTCTGTGACAAAATTATGAAAAGAACCAGAAATATTCGCAAGCACGCTTCACTGGGTAAACAGTTTCAGGCACTGATACCTTGCTGGATGACTCTGATGCGATCTTGTGCTGCCCTCTGCCCTGTTTTATCTTTCTTAGCTTTAGCCGCAATGGCCATTTCCCGTGCATCGTACAGCTGAGCGGTCAGCAGCAGGTATCGGTCATTCTGCAGGAAGACAACGGCTCAAGGGATGTTGTTGCCAAATCATGATATTAATAAGAAATCTGAGCAAAACTCACAGGATCAAACTTCTCCTCGAGTGCTGGGTTACGATGATCATCAACAATTTCTTCCTCCTCACTGCTCTGATCCTCCGATTGTTGAGCATAGCGTAAGATCCATTCTTTCATGCTGCTAGCATCACTGTTAACAGTCGTCTTTGCATTCAAACCCTGAAGATGGTTTTCATATCATGAGTTGAGAACTATCTTTATGTTTACAACAAACATATAAAACAAAAACTTTGTAACTATGTACCTTTGCTTTTGGCCTCTCCTCTTCTTCTCCTTCTAGATTTTCGTGTTTGGTTAGCAAGAGTTTCTGATCCTCTTGTGAAGGCTGGAACTTGCATCGCGTCTTTTGTTTCTGTTCTTGCATCTTTTGGCTGAAGCCTTCTGGTAGTTCATCTTTACTTTTCAAAACAGAGTTAGTGTCATGGCTTAAAGAGTAGAATCTGGATCTATGGCAATGAAAGAGGTTTATAAAAACCCCAAAACTGCCAAGACTCTAGTGAATGGCTTAGTCTAGTCTGGAATTGGTGAGGTTAACCATGCCAAGAAGAAGAGACACCCCCTGGAATGTGCCATCATTCCTCAGAAGACATGCTGAAATAAAAAGGTTTTGTCTTCAACCATATGCATAAAAACCAGATCACGTACCATCTCTGAGATTGAGAGAGAGCCAGTCGAGTGCTGAGTGCAGATCTCCCCCATACGGCATACTGCTCTTCATTGCATCTTCAATGTTCTCAGTCTTAAACTGGAACTTCTGCAGAGCTGTGTACACATCCTGGCAAGCAGCAAATGGTATTTGACCTTTAAAGTGTCATATTAGATAAAAATAAAAAGGGAATAAATTACCAGCAACTTTTTGGAAGTGAGTCTCCCAGAAATTGGTCCTTTATCACAGTTTTCTTGTCTGTAATCATTGATCAACTTAATCACTTTCTTCTCCAGGTCTGGTTGGATGACAACCTACAAGAGAAGCGCAAAACACTCAGAGCTGCATCATATGCCCATTCTTTAAGATTGTTTTCATTTAAAATCGTTAATGTCAATAATAAAGGCGTGAAATATAGTTACAAAGCCTTTTTATTTTTACATTTTACTGTCATAAAATGTAGTTTTAAAGTTCTTGTAAAATCTCGACAAAATATCATTACAAATAGACAATAAATAACATCTGATACTTACCTTTAAGATGGATTTATCAAGTAAATTGCTTGTGTCAGTCTGTGCATTTGTATTGAGGCTGTATGTTTTAGGAGCTAAAAAAAAGAAACATGAAAACAGACAGTTGTGAATCAAATGTCTACAATTATGAGCAATAAAACAGTAAATGGGGACTGACGTCTGGTTTTGGTTTCCTTCGTGGTTGTTTTCTCCGAGTTTTGCCTATGTTGGTTTTTACCGGAGGATTCATTTGTTAACGTTACTCCTGTTGGGTTAACGGTAGCACCGGGCTGCAAACTCGGGGGGACCGCGGCAGAGTTCTTCTTCTTTTTACCTCCCATTGTAAAAACACTCAGCTTAGGTCTCTATCACAGAAACCTGTAATCACCATTGACTTAAATAAAATACTTTAGTGTTGAAAAATGACAAACTCCATTCAGTACTGTACTCCATGGACTATCGGGGGATACTTTCAAAATAAAAGTTCAAAACGTTGGTGATAAAAAACATCACGCAGTACTAAAACAATAATTTACGTAAATATATTTAGGAACAAATAATAAATTCTTCGAATAAAAAAAATACAAGAACAAAACGTGAATAAAAATAAGTATATTTAGTTTATTTACTCCTACTTGGATATATTATGCCTTTCCGGTGTGTAATATTTGTCGCATAGAATTCTGGGATTTGTATCTGTCCACAGCCATGGCGGATGCGTTTGGAGACGATTTGTTCAGCGTGTTTGATGATGAACAGGCTGGTTCTAGTAAAAAAGCGACAAAAAAGTCAATCTCTTCTGCAGGGTATGTGAACAGACGAAATTCGTGTTTTAAAATCAGAATTATTGAACCTTTGTCGTTACTTTCTCATTTATCTCTGTCCACATTGAACACATGTGACCCGAAAACAGATGCCGCTAAAACTCAACCTTTTTGCAGAATGTTCCTTTAAAATATGATTTTTAGTAAATAAATACAATGGGGGGTATTTACATAGAGGTAGTTTTTTTAAATAAAAGTTTATAATGTTATTTGCGTTACAAATGTAATGCTTCTAATTAACTTGTATTGTTACTAATAATCAATAAGACATGGCATAAAACTGAAATCCCCAGCAACACTGACTTCTTAAATTGTTTATGTATTCCGTTCATGCTTCTTAAAGCTCCAAAACATCCCTAAACGCTTGTTAAAGATATACGTTTATAGACTGTACCCTGTACCATTTACTTAATTTTAAACAATAAACAGGTTAATTTTCCGTTTTTTGGATTTGACACTTCCGTTTTAAAAGAAAAGTTACGAAACGTGAAAAAAAAGTTACGTGACACTGTCTATCCAATCAGTGAGCGGTTTCGCCAATGTGTTAAAATAGATCAATATTAAGGGTGTAACGGTACGCTAAAATCGTATTCGGTTCGGTATAGTGTCTTGGAGAGTTCGGTTCGGTACAAAAAAATTAGAACTTACATAATCTTTATTTTGAAAAGCTGCCAATACACAATAGAATTCTTGCATAAAATAAATAAAAGTGACACATTTGGGTGATATTTTAAATAAATTGCACTCTTTATAAAGAAAAACACATTTTTTTAATAAAAAATGAAATACTGCAACTAGTTAGGACCTGAAAACTTTTAACACTAGCAACAGCTTCAGCTTGTATATAAACAAAACTAACTATTCAAGTTTTAGGCTAAAAAGATTAACCTATCCACATTTTCTGAAGAGAGCACAGATCTGGTTGCAGTAGAAAATGTTAGATGTGTTGCCTGCCCGATCTCCGTGGAACAATGTCGGCATACAACTTTAAATTTATCCACTCGTCTATCCCCGTTATGTATTTTAACAGAGAAGCCAAAGGCGAGTTTCCGCACGGACGCTATTGAGTGTCGCACAGTAGAGCTGCACGTTACTCAATAGCGTCCGTGCGGAAACTCGCCTAGGAACATGGTTCCGCTGCGCTTAATATCGCGCTAATAATACATTTATATTATTTAATACAAATACCGAATACCGAAACGGTACGCAAGTGTACCGAACCGAACAGGCCGTACCGAAACGGTTCAATACATACCGTGAACTGTTACACCCCTAATCAATATTATTTAGATGACGTTTTCATCTTGAAAAATTCTTGTTGCTAATTGTTCAAATGCGGCTTGCCTTACAGGATACTTCTTGTAATAGAGTCATGGATTCCATGTGCGTTTGATTTTGGAGAAAGGCACCTTTCTAAAACCTACTGTGTGATTGTCTAAGGTTTTTGCATCTTTCCATGTAACAGAAAGGCACCTGATGAAGCTGGAAAACCACAGGGAGATGCAGCATCAGTCCGGAAGAGAGATGGAGATAATGAATCCCCAGATGAGATGGTTCTTGGGAAAAGACAGAAGCTGGAAACTGTGTCAGCTGAGGAGATCAAGTAAGTCCATTTTTTTCACTGGGCACATAACTGAAATAAACGACCCAATCTTTATGTTTTGGAAGAATCAGAAGAAGCGTTTAGTTTATGTTCAAACTGAGAGATTCCTATTATTATATTCGTTTAATGATGAATCAGTTCATGTCCCGTTTCACTAATATTTTTTGTTTTTAGCAAATCGCTGTGCACTTAATTTAACTGCTTTATCTGTTTCCGTTATTCAGTTTGTCAGAACTCATGCCTAAAGTGAAAGCGGAGCAGGTGGAGACTGTGGAGGGCTGTACTCATGAGGTAAACACAACGCAGAACAAAATCCCTGTAGAGGTTTTTCCTTACTGACCATGTGATTTCTCCTCAGGTGGTTCTTCCTGAGGATGAGCAATACACTCCACTGAAACCACGTGTTGGAAAAGCCGCCAAGGTGCTTTTAACCTCACTGAGCATTTCTGTTAATACACCTGTCTTTGTTTACAAATGTTTTTGCTTTGCTCGTACAGGAGTATCCCTTCATCCTGGACCCCTTCCAGCGTGAGGCCATCCTGTGCATTGATAACAGCCAGTCTGTGCTTGTGTCTGCCCACACATCAGCAGGAAAGACCGTCTGTGCAGAGTATGTCTCCTTTTGATGAACACTTCTGTTTACGTTCTGGTTTGATCTGTTCTTAACGGTTGTGTCGTTTCCATTTCTCTGCAGATACGCCATTGCTCTTGCACTCAGAGAGAAGCAGCGAGTCATCTTCACCAGCCCCATCAAAGCTCTGAGCAATCAGAAGTACAGAGAGATGTATGAGGAGTTTCAGGACGTGGGTCTGATGACTGGTGATGTCACCATCAACCCCACAGCTTCTTGTCTGGTCATGACCACTGAGGTGAGGCGGCAAGCTTTTAACCCCTACGAGATCAACAGCTAACTGATGGATTTCCTCTGTCAGATCTTAAGGAGCATGCTCTACAGAGGATCAGAGGTCATGAGGGAGGTGGCATGGGTCATCTTTGATGAGATCCATTACATGAGAGACTCAGGTATGTTTTTATGTATAACAAGTTATTCAAATGTAAAATAACTCTAGTATTGTAGCCTGTCACTGAATGCTCTATGATCTCTAGAGCGTGGAGTGGTCTGGGAAGAAACGATCATCCTTTTGCCGGACAATGTGCACCACGTGTTCCTGTCTGCCACCATTCCTAATGCCAGACAGTTTGCAGAGTGGATCTGTCACCTACACAAACAGGTGGGTCTTAAAACTGGATTTTATGCTTTTTGTTTATTTTCTGACTATAAAACTCAATTGGTCTACATTTACATTTGTATTCAACAGACGCTTTTATCCAAAGCCGCTAAATGAGAGGGTTTTTTTTATGAAAATGGTTTTTTTATGTAAAAAAAAATGTAATATGAATATTTTTTTATTTAATTAAAAATGTTATATTTCTCAGCATGCACCACGTGAGCAGTCACATTTCGTTAACGAAGGTAATTGCCATAGCAACCGCAAATAATTTTTTTTTTTAAATGATTGAAATAAACATTTAATATTAGTTTTTATTTCCTAAAATGTAAAAAAAATGTAAACGGTTTACAGTTTTGTTAACTTTGTCATAGTAGGTTCCCGCATTCTTCTGTGACTCATTTAATTACGCCCATTAAAATATGGCGACGTGGTGCTACTGGTTCTAAAAACATCAGCAGTGTCTCATTTTTTCTACGTTAGATGATCTCTTAAGCGTTTCAGAATTTATGATTATTATTTTTTCAATAAACCTAATAATATTTTGTTATTCTTTAACAAATGTGATCCTTTTTGGTCCATGTAGCCCTGCCACGTTGTGTACACAGACTACCGGCCCACTCCACTGCAGCACTACGTCTTTCCAGCAGGTGGCGATGGACTCCACCTGGTTGTGGATGAGAATGTAAGCAGACCAACACTTTAAAAACACTCTGTCATCAAAGATTAAGACAGACACACCTGAATCGTCCTGGCCTTGTTCTCGCCCTGTTTTACAATGGAAGTGGAATGTAGAAACAACAAAGCGTTCTTGCTTGCGTGCAGCGTGTTCACTGTCATTTAAAGTTTTTATGAGTCACATTAATGCAGAAATTTCAGTATTATGAGTATGCCAAGCCATAGTTACCAAACTAGCTGGTTAATAACTTTTTTTGTTGCTGGTTTACTGGCAAAGACAATACTTTTATTTTACAGTATTGACGTTAAGATGTTAATTTCGGATGAGGGTATAAATATTTATCCAAGAAATGTGAATAACTTGAGCTAAAAATGGTTGTTTTGTTTTTAATTCTCTGTAATAATAGTTTAATATTTAATTATTAACTTATCCATTTCCTTTTTGCACAGTTCAATAAAAGAAAGTATTATATGAAGTAGTATAATGGAATTTTTTATTTTTATTTTCTAATTGTTTGCGGGCAATATTGTTTACTTTTGTTTTTTTATGCCAGGGGGAGTTCAGAGAAGACAATTTTAACACAGCAATGCAGGTCCTGAGGGATGCGGGGGATACAGGAGGAAGTACTGGGAACAAATGGGACCCCAAAGGAAGAAAGGGAGGAACTAAAGGTTGGTACATAACACTGAGGCGTCACAATCAAATATAAAGATGAATTTGTAATATTTAGACACTGTTTTGTGCGTTTTTGCTGTCGTAACTAGACTAGTCCATTGTTCACTTGATTAAACTCTAGCAGACTCCAGTCATAACAAGCTTATTAAATGTCTGCCTCGGCTGAGACGGGGCTGTAATTAGTTTAATTTGACCCAACGTAAGCTTGGTGTAAATAAATCCCAAATATTTGTTCCCAAATAAAGCTAGAAACAAATTGCCAGTTGTTGATGTTTGTTCCTGTTCTGGTTGATCAGGTCCATCAAACGTCTTCAAGATTGTGAAGATGATCATGGAAAGGAACTTCCAGCCAGTGATCATCTTCAGCTTCAGTAAGAAAGAGTGTGAGGCGTACGCGCTGCAGGTGGCTAAACTGGACTTCAACACAGGTATTCTTCTGAAAATTGCTTCAACCTGGTATTAAATATCTTTTTGCTCTTCAGAACTTCCCAAAGGGCTGCATTGTTTTTAACTATTTAATAACAAAAATGCATGCAATCAAAGTTTTATTCTAAACGGAAAGCATCTGCCTTTGGAGTTTGCAACGGTTCCTAAACCGCTTCCCACACAGCTGTTTCTGTTTATTGATCGTTTTCATTGGCTCTGCCTGAGCAGATGTCATCAGCTCCCCAGCATTGAGGCATTCCAGGATGCTTTCACTGGCCGTTCATGCATTCGTTTCGTCGCGTCTAGATTACTGCAATTCTTTATACTGCGGTATTTTAAACTCTCAAATAGCTCACTTACAGCTTGTGCAAAATGCGGCAGCAAGACTTCTTTCGGAAATGTCGTAAACATGATCATATCACCCCAATTCTGAAGGATCTACATTGGCTGCCAGTTCATTTTAAAATCCTTCTCTTTGTATATAAATCTCTACATAATCTAGCACCAGCCTACCCCTCTGAACTTCTTCATCCGTACTCTCCTACCAGAACATTAAGATCTTGTAAACAGGCTCTATTAGTAGTCCCTCATGTGTGGCTCAAGCTCAGAGGGGCACGAATGGCTGTTGTAAATGTGCTATACAAATAAATTGAACTTGAACTTTCATCACTGGAGCTCAGATGAGTGCTCAATTACTGATGTTCCTCATTGCTGTGAATTAAGCTAGGGTCATTCTTGTAGAGTTCAAGGGGTGGAAGGCAACTGATAAGTCAGATATCTTCTCTTTGTAATGGTAGAGAACTGAATTAGTTAAAAAAAATATTGAATTAAAATGCTTCTTGTTACAGACTAGAAACAAGGTCTCTTTGTTTATTCTTCAAATACACATGCATTTGCTTCCACTGTGTGTCATTTCTGTTGGTAATGTTTTTCCATGATTATGCTTTAAATATTCCAAAACATCAGTCATCAATGTTTGACTGTGGTTTCACCCACAGACGAAGAGAAAAAACTGGTGGAAGAGGTGTTCAACAATGCTACAGACTGCCTCTCTGATGAGGACAAGAAGCTGCCACAGGTCAACTCTTTGTAACTATTCCTTTATCTTAGTCAATCTCCACGTCATAATTCTCAATTTAGTTAATGATGTTAAAAAAAAGCTCAAATTAAAATCCAATGTCTTACTGAATTGCCGTTTAATAATCTTTCAAAGATGACTCGTAAAGCCCTGTTAAATATTATGATCATCGGAAAATCAGAGCTGCATTACAGTGAAATCTAATGTGCCACTTTAGTTAAGGCCAATTATTTCCCTTTTTTCAATAGATTAATATAAGGATTGTTAAACATTTTTATTGAATACAATGGCAATTAAAGATGCTTATTTTTCTTTAGTATACTGTACATAGATGAAAATGAACTGTTTTAGTACATAAATGAGCCAGTCACAAATATACATTTTTTTTAAAGGTCGTTTTGGTTTTCATGTGCATGTAAACATGCATTGGAGTTGCTTAGTGTTGCAAATACTTTATCATAAATGCAAAGGCCGGGTTTTTGTGCTGGTTTTCTACTCCACCCTTCTTCTGAGATCATTTTGTTTTACAGGGATGTCATGATTCTTTCAATGGAAATCAATAAAAATAGACTGTATCAAAAGGATTCACATCTAAATGTATTTAGAGTTTATTAAATAGATTATTTATGGAGACACATGTAAGAATTGTCTGCCATCTTTGTTTTTTCCGGCAAAGGAAGTGGCGAAAAAATAGATGGTTTTGTTTCATAGATGGTTACAATCGAAGTTAAACATAGAGGTTTCTAGTAAATTTGAGCTGCTATTTCTCATCTTATTGTGTCTACCATAAACACCACAGCAAAGACAAACTGGAACCACTTTGAGGTTTTCTGGGTGTGTTGGCAGTTCCTAGGAATTACCTCAAGATCCTCGTAAAACTAACCACTTTCTCTCTTTTGGACCTTGTGTCCACAGCCATTTTTCCTCTCAGTTCTACATCTGCTGCTTGATCCCTTTTTGTCAATTCTCAAGCTCATATTGATCACAGATTATTCTCCGGTTACTATATCTTTTCAGACTGGTACCACTAAAGGAATTCTGGGAAATTGCTGAGAATGCTTTTCTATTGACTTAACATGGTGTGAAATTTTGCTAAATTTCATCTCAAACAGAGAACAGAAACTTCAAACTAACCACAGTTGGGGAGGCAATCATTACCACTGTGCAAAAGTATTTGAATCCTTGTCTCTAGAAAGGATAAAAAAAAATAGTCATCACTGTGGAACATTGTGTGATGTCAGTGACACTACCATAGCAAATAAAACCTTGGAAATTGGATATTCCATTTTGCTTATACAAAATACTTTTAAATGCCACTTTTACAAGCAAGCATCAAAGTCTGCACTCCATTTGCAAAGACCATTTGGATAAAATTGAGTAGCATTTTTAAATTCGGCGTGTTGCACTAACAATAGTTCTCTTACCTCAAAATCAGAAATACAATCCCTTTTGTTTGCTTGTTTTTCATTCCTTGGGAAAGTCTGCTCTGGTGTTAGCATGCGCTAAGCTGGTCTTGATTAGCTCCACAATGTTAATCTGACTGAGTGGTGTTTAAACGCACTAATCGCTGGCCAGAGTGATGACCTGGAACAGTCCTGAAGCCGTGTGTGTTTAATTAGACTCATTTCTCCACAGGTGGAGCATGTCTTGCCACTGTTGAAGAGAGGAATTGGTATTCATCATGGTGGCCTCCTTCCCATCCTGAAGGAGACCATTGAGATCCTGTTTTCTGAGGGGCTGCTGAAAGTGAGACAGTTACAGCGACCCAAAAAAATGATCAATTGATTCACTGATGTCAGAGTTGTTTTTATGGTTTTATGGCCTGTTACCAACTCAAACAACCAAATAACTGTTTTTGGTACTGAGGGATCAGATTTCATCAAGTCCTCTTAAATGTGACCGCAAAAATTGCTAGAATTATATTTGAGGTTCCGGTTTCCCGTTGATCATCCCAATGCAGCGTTTCCCCTACCATTCAATAAAAGGGGCACCTTACCTAAATAGAAATACCGTTCATAAATGCCACAAACCATGACTCAGAAGCACCTCTCACCTCCGCCTCTAAAGAGTTTCTTCATTTTGGCAAAGTTTAATTTGCTTAGTTGGAATTGCGTGATTTTCCATACACGAATGAGAGAACTCCTTCGACGTCAATGATGCCATTTCAAACTTGTGCTTTCATTGGTCTTAAAAGATCAAGTTATGAATATATGAGGAAACTAGCTGTAATCAAGATACTGTAAGGAAATACCAGAGGGGAATCAAAAACTATACTGCCACTAGATGGGGCTGGTGGATACTTTCACGAAACCGATATGCAGATGGTGACAGTTTGTGGGTTAACGTTTGAGCTTATTGTTGTGTTTTGCGTACTTTTGTGCCGTCTGCACACGGTTTCTTGAAGGTCTCTACTAACCCCATATTGCAGGACTATGTCTATGAATGGCAGAACACTTCTCGTTTTATTTTTGGGTCCTTCCTCATATATAACTTACCCAAGGGATTACTGAACTTAATTGCAACTACTAATATTGGCATATAATGCATATATTGATGAGCTTTATGTACAACAGAAATTGACGTTACTTTGCATGTGAGCAAACACCGGTTTAGCTCTTTAAATTTAATTTTTTTTTTTTAACAAAATGTCAAAAAATAACCAAGCTAGGAGTCTTTTCACACATTCAATGAAAACTTTTATTTTTTAAATCACATTTTTTGCAGAATTTATTTCTTTACATCTTTGTCTTTTCCTAGGCTTTATTTGCTACTGAAACCTTTGCCATGGGCATCAACATGCCTGCGAGAACCGTTCTCTTCACCAGTGCTCGGAAATTCGATGGCAAAGACTTCCGCTGGGTACAAGAGTATTCACCCTTCAATCCTAACTGTATTTTCCAAATGTGTTGCTTTAGCGGTCACCCACCTTTGCAGAGAAATGACACAAAGTTGAATTATGGGGCTCCAGAGGATGCTGCATATTGTTTGCATGCACGTGTCTCAATCTGTTTTGAATAAAAGGGGCTTTTGGGCTTTTGAGTGGTGGAAGCTGCCATGTGTTTCATAAGGAACATCTGGTTCCATGATCTGCCAGAATTACACTCAAGACTTCTCTCTCTGGTTTCATGCACGGAGACCTTTTCTTGGATGTTTAGGGGTTACTGAAGATAAAACTGATCTGAGGCCAGTGTTTTATTAAGTGTTTCTGGAAACTTTAGAAAAGCTTATCAAGCAGAAACTGCATTTAATTTAGATATCCTCTTATTTGGTTCTTTAGCTGGAAATATTTTCTCAATTGTGTTATTTGCTTAATATTCATCATTGACTCAGTCTTTTAAAGCCTTTTCTTTTGCTTTTGAACATCAGATCTCCTCAGGAGAGTACATCCAGATGTCAGGGCGCGCTGGTAGAAGAGGAATGGATGAGCGAGGTATTGTCATTTTCATGGTCGACGAGAAGATGAGCCCTGCAGTCGGCAAGCAGTTACTGAAGGTGATGCATATATACATACCATCAAATGTTTCTATACTATAATCCTCTTCTCCCTTGGCATCCTAAGTATTTTAGTAATGTTCTGTAACTCTGAGGTCTCTTACAGAACCCTTCCAGATTCATTTCCCCACAGACTCCATGTATTCTTCAGCATCCAAATCAAATCTCTGCTTGGGGTCTCTTGAAGTCTTGCTTTAAGCGAGGCACCATTGTTTTCTAATTGTACTTCGTTGTGTGAAGTCTCCAAGTAAGAGGAACTGGGAAACTGGTGAGCGCTAATCGATTGGCTCACTAAACTCCTTCCCAGGTTTTTGCTCTACTCATATTGCTGCAAAATCTCATTTACCAATGGGGGTTTCTTATGGTTTCTTTCTTAATGAAGAATAATGTTTATTGGATTATTCTCTTCAACAGCCAGAGCAGGCCTTGTAGCGAGTCAACAGTAAGGGCCGTAGATCAAGGAGTACTAACAAATACAGAGTAAAAGTACCAATATTTTCTTTTTATGAACTTGAAATCTCTTATTTTGGTTCCAAAATGTTAAGAAGGTGACAATATCTCATTTTATCAACATCTGAAAGTGGTTGGCCAGCAAAAACATTGAAATGAGTAAGCACCTCGGTTATTTCTCGCCATTTCTACCGGTTGGTTGCTGTAAGTGGCACATTCTCCATGCCCATTTTGTTTTTAGTTTCAGATATTTTAGCAAATTACTTGTACCATAAGTAACATTTTTATTTTTTTTTTTACATGCCCTTGATATTTTCTGAACGTGGCTGTCATCATTAATTCTGAATTATTTCCATTTCCATTCTTTTGATGCTGACAGAGTCTCTGTGCACTGAAAGTTGTGTCGATGGTATCGGAGTGTTTTTACAAATACGAGTGCATGAGCTCAATATTAAAGATGCAAATTAAATGTATGCATAACACTCAAATATTGTGTAAAATATTTGTGAATTTCAAGAGAACAACTTTGTCACTTCCTGATAAACTGGCGCCAAACATAAAAAAAAAAGTTGCTGCATTAGGAGAAGACCTTTTTCATTTTTCATATTTTCCTTCCGGCCAATCGGGGAGCTAAACAACTGACCAGTCAGCAATCAACAGGATTCTGTGTCTCTTTACTTTCCAATCAGAGAAAAGTATCCTCTTGGCCTGACTGATGGATCCTTCTTTTTGAACGTTCCTTAAAATGCATGTTTATTTATTTATTTATTTATTTGCACCATCTACCCAATTTAGTTAAGTAATTAGTTTTAATTCCCTGAGCATCTTCAAGCCTCACATCACCAAATGTCTTACTTTTTTTTTTGGAAAGATGATCTTGTTTCCTCATCAACCAAATGACTGTGTTGGATTGGTTTCATACGATTTATCAATGGCATCTTTCCTCTCCAAGGGCTCAGCTGATCCTTTGAACAGTGCGTTCCACCTGACCTACAACATGGTTCTCAATCTGCTGCGGGTGGAGGAGATCAACCCGGAGTACATGCTGGAGAAGTCCTTCTACCAGTTCCAGCACTACAGAGCTGTGCCTGGAGTTGTAGAGAGTAAGGAGTTGGATACATATTTTACTTCAAACATGCTAATATCACCTGTTGTGGTAAATGATGTGGACTTGATGGGCTTCATAGAGAAAAAAATAGTTTAAATCCACAATACTGCTATGTTTACACCTAAATGCTATTTATTTGTTCTGAAAAAATTACGCTGGAGGAAGGAAGTGAGCTAGGATCCCTGATGTTGGCAAAAATATAGTTTATGATTTCTTTATGTCAAAAGTAAGCAAAAATGCATGTAATTTCTGACTGTCCTTCTGTCTCTTACTTTTGAAATGAACGCACTTGTAAATCTACAAACTTGTAGTTTTCTTTCTCAAACCATATATGGTTGTATTTCTCACTGTGGTTAAAGACAAAAAAAAATCTAAGTTAAGAGGTCAAGAGGAAGGCCAAAGACGAGATATATGGATGTGCTGACAGAGGACATGAAGGTAGTTGGTGCAAGAGTAGAGGATACTGAGGACAGAGTTAGGTGGAAACGGATGATTTGCTGTGGCGACCCCTACATTGGGAACAGCCGAAAGTAAAAGAACATGAAGAGATCTCATTTTAATTTTCTTGGCTCACAGAGATGAAAAAGCTTGAAGAGGATTACAATGCCATAAGAATCCCCAATGAAGAGAGCGTGGTGACCTACTACAAGATTCGCCAGCAACTAGCCAAACTGGGGAAGGAAATCGAGGAGTTTATTCACAAACCTAGATACTGCCTACCCTTCCTGCAGCCAGGCAGACTGGTCCGGGTAAATGTCCATTGGCTCTTACAGTCCCAGGGGCTTTACTGTGTAATTCCTCTGCTAACCACTTTTTTTTTTTGTCTAGGTGAAAAAATACGATCAGGATTTTGGTTGGGGTGTAGTCGTCAATTTCCAAAAAAAGGCCAACGTCAAGGTATTGCCAGAGCAAATCAATTTTTTTTTTGTCTTTTATGGTATTTTTATATGTAATGGTTCATCCAAAATCATGTCTGTCCACATATTCTGAAGAAATTACCACTACCAGGAAACCAATCCGTACACACTTGATGTAGAACCGTGCAGTATTAGACATTATTTCATCCATAGGTCTGTTCCATGCTATTTCATAACTTTAAGGAGCTATAAACGATGATTTGTTTCCCATAGACTAGTGGTGATCTGGATCCGCTGTTTGTGGTGGAGGTTCTGGTTCACTGTAGCAAGGACAGTGTGAAGAATGCGGCCACTGAGGCAGCCAGACCAGCAGCTCCGGGTGAAAAGGGTGAAATGCAGGTGAGCGAGCGAGAAGAAGACTTCTAGATGGATAAAATTTGTAGACAAACTTTGATGTTGGCTTGTAAAAGTGCTGTGTAAAATTATAAAAAAAAAATCTTCCCAGTGTTCCCACTCTTCGCTATGAGTGAAATAAATCGCCCATTATGTCTATGATTTTCTAAAACTGTGATATATTGGTTTCTATGGTAAACTGTCTGGTTGTTATGGAGGGGTCATTGACATACTGTTTCCAGTGTCCAATTTCATTGTTAGTCGATCAGATTTGATGAGGGTGGCAACTAAATAAATTCCTAATTGGTAAAAGTCTACTTCACTGTTCTTTTATCTACTTTCTGTATCACAGTCTTGTAGTAGAGCACTTTTTTTTCACAGTTTTCTCTCCTGGCCTCACTGTTGAGCAATTTAGTTGGATCTGAAGAGGCTTGGCGCTGAAAGGATTTAGCTGATGCCTCTTGTTTTTCTTCCCCATCTCTGTAGGCTCCCAAACTCTGCTTCCCCTGCTGAGTCTGTTTAGACTGACTCTCTCTGCTTTTGCTCATATAAGGCATGATATGATGTGTTTTTGCAGCCAGAGGAGCTTTGACCGATCAAAACTATTGGTTTATCTTGCAGGTCGTTCCTGTGATTCTACATCTCATTAGCTCCATTAGTTCCGTGCGTCTCTACATCCCTAAAGACCTGCGGCCTTATGATAACCGACAAAGCATGCTCAAATCTATACAGGTCAGCCTTTTTCTTTACACACTAAAGTAGGTGCTCTTTAAGAGTATAGTGGAATAATGGCTGCTGCTTCCACAGGAGGTGCAGAAGCGTTTTCCAGATGGGATTCCTCTGCTAGATCCCATAGACGACATGGGAATCAAGGATCCAGGGCTGAAGAAGGTCATTCAGAAGGTAGAGGCATTCGAGCACAGGATGTACACGCACCCGCTACACAGTGACCCAAGCCTGGAGGCCGTCTATAAGCTGTGTGAGAAGAAGGCTGTGGTGAGTCTGGGTTGTTATAAATGTCCTGTATGCCCAGGAGTGGTAAATGCCATCTGATATTCATTTCTATTGTTCAACACACCAGAAGGGGTGGAGTTCACTTCCTATGACCACGAGCGTGTAGCTCCACCAGAACCAAACAAAAGCGGGAAACAGGTTTAAGTACAGGGTGAATAGGTGCCCAAATCCGATCATAAGGCCACATAGTTGTGTGCATTGTGCAATGGTATAATCAGGGGATCAGTGTTGTGGTATTAAAGCAGCCCGTGTAGAC
This sequence comes from Danionella cerebrum, assembly GCA_007224835.1. Taxonomy (NCBI): domain Eukaryota; kingdom Metazoa; phylum Chordata; class Actinopteri; order Cypriniformes; family Danionidae; genus Danionella; species Danionella cerebrum. The sequence continues at coordinate 258,225 of SRMA01026936.1, read as the reverse complement.
TTTTGTGCGAGTTATTTTTATGCATTGAGTGAGTTTACAAACCTTAATAGAACTGCTTTGTTAGACACTTACAGGGCTGTCCCACAATATCATAGAGATGCATTTTAAAGCGACCAATCACCAAATTTGGTTTAAAAACTGCAGTCAAATATTACATTTTTATGGTTATTTACATGTAGATATTTACTAAATGTTTTATACATGCAATTCTATGCAAGTGGTTAAGCTCAACACAATACACCCATGCTCCACTTTGCAGCAAGTACGTTATGCCTGACCTGCACGGTTCAGCTCAAACCTTCACAAGATGCACCTAGTTAAAATCATTCGGGCCGGTTTTTAGGACATGCCTGCCTTGGGTGTTCCAACTATCTATTTCTTAAAATAAAATATTAAGAAATTTCACCCCAAAGCACCTGGAGCAGAACTGGATTCTGATAGGATGGTAAGGTAGCTGGTAGCTCCTGGTCAGGTTGTTTACTTTCTATATAAATATTAGGGGTGTAACCATACGCTTAAATCGTATTCGGTTCGGTACAGAGAGTTCGGTTCATTCGGTTCGGTACAAAACAATAAGAACTTACATATTCTTTATTTTGAAAAGCTGCCAATACACAGTAGAATTCTTGTATAAAATAAATAAAAGTGACACATTTGGGTGATATTTTAAATAAATTGCACTCTTTATAAAGAAAAACATATTTTTTTAAATAAAAAATGAAATACTGCAACTAGTTAGGATAGATTACCTATCCACATTTTCTGAAGAGAGCATAGATCTGGTTATAATATCTCCAGCAGTAGAAAATGTTAGATGTGTTGCCTGCCCGATCTCCGTGGAACAATGTCGGCATACAACTTTAAATTATCCACTCGTCTATCCCGTTATGTCTTTTAACAGAGAAGCGAAAGTGTTCTCAAACACGAGACCGTAGTGAGGTGAGAGGGTCTTCAAGCTCTGGCTTCCCTTTCGCTTTTGCCATGTAATTTTCCTACTCGCGCTCGTGCTCGTCACTCAATAGCGTCCGTGCGGAAACTATCTCCGTGGAACAATGTCGGCATACAACTTTAAATTTATCCACTCGTCTATCCCCGTTATGTCTTTTAACAGAGAAGCCAAAGTGTTCTCAAACACGAGACCGTAGTGAGGTGAGAGGGTCTTCAAGCTCTGGCTTCCCTTTCGCTTTTGATATGATTCCATTTTCCTACTCGCGCTCGTGCTCGTCAGTCAATAGCGTCCGTGCGGAAACTCGCCTAGGAACATTGTTCCGCTGCGCTTAATATCGCGCTAATAATAGATTTATATTATTTAATAAAAATACCGAATACCGAAACGGTACGCAAGTGTCCCGAACCGAACAGGCCGCAGCGAAACGGTTCAATACATACCGTGAACCGTTACACCCCTAATAAATATGCTACATTAACCGTAGCTATTGATGAACATCATAGCGAAATTGGTTTGTTTATGCTAATCATAATAACAGATTAAACAATTTATAACATCACTGACGGCTCCCTAGCAACCATACTGTTTACCCATAAAACCACATTTTTTTACTTTATCTCAGCTTTGCTAAATAATAGAGACATACGGGTTGTTTTTATATCACTTATAATGACGGAGCGAATATTATATTATGTTGCTGACTTCTCCATAGCAACTGTTTATCATAGGCACCATTTTAACATATTACATGCGGGTTGATTTGTATTACCAGTCTTGGAATGGACATTTATATTACCAGTCTTGGAATGGCAACAAACTGGACATTTATGCAGCATGCACCCGCACTTTAATTATTTTAAATTATCTTAAACTATTCTAATTTCAGCAGCTGAAATCTGTTTTACTTAAACAGCCATCAATCCATTACATCTAACAACCAACCTGCAACTCAGCATATTTATATTTATTGTTTAACGTATATATTGTTTCATGTCTTATCTGTATTTGTATGTTGTACTGTAAGTCTGCACTGACTGGAGCTTGCACCTAAGCTTTTCACTCACCACAGCTCACACGCTGCTGGTGATGGGACAATAAAAGTGATTTGATTTTGATTTGATTTGATTTAATTCTACTCGTTGCAACCAGTTTGCAATTTGCCCAATTAGAATAACTTTTATAGTTTAAAACTGGTTAGGACAAAACTGATTTATAAAGTTAACGAATGAATGATTTAACAGGTATTCTCAAAAAATCTCCAATAGCTCCATAGTAACGGTTTGTAATATTGTTCAAAAATCAAAACGCACATGAACTTTCTGTAAGCACTTCTGAAATGATCCCTTAGATAAAAAATAAAGGATTTGAAACTACACACTAGACATTAATAACGTGAATGTTTGTCTTCCGTTATTAAAATGTAAAGCTTTTGCGTTTGTCTTTGACTCCACCGTGTGCATAAAAACTGTAAAATACGCATCCAGAAGTTTATTAAATATAGATCAGCTATAGAGGACGTGTTTTTAGGGTAGTGACTTTCTTAACAATGGTAGGCTTCTCAATGTTCTGCTTTCAGTCTGTGTCTGGATCACTTTAGAAAGATCTCGGCTTAGCTTTAAGGTGGATAATACCATTAGGGCCGAGTCTTGTAAAAGGGGGACGTACACAAACACCATTAAACCTTGTCATCTGGATCTAATGGAGGGTCTTGGAAGAATAGAAATTTTATTTGACGTACAGGATGTAGAAAGAAGTAATCAATGCCTTGGATCTGTTTAGATTGCAGGTGATATTAAAGCTGCAAAGCGTGATTTGAAGAAAGCGCGCACAGTGTTGCAGATGGATGAGCTGAAGTGCAGGAAGCGGGTGCTGCGGCGTCTGGGATTTGCCACGTCCTCTGATGTCATTGAAATGAAGGGCCGTGTGGCCTGTGAGATCAGCAGGTCTGGTTTGCAAATCAGTCGTTTTGGTCATTTGCATTTTTTTTTTGCCTTCCTCTAAAGCTGTTTGTATGTCTCCAGTGCCGATGAGCTGCTGCTGACGGAGATGATGTTTAACGGGCTTTTCAATGACTTGACTGCTGAGCAAGCCACAGCACTCCTCAGCTGCTTCGTCTTCCAGGAAAATGTAAGACAACAGAATGGGGAAGGGAAGGAAGTGATGTAAAGGCTTATTTAAAAGCCTAAGCAGTGTTCTGTGAATCATAAAACGGAAATATACTTTCAACTTGCTGTTTTTCCTCCATTACCCCTAGAAGTCACAGTGGCTGTTTTGAATCAATAAGGAATGATTTTTTTTACAGTTATTTCAAATGTAATCAATTTTTTACAGTTTATTTCAAATGTAATGTGTAGGTTTCTAAAAGGTTTTTGGTTTTAAATGAACATTACAAGAGTTATGACATATAATTTACAATTTTTTTCAAATATAAGAAATCCACAATCATCTTTCAGTTACGTTTTGAAGACCCCAAATCGATTCCATAAGTGCCATCTAGTGGTAAAAAGAAGGGTTAACCTTTGGAAGTACAAGACCTGTAATATAGGTTGTGTTTTTCAAAGTTCTGGAACTTTTTTTATACATTTTAACATTGTTTTGACCTTGTCTTTGATTAAGTTTTTTTTAGGGAGATTTATGAATTTTTATTTAGTCTCAACACTTTTAATTTTTGTTATAAAACTATTTGTTCTCAATTTTTGCACTGATACTTTAGTAAGACAATTTAAGGTTTTTTGTGGAATTATTGCATCAAAAGTCAAAGCATTGCCACAAAAAAGAGTTTTAAAGCTTTTTCGAGTGAATTGTAGATTAGTTAAAGAACTCAAACATGTATTGAACTTTTAAGGCACTGGGGTCTTTACAAAGCTACTGCTGACCAGATGGACGACAAAAGTGATGTGGACAAACAAACAAATAAAAGTTATTAAATAAAAACCCTTCAAATTTTTAAAAGTTTAAGTATGTTTTGCAAACCGAATAAGGTAAGCACCCTGTGGTAAATAATGTAGATGTTTTTACTGCTTGAAGTACCACATATGGAAGTGTTCAAGGTGCTGCGTGATGCAACATGCAAATTTTTCCTGAATGCTGCAAGTGCACCAGGGTCATGTGACAAGAATCAGCCAATCAGTTTTATCATGTTAAAAGCTGAGCAGAAAATAGAAGAGCAGCTCGTCATTACGGTCTTGAGGTTTCCTGAACCTTGGCTTGCTAAACCCTCATTAATTTGGCTACTATCAGAGTAACAGTTCATTAAGATCTTGGAATAACCGAGGAAGAAACACTATTGTTGAAGTTTTTAGTTTTTAATTTCTTTTATCTAATTTATCTTTGCAGTCAGTGTGAATTAATTTTTTTTGTTGTTGGTTTCCTGAAGCGACGCTTAAACTATAAAATGAAGGAAATAAAGTTGTGGAGCAAAGAGAGCAATATAATGTTAATTGCTTGAACTGATGCCGAAGCCATAAAGATACCATTTGTCTACCCAGTGTTTGACCTCCACTGGGCCATTTGTCTCACGTCGTAATCTTTTGTAGAAGACAACCGAACAGCTCTCTGATTGTCTTTAACCTTTCAGAGGTTCGTGGGAAAGACCAGCAGACTGAAAATTGCTCTATGCTATACATTCTAAAGACCTTTAACACTGTTTTTGGGGGGATCCTATCAAAAGAACGTGTTCTTCTGACTGTCTTGTTTGTTTAATGTGTCCATCGACAGGCCAACGAGATGCCCAAACTGACGGAGCAGCTGGCTGGTCCACTCCGCCAGATGCAGGTAGTGCAAACACGGCCTACCTCACAATCTCAACACAACAGTATAGTTGCACACAAACTAATTCAGGTTATTAATTGTACTGTGATTGCAGGAGTGCGCCAAACGTATCGCTAAGGTGTCTGCAGAGGCCAAGCTCGAAGTGGATGAGGACACTTACCTGAACCAGTTCCGGCCGCACCTGATGGACGTGGTGTACACCTGGGCCAATGGATCCTCGTTCTTACAAATATGCAAAATGACGGATGTGTTCGAAGGTAACATCAGAAAATTGGTTAAATTCATTAGTTTTGAAGATTTGAGTTAAAATCCCCAAGTTTTGAGACGTACATGAAGGGGAATGAAATGATTTCTTCTCTGAAGCCAGAGATTTGGCCGTACCCTTGGCATGACGTGAATCCTGAAGCATGCATCTGATGTCTTTGTCAAGAAAATACTCCGTCTGTCCAGGCTCCAGCTCCTGAGAGAGATTTTGGCTCCAATTTAATGTGTTGGCAAACAGCGAAATAATCAGTGATGAATTATAGAAGGAATGAATGATTTATTAAAGAAAACAGTCCCATTTTCACTACCTCTGCCAAAAACTAAACTTTCCAAACACAACTGTGTACATAAATATGACTTTTCCTCTGGTTCTCTCTCAGGAAGTATCATCCGCTGTATGCGCAGGCTGGAGGAGCTCTTGAGGCAGATGTGCCAGGCGGCCAAGGCCATTGGGAACACAGAGCTGGAGAATAAGTTTGCCACAGGTAGGATCCCACGCCTTTTGCCCAGTTTTGTGTGGTCAGAGCTACCGACTGGTGAACGAGCTTGAAAGGTTTAATTATTGATTGCGTTCTGAGATTGAAACAAAAGTACCAATGGTGTAAAGTTCTGAATTATTTAATCATTCAATTCCCAAAACAAAGCAGTTGTGAACTGAGAAGTGCTTCTAAAAACACCACTGGTCGTTTCAGAAACCTTATTTAATTCAAAACAGAGATCCTTATAAGTAGAACCCAATGAATCCAACGTAGAAAAAATAGTTTGTGACCCTTTTAATGCACAGATTTGCAGCCGTGAACATACAAAATGTATGGTTTTGTCTTTCTAAAACTGCTACAGATCTGTAATTTGATGCACAGCAATTGCTTTAGCAATGAAACATACGGCAAATGGAGGGTCTACAAAAAAAGCAGCCAATCGCACAACAGCTTTCCACAATTGTCAAAGTTTACGGAGTATTTGATTGGTTAACAGGTACAAAAATCTCTGACCAGGGATTCTGCGGGGTCTCAAAAAGTCTGAAATGTAATTAAATTTGCTGTTTTAATTCCGACACACTTCAGATCGAGTGTGTTTGAGACATTTGCCAATATGCGCTGCCTGAGATGGCACATTTGGCTGTGTAACAAAAGATGGCTGCCATAGAAACCATCAATTAAGTAATTTAAACCTCATTTACAAAGGTTTTAAAATCATGAAAACAATTGTTTATTGTTAGTTTCATGTAACAAATACAAATATCAGAAAATACAATTAAAATTGCAAAAAAAAATGCTGGTTTATGTGGAAAAAAAACACCATTGTTTTCCAGAAAACGGTAATGGTCATGAGATGTTGCGGGATTAAGAATTCCATTTCCTGTCGTAATTGCATATATCGGTCTGAATGTTGTTGTAAATCACAATAAATTATAGTTTTTAAGGAAAATATAGACTAATAACTTAAGTCTTAAAATCAACATTGTGAAACATTGCAGAATCCCTGTTACCTTTCACTTCAGAAGTGAGAATTGTGAAAAAGTAAACAAATAATTGAATTCAAATCAATTCTGGTGTTGAAAAAAATGCTGATATTTGATTAGTTAACAAGTTCCTGAGTTTTAAGACAGGGATGTTGGGTTATAAGGCAATCGCATCAGTGTTGGATTTAGCAAACCATTGTTCAGAACAGACTCAAAGCCAGTCCACAGTTGAATGTTTGGGTCACGGTAACCTTGGAAATATCCTGATTTTTATAAGTCACAATTAAATAATAAGGCACTGAACAGATCACAATTCGTGAACTTCAACCTGGCCGCAGTCATAAACAGACAAAGCTTTGTTTTGAAGCACTCTTCTGTGTTTGGCTTCTAAACCTGTTCAAATACTTTCTTCTTGTTTGGTTCCACAGGTATAACGAAGATTAAGAGAGATATTGTGTTTGCGGCCAGTCTTTACCTGTGATTCCTCAGGTTTTTGTTAGTTTTTGAAGACATTTTTTGATTCAACAGAGGTAAACATAATTGTTTTATTTGTGTTCGTCAATGAGCATAACTGGTTTTGTTTTTGTCATAAAAGCGCATCATATTGTACATACATTTTAACAATTTTAATAAAAAAAGGTCTGTATAGTCTTCTCATACAGATAAAAAAAGTGTTTGTTTTGTGACTTAATAGAGGTACACTTATATTAAATTTCAGAGATACACAGGAAGCTGTTGTAGCAGCAGAAGCAGTCCAGTCAAGGCAACAGTGGACTCGGTCCATATAGAGATCCCAAGAAAGGGATCTTGAGAACAGAAAAGGAAGGTTACATTCACAGGTTTCCACCCTAGTGGTCTGGCCTTGTAGTGTGAGCATGCTGAGCCTCCTTAGAGCTTAGTTTGGGTTGTCGTAATGGTTTCCGTTAGTGGGTGTTTCTTGTAAGTTGTCTGTTTCCTTCTGTGGTTCCACTCTCTTCTTGAAGAAATCCGACACGAAGAAGACCTGTAGGACATGAGCGGAGGAGGTCTATAGGCTTCATTCGTGCCTTTGGTCATTTGAAAGATGTTAACCTGCCCCTAAACTCGATATAGATATGATAAATGAACTTGGGCCGTTTCTCTTTTTTGATGTATGTGCAACAAGGATTGCTGTAAATTCTACAAGGAATAGGCTAATGATGCATTTTGGAGCTGGTTTTATCTCCATTTATGTACTGGGAAGGTACCATTTCTACCCCTTTCCCTCCATTTTATGCATTTACATGAGGTACAGAAGGTATGTGGTCATTGTAAACTGGTGAGGACTAAACAATGTAAGGTGGAAACTAAAGAGACTCAGAAATTTGAGTAATTGACATTCAGTAAACATTTTATAGCTACAAAAATTAGCATTTTATGTTAGATTAAGTGTTCATATGCATGTAGAAGTCAAAGTAGTTTTACAACAATACTGCGCTATTCTTAGCTTGATAACATTAGCATTACACAGTTGACTCAAAGTATCAATATTTGTTTTTAAAAAAAAAAAAACTACCTGAACTTATGCATTTGCTGATCTTCAGAATTATTTGGCTAATGTATGCAGCCCAGTTCATAAGAGTATGTTTTTAGCCTTTCTAAAAGTGTTTTAGGCTCTCGCAAACCATTATTGCTTGCTTTTGGTGAAGTTTGTGTGTCCTCGCAAACCATTATTGCTTGCTTTTGGTGAAGTTTGTGTGTCCTCGCAAACCATTATTGCTCGCTTTTTGTGTTTGTTTCCTCTGCTATGTACTGGATTACACAAATTCAACATTTAAAAAAACTATGTAAAGGATTGCCACCTGTTGGTTTGGTAGTCATTACACTGTACTGGGTTTTGAGTGTGTAGGAGAAAAAAAAAATGCAATTCACATCTGACCAAGCCTTTTTTCCCCCCCTGAGTTCTTCCTAAATTGAGATGTGAAATCCTCTACTGAGCCTCAGGGTGTTGTGACTCCTGAATGTTGAATGTATCCGCATGTAACTTTTCAGAAGGCATCCATAGACAAGTGTAGGAGAATATTTGAAATTTAAATCCTGCTCCCTGAGTCACTCACCACTAGTAAAGCCATGATGGCTCCTTGTATGAGACCGGTGAGAACATCACTCCAGTGGTGTTTGTAGTCAGAGACGCGGGAAAGTCCTGTGTATATGGAAGCAGCAATCAAGAAGAACTGTAGTGTGGGTCGAAGAAGCCTAGCCCATTCAGCTTGCATTCTTGCTTGCAGATAAAGCTTGGAGAAAGAGGAAACATTGTTTAAGGGATCAGGGGCCTGCCACAGACACATTCTACTAGGGATGCCTCGAAATTTCGACTGCCGCAACCAATAATGCCATATTGGCCAAATATTTTCACCAGCCAAAATTTCGAAGCATGTCTAACATACAAAGCGGCGAAAATAAAAGCCAAAATTGTCGCCATGCCTCTCCCATCCTCCTGTCTCGTTCGCGCTGTCGTAACGCATCAAACACTGAGTGTGTTGGCGGTTGGGAAGCACTTCAAAGCACAGATGAGGACTGCAAAGTTACAATATTGTTCCAATTATTTTTCTTCTGTTTGTGCTCTGTTGTTTGGTACAGTAATTTAAAATTTAAGTTAAAAAAAACGGCTAGAATTTCTTTTGCACAATTTTGTTACAGAAAGAATTTTTTATTTAGTTTTGTTATTGTTAAACAGCCATATTACTGTTATTTATTATCAGTAAAAGTTTGATTGCTTAATTAATTTGTAGGTTTTTTTTTAATACCAACAAAAAGAAAATATTTAACTTTTTTTTTTTTATGAAGCCAGTTTCAATATCGGTTTTCGGCCAAGTGCATTTAAAATTCTCAGTTTCGTTTTCAGCCCAGAATTTTCATTTCAGTGCATTCGTACATTCTACAACTGCGTGTTATTATTAGTCTTTTTTTTCCACTTTCCTGTTCTCAAACCGTCAACTGGTAAATTTTTCTTCCTGGAATTTAGGCACAGTTTTAGCTGTTCCACCTAAACTTCATCTAAAAAAAAATCCACTTGTTTGTGGTATACTTCCCCTCAGAGAGCTCCTAATCGTGCTACGCAGCTATCCCATTTCAGGTCTTGTCAAAACCATTACTCATTTATATGCGTGGAGTGACTAAGCAAGGTCTCCAACTTCCATTTCGTATGAAAACATGCTTGAAGAACCGCTTGATTCGGTAAAATCAAAGCTGATATTTGTTTTGAAAGCATCACAAACTAAAGATTACCTGAAATTACCACACTGAGTCATTATTTGTTTAATCTTATCTATATTTTTGAAACATTTTTCCTTATCAGAGTCGCTTGTATTTGAAATGTCGTCTTAAAAAGCATGTCCAATCGTTCGTTGGTTTAATTCATGTTCATCTTATCTCAATGTTAAAAAAAGATGTAAATAATTTCTTTATCAAAGTTAAACAGTGGTTCAAAACGAAACAAAGCTTCAGTGTTATCGTCGTTGCTGAGCTTTGCCCCTGTGTTTACAGCAGGGTTTAAACTGCGCTGAACTTTAGCTGCGTGTGCTTTAAGTTAGGACGCTCATGATAAGATTATGCTAGGCTGTGTTTGCTAACAAGGATGTAATGGAGAAGTCTGGCACAACGTCAGAAGATTTCTTGAGATTATTGACTCATGCCACATGACTAACTATGAGAATTTTCTTGGAAACATTTTTATGTATACATGAAATTACCCACTTTCTGCAAGTAAACATGGCTTTGGGGATTTTTTTTACCCTGAGCATAAAATCATTTATTTTTTTTAAGTCAAAAGATGTCATGTAATAAAATGTTTAGATGTTTTTTTTTGTTTTTTTTTACTATATATTACAAATTTTAAACTGCTGTTTGGTCCATGCTATGGTAAACTAAACCAAAACTAATGATTTAGTTCATCTCTGGCACCAAACTGCAAAAAAAAATCTTTTTTGACTTAAAAAAAATCTAATTAATCTTTTCCTTAATTAAGCAAAAAAAAAAATCAGCAAATGTGATTTGGTAAACTTGCTTAGTGCTTGTTTTTGGAATTGTGAGGAAAACCGGAGGAAACCCACAAACGGGTAGAACAGGAAGGTTACCTGCAAAACCCGACTTGCAACTTTATAACTGAAAGCCACCCCGTAAGAAAGCTTACTGTAAACTGGTTTCTGAATAACCATTTTAGACTTAGATTGAATGTAACCAGCCATGGTATTGGAAACTGGTGGGATGTGGGCAAAGCAACGTGCTTGAGTGGTTGAAAGTTTAACTTAAACTAAAAAATAATTTCAAAGTTCACCAGTTTTCGTACAAAATTGTGAAATTAACAAATACTGAGCAGTTTAACAGTGCTGTTATTGGGAGCAGCTCCGTTTTGACATCTGCCTCTAGTGGCCAGCGAGTGAATTACAATTTCAATGAGCATCCTGATAAAAAAAAAAAAAAAAACGGAAATTTGTGATTGGCAGTAACTTTATAATTCAAGAAATTATAAGTTTGGTTTAAAGCAATGTTGAAATTGTTATCTGCAAGTTCTTTGGAAGGCTATGGAATGTATTAAATGGATAAACCGTACAAAAATCAAAGAAAAGCTACTTACTGCCAGAAACAACATGCAGTACATGGAGAATGAAGAGTGCCCAGAGTAGAATGAGAGTCTGTAACAAATAGAACATAGAGAAAGTCAAAACAAATATTGTTTATAATACAACGTTCTGCATGTAGACATGAGATTGTGCAACTCTGTAAACACACACTAAAAACTACATCAACAAAAGTGGAATGAAATCCTAACAGAATGTCATGCTGGGTGCCACAAAAGCACCCACACCCTTTTCCGGGTGATGTGTATTGAAGGGTGGGGGAAGTACGGAAAGCGTCAAAGTGGGAGGAGGGTGGTCTGGCTATCTGTTTACGCTAGTTCCTGTTTACATTAGCTTAGAACTCTTGTAGAGTAGAAGCTTAATGACTGACGAGAAACTGCTGGAAACAACCGACCTACACTCAGCCCATACAGACTCATTTACTCTGAAATTAGTGTGGAGTAATACAATCTGTGCAAGATATTATCCTGTTTCCAAGCTTCCTTATCCAAGGATGCTTCTGCAGTTTGGCGTTCCTTAAGTACAATGTATTTAAGGTATGTACCAGACCCAATCACTATTTCACCCACACATGGAGTGGTTTCCTTTTAAGAACACCTTACCTAGAAAAAACAAAATCCCATGGATCAACATCCAAATTATTTTGGTCTCAAACCATCTACTGCTCATTAATTGTCCTAAAAATAGACACTGACGATGACCACAACCCAAGAGCTGCTGTTCTAAATGAGAGAGCTGGGGACCACTCCTGTTACACGATAGCATTCTCAGAGGGCCTGGGATTCTACTGGCCTTGAGTTTGTCCCTACAACCCCAACCGAAATGGCAACCACTGTGTCTAAACCTCTTCCACCAAAAGCCTGGGTGGTCAACTCAGGAGCCAGAAGTCCTTCACTTTAGAATTAATGGAAAACCTCTCATTTTCAAATCTGAAATAATCCTCTGAATTGATTTCGATGATGACTTCCCTTCGATTAATTGCTACATTGACTGCGACGGATGCATTTTTCAAGGTTGTTTGACATCAAAACAATTTTTAAAGGCGACAACATTAAAATGGTCTTCTCGGTCTTGCAACTAGTCCACTATTGAAAGATGTGGTTAATTAGGCTTGTTGCTAAACACTGCTTGAAGCTGGCCCTCAAAGAAGAATATCTCTGATTATAAACACACCAGAACAAACTAAACGTTGTCTTTTGGCATTTTAGAATAGTTCTGGAAAGTGGGTCTCAGTTGGTAGCAGCACCTTTGTTTATAGAATCTTCACACCAAGTTTGAGAACATTTTCAGCTTTAAATGGCATTTAATGGTAAACGTGACTGGTTCCACACAGTGGGAGTGTTCAACATGGGCGATAATCTTTCAGAGTAGTTCAAAGACCCCCAACTACCAAACATTGGCGCATTGCCAGATTGTGCAGCTTTAGCCAATTAAAATTATTCGCAAAACTGGAATATCGTATTAAATATTTGCGATTAAAGCACCATTTCCATCCAATGAGTCCAAGAGAATAAAAGTGTCACTTCCTGATAAACTATTGGTAAACATCAAATGGAAGTACACAATAATTTACTTGCGTTTAGGAACACGTGGACGAAACATGTCAGAGAGTGCTGACATGATGACAGACTTTGACTAATGAATTTTAAAATGACCAAAACAACATTTCAATGTGCAATAAAATTGGTTTGTTAATTAGCCACGCCCCAATTCCGACAAACACATTGCCACTGCTATGTAAATAACTTTGTCGTTATTTATTTATATTTATTAGATAAATTCATCGTAGTTATGCACATTTTTTTCTTATCGGATAAAAAGTTGTGCACATTTTCAACATTTATACGCATCTTGCCATTTCCATTCATGTTTCCTTATGCTATATTCATAAAATGCGCATAAAAAGAGGTAGATGGAAATGCAACTAATGTTTACCGTGCTCCACAGAAAGAATACATTTCTATTGTACCAGATTTTGATTCTGAAAGGTGACAATGTCATGCATAATTACACAAAGCCCACAAATGAGAAACTGCTTCACCATAACGAGGACCGGTTGATGAAAAAAAGCCTACGTTCAACCTGATGCAAAACCAACCACAAATCAGAATCGGTATAGAATGATAAGAATGCTACCAACCTGCCCTCGTTGACCTTTGTAGCATCCCCAGTGCAAACAAAGTCCTCGATGTACACTCCTCCAGTGCAGTTAATCCTGGACCAGTCTGGTTTGCACACATCCAGGAAGTGCGGCCGCAGTCGGCCGATGGAATACTTGGCAATGTCAGTGAGCGATTGGCTCATGGCAGCACCAAACACAAAGGTGCCAACAGCCTTATAGATACAGGCCACGTAACTGTTGCAGAACGACTTTGATTTGATGCGGCTTAGATATACTGAAAGGCACTCCCCTATGATCATCTGTGATGGAGAGGAAGTACAGAAACATTACTGGTCCATATTGGAGGGTCAACTACTGTAATCGTTTTAATCATGAGCTTTATGTTGATTCAGATAAGGATGTCCACAAGTAAAAGAAAACAAGTGTAAGATTTGACAATGCAGCCAGCGAAAGGATTTGGGTAAACCATCACAGTTACCCCTGTTTTCTTTTCCAGCTTTGTTCTCAAAAGTGTATTTTGCAAGTACAGGTTATGACCAATAAGCGAACAATTTCAACCCAATCACATCACAGATCACATGACGTGATGCTAGCAGTGATTCTAGTCATTTAAAATGAAAGGTTTTTAAATTTTAAAAATATAACTGCAAGCTGTGATTCGGAGGAAAGCAGCCATCAGGAAAAAAGGGCTAAAAGCAGTTGATCATTACATGGAACATGCAAATCCATTTCACATTGATTAATGCTGTGAGCTATTGACAAATGATTTGGAAGATGATGCATGGGTAACTGTGAGGTTAATTAAAAATTCATTGTGTAGAACTGTTTTGATTTGCAGATAGCCTTTGAGATGCAACCACAGAGAGCTTCTACAAATCCGATCTAAACGTCTCACCACTGGACTTTCTGTGGCTTAATAGGTTTAAAGACAATGGAACTGAAGAAAAAAACTGGCGTATTGGTACAAAAAAGTGAAGGTTGTCTAAAGTAATTCCAGGAGACATGAGTTAAGAGACCTTAATCTGCCTCAGCTTTGCCTCGTCCATGACCAGTTTGATTACAATTAAAAGCATTCCCACCCCTTTGACCACTGCTCCTGACAAGATTTGTTCCCAGAAACCGACTGAAAACCATTTTTCTAAGGATAGCGGCCAATGACAGTTGGCTCTTTTGATGATGTGAGTAAGGTGTAAAAGGGCCTCTAGGTGCCGCTCATCCCAAATTTTTATAGCAACTTCATCCAATCGATGAATGCCTGCAAAGATACAACCATCTACATTTATAATGTCTATAACAGGAAATAAAAAAAACAAGGCGGAGGTCCAAACAGGTAAACAGCACTTCTTTATATTTACCGAAGTACCCTAAGAGCTTTAATCTTGCAGGCTACAAGCTCCTGGTTGTGGGTCTCCCAAGGACCAAAGACTGGTAAAAACATAATGATCCTAAACAAACTAGTCATTGGCCAATTTTGGGGGAAAAAAAGGGGGGGGGTGTATAATATATTGTTTTAATACATTGTAATGAAACGCTGCAGCAACGATATCATAAAAACAGAAGACACTGGATCTCACAGGTTCATAACATGGTAACCATGCGCTCCAGCCAAAGAACGGTGTGTACTGTCTACCGTGGTTCGATCTCAAAGCTAGAGAACAGTCACATTGACCAGAGAAGCACATAAATAATTAGAAGCACATTGAGAGAGTGACAGAAAGGCGTTGAGCAGGCTGGGACTTACAGTAAGCACAGTGATGGGAATCATTACTCCTCCTAACAATGGATAGGAAATGGTGTCTTCTTTATATGGGTACTTGATAGAGTCATCGTTACAGAAAAATCCTCGTTTGAATGATTTGTGTTGTATTGTGAGTATTGCAAATGGGAGTCCAACTAGCAAAAAAAAAAGCAGTGGGAGAAAACAGAGAAAAGGGTTAACATGTGCTGTGTGTTTTTTTCTGTAACTGTCGATCTTGAAGGAGAGGAATGGAAAACCTGTGAGTTAAACATAGTTTCCCTCACAGAAAAACCACCGTATCTTATCATGTGAAATCTGGAGATTACATGGGTTTCTAGAATCCATGTGATTGTGTTTGCAGAGCATTCCTTTGAATGAGATCATGAACATTTTCCAAAAGTTGATATTTCACATCAGATTTGATCACGTGTGGTTTGTCTGCAAACCTCTTGATGCTAACGTGTGATTAACAAGTGATTAGCAAGTTGATGATAACGCTACAGGGATTGATGGATTAAAGCTACACCTTTTTGGGTTTTTATTTGGTAATATTGACCCCTACATATAATGGAAATAATCTGTTACCATTACTAGTGTGGAATTAGCTGCTCTCCAGGTCTCCTGGTAGCACTTTTAGCTTAGCATTGCTAAGCATTAGCATTCTTTTTAAGTTGAGTTTGTTCAAAAATGTTTTATTACAACCGAATTAGATTAATTGAGTGAAAATCTGCTGTAATGGGAAGACCATTAGAACGGATACAAAAGCTGAATGGGTTAAAACATAGCTCTGTTTGCATCATGTTCTAAAACTAGCGGAATGAAATTTGCTATTTTCTAGGTTGATGTGTCTGGGAACTATTTTTTTATTGTAATGTAACATGACGCAGCACCTCAAAATGGGTTAACGTCTATCAATTTGACCAGCTGCTTAAATTAATATGATATTTACTTATTAAATATCATTAATATGTTGTTTTTAAACTAAAACAATAGTTTTATGAGGTTTTACAATATAAAAGGAGTCAGAAAAACCTTTCAGGACCAAACAAACTTAACGCTAGTCAAAAAATGTAGTATAACGTGTAACTATAGTCAAGTTTAAAACAGGATTAATATTACAAATGGTTTGCTAACTTTCAATATGAATGTGACTGGTCTAATACAATTGAATTATCTATACTAACAACTGGAGCCAGTAAAAAAGAAAATCTGCCCATTCCAGAAAAAAATAAAGTAGTTGGTTTGTTAAAAAATTTAACATTTGAAGATGTTATTTTTGTTCCCTATATTGCACAATATAACTAAATAATATATTTGTGAAGGTTAAAAGAACACCAGTAAATTACTACGGTTGCATTTCTAAAACCAACAAGGATCTTAGTGTTGTCAGATGCTACGCTAATACATCACATGGCGAATGACCATCAAGGCAACAGTGTAGTTGCGTGACACTAAACATTATCAGAAACTTGTAAAGTGTACAACTGTTAAAGATTGAGTAACGTTTTATATTTACTTTAGAATGGCTGATTTCCATTTCTACCCCTTAGCTTTACCCTGCTGTTTTAAATATTCGCTTCAAGGGGCCTATGGCCCTGCCTTTAGAAGGATGTCTGAAGATAAAAACCAAGTGGTACGTATTTTTTTCCATTTATAAACATTTTTAAATCACAAAAAAATGTTTTAACTTAGATTTAAGTCCCATGTCCATTCAAAGGTCAACTAAGGTGTTTGGTTAAATGCAAAAAATGGAACTCAGCCTTTGTCGTCCAGAAAATGCTCTATAAATAAAGTTATTTGACTGAAACAAATTTAACATACGATACCACTCCATTTGTGCTAACGTTAAGCAACAAAATTCATTTCCACCATGCACCTAATAGGTTTTAATTGATCTCCACCACAGTTAGACATGTTAATATTGTGAAACAAACTTTAAAAATGCTCAAGAAGTGTGACTTTAGTTAGAACCCAGCGCTAATGACTTTACAAGCACATTGCAGACACAATGGGGAGATTGGTTATTCAAGCGTGGCGGCAAAGCATGTGCCAGAGCTTAAGTAATTAACTAAACATGCAGCGAATATGCTCCGTTGAGTCGTCTGTGTGTGTATAAATGCTCGGTCTGCTAAGAGCTGGTATCAGTCATGTGGATCAGAGAAGGTCACCGAGCGGCAGCCATCTCTCCAAACATTACACTGCATCTCGGTGCCATCTCCGGTGCAAGCTGCATTGTCATGGTCTGTGGTGCGCTCTCTAAACGTATGGGATTTCAGAGTCATTGAGAACACTGCTATCATGTTCACAGTGCGTGAGCTCGTCGCACGCTCTCTGGATAAATTATAGGTTCATGGTCTGGTGTACACCTTTATCTATTGCCATTATACATCATTCCACATATATCGGTTTCATTCGTATATAATGTTGTACGTCTTTGGAATAATCTAACCACTTTATCTGCTGTTCAAACATGGAAAAAGCTTGATCTGTTTTTTTGTACTTGGTGGACATCCTTGGCTGAGAACATTCAAGGAAATGCTAAATGCCCAGAGCATCCCTACTAAAAGAACTTAAAATAAAGTAAAAGGTCCGTCTGCTGTTTGTATGTCTCCAACCAGCGTCATCTCTACCCTGGACGTGCTGTTTATCTTTCAAACAACTGTTTCTATTCATGCTAATGCAAAACTGGAAAAATATCATTTTATTTGTTGAGATGAGTTTGAGATTTCCAGCCGTGTTCTAAGTAATTATGCATTTAATTAAGAAATTGGCTAAATTCAGTCAACTTTAAGCACTGGGTACTTTATTGTTATTATTTTTTTTATTTATTTGACCCCGTTTCCAAAATAAGACCGATCTAAATGTAAACGAGCAATTGTTTGCTAAAAACAAGCTAATGTTAGCATCTGCTAGCATCTCAAAGCTCAAAACATAGTGTCCTGTTTATTTATAAATTTAAATTAATACCACATTCACATTTATGCATTTCCTTAACATTTTTGCAAAAAAAAAACTTTTTTTTCTTGTTTTGAACCACTTTTTCAGACTGTGTTTGAAGTACATGTTTGAATTTTGGAAGAGTTATGTAAGAGATCAAGACCTACCAAAAAGTCTATCGGAGCAAGTTTCTAAAACGGACAGGAAGTCAGATATTTAGCAAAAACCCGGACATGCTGTACTTTAACAAACTCCTCCTAGAGATTATATCTGTTCACCTCCAAAACCCCACCAGTCTTATCTTAAGGTATATGTGACTTTAAATTGTGAAGCTTTTTTTTTTACTTTCTTCAACTACGAGCGCATGTCGGCCATTTAAATTTAACAAATTTACAACTTTCCGTTGAAGTCCCGCTAGGTAAAACACATTAACCATCAATAAGGTAATTATTTTTACCATACTAATCATATGTGACAGGAATATTGGAAAAAACAATAACAGAAAAAAATATTCCAATTAATTCAGAGTTAATTTTAGCAATTCTCACTTGAATACATTCCTTAAATAAGCAATGGCCATACAAAGCAGGCACCAAGAGGTGATGGCGCTGTTTGCAGTTTTAATATCCGTTTATAGTTTTAATAATAAAATTTGTTTTCCAGAAGCCTAAAGGTGATCTAGCATACACCGCATCAATAGAAAAAGCTGATATTATTACATAAATCTCCCAGCGTTCCCAGCTTCTTAAAGGAACCAACACTTCCATGACAGACACCTTTTGAGACGGTGGTCAGGCGGCTGCAGCTGCACTCAAAGCATTTAACAAAGCTTTACTGAAGAAGCAGTTTGCACCTGTCTGTCCATGGGTCAAATGTCATGTTGAAACAGCTGCTCTCCGCTGTCTATTTGAATATTTGTTTAACTTGAACAAAGAGTCTGGGATTGTAAAAACCAATGAAACTCTTTAAAATAATACTAGTTAGGGAACACCCTGGGCATGACTTGTGTGGATTCTATCTGACATTACTTACACTAAATATGGGCACCGTGAAACCCACTGTATAGAGCACAGTGGATGTGACCGTGCTGGTGTGGAACGGATAGCTGATGCCCTCATCATTACAGAAAAAGCCCCGCTGATAGGGTTTAATTTTACCCAGGTTAAACGCGGCGAGCGGGAGGCCAGCTGTGGGTGAAGAAGGGTTGACAATGGGTTAACAAGTCATTTATGGGTCGTGCTGCTACCTAAGAGATAAGAACTGCACGATGGAGATCGGTTTATAATTCCAAGATGAACCTGACCTTTGGTGCAGCAGACTTAGACCTTTTGGCCATCTTGGCTTTCAGTGCAAATATTTCATAATCTAATAATATTAATGTAACAAAGGAAACAATTTCTATTGTATTCTATAATTTCGTGGCATAATCCAGTGTGATTTATCGTCTTTATTCCATCCTGCACCAATGCGACCTGTTGGTGTAAAGTTGAGAGATGGTATGCAAACTTTGGGTACTTTGTAGCCTCCCATTGTTGTTCCAAAGCATCATGGGAAAACAACACAAGCCCTCATTCAGAGAGTCTGAGGCTGCTCCTCCAGTATGAGACTATGGATCTGTTGCTGACGCTGATGGCATGTGACAGTCACACGTATAGAGCTGGCTGCTGAAGCCTGAAAGAAGCACGAGCGCAATCGAGGCAGAGCTGAATTGTTCTGAGCTCCAACGAAGCCCTCTGTGTTCTAAAGGTCAAAAGGGCAACACAAACACAACCATGAAAGGTGTTCGGGTTCAGAGCAGGCAGGATTCATCTGGTTTCATGCCATTTGTTTATTTACTAGTTTGAAAGCTGCATTTAATCCAAAAGAACTCGGTTTTAAAATTATTTACCATTTTCTTCTCAGTGGACACGGTAAAGGATGTGTGGCTGCGTTTGTTAATACGTTATTTTCCCAATGATTAGCTAATCGCAATTAATAAACAATTTTAAAGCTTTAAAAAAAAAACAAGTTGGTCAGTAACAAAAATACACCCACAAAAAGAAACTTTTTACTCATAATACGCATCTGAATATATTCCCTCTTCAAAAACAAGCCCAACTTTGAAAATTTTTTGCTTCCCGGCCCTTTAAATGATAATGAGGCATTTTTAACCCCACCCCCCTCTTCAGTCAAGAGGAATAAATCCGATCTGATAGGTTTTTGCACCCATTACAAAACTAAATGGTTAGAAGACTTGCAAAGTCAACATCCAGCAATGGTAGATTACTGTCTGTGACGATAAAAAAAATCAAAAGCAATCAAAATTTAAAAATTAGAGATAAAAAAAAAAAAAAAAATTAAAAGCAATCAAAAAAATGCTCGTCAGAAACCTACAGTTGTGTGCTTTTTATCCAAGGGATTCTTTTATTAAATCTCTGAAAATCGCCAAAAATTATACTAATTACATTCTTATAAAAACAAATAAGCAGGGAATACACAAGTAGATTATTTTTTAAGAACTATAATAATAAACTTATTCTAAACAACGTGCAGCTTCAAGAGTATACAACAAAGTTGCATAAATTATAATAAATTAGGCAGAAATATAGATATTGTGTAAGGTTTATTTGTTTGCCATTTGAGTTTTCATTAAAAGGGGTGTAAAAATATATCACGACACAATCTATTGGAATATAAAAATATCATATTGTGAAGTTACCAGGAGATAACGTTTAAAGGCTTCACCAAGAGATAATCAGCAGTAAACTTTAGAGAAACTTCTATTTTGGAAAAGAGCTAGTTTGCTCAGAGTACAAGAAAAACTTTCCTCTTTTATTTCATTTCTAGTTTACAAACCGTATCGCCGCCCCCTAGAGGCGGGGTGCTATTACAGCATCTAATGCACATCAAACTAAACCCTGGCGTACCTAGCCTTAGCTAAGCGCAGTCTTAAAACATTTAAAATGCTGTTTAATGACAGTTTAAATAGTTTAACTAGTTGAGTAAAGGTTAGATTTTATTTTCAATTTCTTTTGAATATTTAATTTGAGAAGCCCAATCTTATTTAAGAAGATTACAAGAACAAGTAGAACTCGTGAAAATGTCTCAAATCCATTAGTTACTTTGTTGTAAATACAGTCTGTTCATTTGAAAGCATATACATTTTAAATGCATGAAAAAAGAGCCCTAAATAACATTATTTTTAATCACTTTAGTCCAAATTTGAGCCAAATATGCATTGTTTGTGGAGTGTATCCTCTTCGGTGTCCTCATTGCTACTACTCCATAAAATTGTGCAAATGCTCTGGAACTTTGATGTTTTCTAGAATTTGCATATATGATGCAAACACAAGGGCTCGTTCAGGGTGTACCCATGAGGTTTGGTAGCATTTCTTGTTTTGTATGCTGCAATTGGTGACGCCCTGAGGATGTCGGGTTCAGTTGCGTCTCTTTGACGCACACTTTCTTTCAGAATCTTGATGGTTATTGTGTAAGTACCACTGAACCCCATGCGATTGCAAACCAAGCATTGCAGCATATACTGACAGATCCATAGCCGACGCCTTAGTTGTGATACTGAAACCATTATTATTGCTTTGTGACTTTATCAAAGAAAAATTCGTCCAAAACAAATTACCATAAATACAACTTCCTTAGCTCATAAAAGCAGCTCTTACCCAGAATCAGACACGCGATGTCAAGCAGCATGAAGGGGACTCCTCTGGTTTCAAACATGATGTCCTTCCGTGGGTCAATTATCGAGATAAAGGCTTTAATCAAGGGGTCTCGCTGTGCCCACTTTATACAGACGATCTGAGCGTGTGGAACCAAAGGAGCGAACGCGCACAAACACGAGCTGAGCTGCGCTTAATAACATTGACTGCGTAATGGCGACTACTGATCATCCGGAGAGGAGATAGCGCGAGAGATTCGGTTGTGGTTCCCTTGATGAGACGACCATTTCAACGCACGAGGTTCAGAAAAAGCGACGAACAGCCAGAGTGTACGCCTGGTGTCAGCTGGTCGGATTTAAAAGGCTCCAGCGCTACACAGCCGATCCTTAGCTGGCGCTGTCAAGACGGGAACAGCTGAGACACGTTCTAGCCAATAGCGTGGCTCTCAACTGGGAAAACCACGCCTCTAATGTTCCAAGCATTTCTATTTGTCGCCCAGAGTAGGGGACGTAACCTCATTGTATGTTCCGCCTCCTCTGCGTTTTGATTGGTTAATAAATGGAAGGCCTAAAACCGCCTTTTTTGTTGTCGTTGGTCAATACGAAAGTTTATATTGTTCGTTTTTATTTCCATTAATTGACTATTGTATATCAACATTACGTTATTGACATTTTACATGTTTCAAGGTCTAATAATTGAGCAGGAGCATAAATATTTCATATGTTGATATGAGTTTTAATCGCTAACTAACTCGTTTTTAACGGTAACTATGAGTAAAAACGAGTAAAATGGTTATATATATATATATATATATATATATATATATATATATATATATATATATATATATATATATATATATATATATATATATATATATATATATATATTATTGCTTCATTAAAAATAGACATTTAAATAACTTGATTGTCAAGCACAAACTGGTCCCACGTGATCAGAAAATGTCTGACATTGTTAATTTTCATCGTCTACATTTAGATAAAATGAGAGTGCAACAGTAATAGCACAATTTTTTATTATACGAATAAAAACATTTTCCCGTGGGAAATAAAGGCAAGGATAATTTAGTAAAAAAAAAAACTCAAATCGAATCGGTTCCTTTAAAAAAATTGTTTAATTTGAATAAGGTTTAATTGTTTTTTGTTTACTTGGAATACGTTTTCATTGGTTTGTTATCAGCTTGAGTCTATCTGAAGAGGCCGCTGGTTGCTAAAGGTCTAACAGGTATGGCATCTGTAAAAACCTCGTTAGAACTTCTTGAAATGGTTTCAACTGTTCATTCCATTTATTATACTTATAACACGTAATTAATTTCGGTAATTAACAATATGTTGTATGTAGATTATTAGTGCTTGAATTTGAAGAAATACAGGCACTACGTTGACCAATGAAAATGTCGAGGGGGCGGAACCCAAGATACAATTCCGCCTCTCACTGCTCCGCCTCCTTATCCAAGGTTGCAGTCGGTCTATAATGTGATTCTTCTCCAAAACGCCTATATTTGTCATTGTAGTCATTTGTCATTTATTTTAGTTGAATATGCGACTATGTTTGACTTAAAAGGACCGAATAAATACTTTAAAAATGTACTAATTTGCATTAAATACAATCACTGAATCATTATCATGCATAACAATGCCTTACAGAATATGATACATAGGAGGTATTTATGCGTAATTTAGAATATTAGAACAAGTTAAAGATGAATAAATCAATGTTAGTGGCATTAGTAAGTCGGTGGTAAACTGATGTTATTCAGAATTCATTTTATGATGTTGCACTGCCATCTGCAGGTGTGGTTTAGAAAAATCATCAGGTTACGATACTAAAAGAAGACACATTTTTAACATTCCCGAGTTCATTTTATTATGCTTAGACGTTCAGGCAATTCCATAAACAAGCTTTTCCAGTAGCACAGACATTAGAATGCTTTGATTGCAATCTTTGAGAAACATTGCGAGCTTGACTTATTAGTTACTGGTTTGCCATTGATTTATTTGTAACTACACAGAGGGGAAATGCTTTTTAAGTTGTCATCAAACTCTCTTTTTCGGGGTGTTTGAACATAATCCAAATGATTCCAAGTATTTTTGGCATCATCACAAACCGGCATTATGCATTGTGCTCTTTTTTGTTTAAAGAACATAATTTGTAATTTATTCCAGGAGGACACATGACAGGAAGGGACAGGTCAGGCTTATTTAAGTGCCCAGACTTTCAATTGAACCTGTTCATTGACAAAACCGTAATGTGTCACAGAGTTTTAGTAAATATCCAAAATAGCTAAATTAACTTGTGAACATCGACATTTGAAGAAAACATTTCAGATGTCCTAAAAGTGAAATAGCCAATTATAATTTTATGATAACATTTTTATTTAAAACAAAACCTTCATATAAATAATAGTACCATTACTTATATATCATTCACATAAACAAAACAACAATTTAAATAAGTTTTTTGCTTACAATATAATTTAATATAATATAATTTAAAACCTATACAAGTTGTAAAATTCAGTTGAAATGGCATCAGGTCGGTTTTACTATTCACCACAAGATGGCACCAAATCCCTACATCAAGGCTGACAGACAAAGAATCACAGTTCTCAAAACCGCTCGTCTAACAAATTACCCGGAAACCGCACGTTACGCTTGTTTATCGTAATAACGAGCCATTCACAATCAACGTGTGCTAAAATTATAAAGTATTTGTTGGGTTAATAATAGTAAAGAGAAACACAGTTTGCATCTCCTTAAAACAGTCACAACATACGGGATTTTCAGAGATCACACTGCATCTGGGGGGAAATACGGGCTAGTTTTGTAATTTGAGAGAAATAAACAGTCCTAACAATTAGCTGCCTCAGAGGAAGGGCTTTACTAAATTCCAACTTTGAGTGACAGGCTTAAGCTGCTCTTGTCCAGACTCTTCTTCTCTGAGCTATTTTGCTTTGTGTTGTTTGGTACACCTCTTTCTTTCTCCACAATACCAAACAGGTCAACTCCACTAGAAAATTAGTTTTTTCCTCATTTGATCTCACTTTAAATACCAAATGTCTCACTAACTGAGTGTTTCTACAATCCACTCCTAAATGAGAAAATGTCTGAGAAAACACAGCAAAAACATCAAACTGCTGCGAAGTTCAAATTATGGAGCAATTTCCACCCAAATTTAGCAAAGTGCTGGTGACACCCGATCCGCAGTATATCCCTGGGTGAGTTCAACTTCAAAGTTATTTCTCAATCCTTTTCTTGTTACCTTAATTATCTACAAATACCGTTTTTCTTAATTGAAAAGGTGACGTCGAAAAACGCCGTTTAGTTAACGTTAAAGGGAAACGTAAACATGCGTTCACCTAGGGCACTCATAACAAACTGAGTGTATGATTGTCATTATTATTGTTAAGGTACGTTTCCTTGTAAATGGAAGTTTTTAAAAAGAACTTAATTCATTTTCCCTTGTGGGGTTCTTTTGGATACCATTTTGTCTGTATTTTGGGGTTTTTGAGTTAAAAAAAATTATTCAGGCCCAAACTCTGCATGTTTTTGTGGGTTTTCTCACTGCATTTCAGGCTAGTGCCACTGTACAAAAATTCCAGGTTGATGGATGTCAACAGAAGTGTGTGGCCCCATTCTGAACCTGGTCTACTGCACATATGTTTTGCTAAATTAAATTACAACTCTGTAATCCTAATATAGTGGGAGGAGGTGTCATCATATCGGCCTTCGAACCAGCATCAATTCTTATAGGATTGACAATCACTTCCGCCATATTAGTAGTGTGATGCCACCGTTCCCAAGGTTACTCATTAAACAGAGTAATTCCCACTGATAGAAACAAAAACTAACAAAAACATTAGGGGTGTGTTTTGTTTTATTAGTAATGGTTGTTTATTTTGTATTTTTAGTACTTTGTAAATATTTAACCCCAAATTATGAAAAGTGTGACTCCTGGTGGAAACTAATAATACAAACAAAATGGCAACACCTCCTCCTGCTCTATAGGTACACTTACAGTCAGGAACTTTGTAGGATTGTAGTCATGTGTATAATTGTGCAATTTGACAAAGCCGGTGCTGATTATCATTAAAAGTTGAAACCTAGTCATGAAGAAACATGTACCAAGCTGCCAAATCTACTAAGGTGAGGTTGAGAAAGATAGCTGCTTTAGTAGATCCCCACCAGACAACGATTTCAAAGCAGACTGGGGTGTTGAGATGTTCTGTTCTTTGTTTTAAGAAGAGGACAATGTTGAGAGACGTCGACGTAGAGGTCAAAGAAACTTGTGCAAAGACAACTCTTTGATGCACAAAACTGGAACCGGGGTATAAATGGCAGCAGGCACTCTGGATCAAAATTTGTCTGTACACCGAGCTAGGGAGTGATGCAGTAATGAGTGTCTGCAGACAACGGTGAAGCATGGTAGAGGTTCTTCTAGGGTTTGGGGGCTGTATTGATGCAATTGGTGTTGGAGATTTAAGGATGTTCTAAATGCTAAGACATACTGTAGATTGTCTTTTTTGAAAAAGCATTCTTTATTTTCAGCATTTTTCCATGCCAAATTGTGACTTAAGTCACTGAAAAGTACTTTATTTAAATTTGGAAGTCCCCATATCAATGAGTAAAATGCATCAACCCCCATGTCTCTATGATTTTCCTAAGCTGAGATAGAGACATGGCATATTGGTTGCTATGGTAACCAGTCTGGTTGCTATGGAGGTGTCAGTGACATAAGGTTGTAATCTACTTTCCATTTAGAATAATATAAAGCAACCCCCATTTCTTTACTGTGTTCCGTTTAGAAGATATTTGACATTGAAAGTTATGTCAAAAGTGGGTGTGGCTTAATGAATTTATGTTTATTCACAAGCAATGATTGGCTGGATATGTGATTTGCTTCCTTAATTCTAGTATGACTTTCCAGTGTCAATCAATTACAGAAGCTCTTTCACAATAGGATTCATGCTCCATTCATTTCAATGGGCCATTGAAAGTCAATGAGACACCTTTGACCTACTTATTAGTAATCAACTGCACCTGCTGAAGTTTCAACTGTCAGATTTTCAAACGATGGCAAATCTGCTGGAGAGAGTCCGATTACCATGCCTCAAACAAATAAAGATTATAGAAGAACCGTAAGACATATCGAAATGATTCTTTCTTTGTCAGAAGCAGAAGACCCTAACGAAGAGAATGCTTTTGTGAAGGTTTGATCAGAAATAAAAAAATTATGGCGAGCTACAAATAGCCTTCATTTGATTCTGGGCAACTGCTCATTTCTGAGAAATCCATACCTCCAAACAAATAAAGATTACGAAAGAAGGACAAGACACATTAAAATATTTCCTATACTGTTACAATCACAAGACTTTAAGAAGAGAATGGTGTAAATTTTGTGAAGCTGTGATAAAGTTTGAATGATTTACGGCGAGTTAGAAATAGCCTGCCATTGAGATTTTAAACAGAATCCACCAGAATTTTTGAATGGAGGTGAATGGAGCAATTATGTGCACTCCTTGTGGTTTAGGCCACCTGGAGTAAAAACCGTGTGTTTTTTTTAAAATGAAAACAGCACCAACTGAAAGAGGACAAAAATCTCTACCATTTAGATATAAAATGTGTGTGTAAAGGTTAATTTTTAGTTGATAGTATCAACAAGAATGAGCTTGCTCAAAGTTAGAGTGGGCGATGACATCACCACTCTAGGGCCCCCACAGTGAATGACTTGGGCCGAATTTCGCGATTTTTACGGTTTTTACAAGCCAACATAATAATCAATTTTGACCCAAATACCAATTATGTAATTGTATAGTTCGAACATCTATTTTGTTGTCGTTTAAAAATGGTCATACATACATACATACATACATACATACATAGGGATAATATATGTATAGTATGGTGGGATATACTATATGTAGGATATAGTATAGTGGTGATGCTGCCGTCCTTCACATGGGAGACCGAGGTTCGAATCCTGGAATAAAATAAAAAGCATAAAATAAATGTATTTTAAATAACTAGTTCAAATTATATTTGAACAATATAATTATAATATAAACACACAAACCAATCCAAGGATAGTATAGTGGTAGCGCTGCTGTCCTTCACATGGGAGACTGGGGTTCGAATCCTGGTTGGGACATACGACAACACGAATGCTATGGCAAGCATTTTGGTTTCGTTTAAAAATGGTCATACATATAAGTATAGTGGGAATATATGTATAGTATGGTTGGATATACCATACGTAGGATAGTACAGTGGTAATGCTGCTGTCCTTCACATGGGAGACCGAGGTTCGAATCCTACGACATGACAACACAAATGCTACGGCAAGGGGGAGCCGTAGGTGAGTGGGCAGGGGGCAGTGGGCAGGGGGCCATATAATTATATATGAATATAATTATTAAAATAATTATTAAGCAACAATAAAATGCTTGCCACAGCATTCGTGTTATCGTATGTCTCAACCAGGATTCGAACCCCGGTCTCCCATGTGAAGGACGACAGCAAAACAAGTGCACTATATCCTACATTTAGAAAATCCCACCATACTATACATATATTACCACTATATGTACGACCATTTTAAGCAACAATAAAATGCTTGCCATAGCATGCATGTTGTCGTATGCCGCATCCAGGATTCGAACCCCGGTCTCCCATGTGAAGGACAGCAGCATTACCACTATACCATATCCTACATATAGTATATCCCACCATACTATACATATATTACCACTACACATATATGTATGAACATTTTTAAACGACACCAAAAGGCTTACCATAGCATTCATGTTGCCATATGCCGCATCCAGGACTCGAACCCCGGTCTCCCATGTGAAGGACGGCAGCATCACCACTATACCATATCCTACATATAGTATATCCCACCATACTATACATATATTACCACTACACTTATATGTATGACCATTTTTAAACGACACCAAAAGGCTTACCATAGCATTCATGTTGTCGTATGCCCCATCCAGGACTCGAACCCCGGTCTCCCATGTGAAGGATAGCAGCATTACCACTATACCATATCCTACATATAGTATATCCCACCATACTATACATATATTACCACTATACTTATATGTATGACCATTTTTAAACGACACCAAAAGGCTTACCATAGCATTCATGTTGTCATATGCCCCATCCAGGATTCGAACCCCAGTCTCCCATATGAAGGACGGCGGCTTTACCACTATACTATATCCTACATATAGTATGCCAAGACATCCAAACCAATCCAAGGATAGTATAGTGGTAGCGCTGCCGTCCTTCACATGGGAATGATTGGCTGGATTAGTTATATGCATCCTCAATGTTGCTATGACTCTCCATTGTGAACCAATTACAAAAGCTCTTTTACAATAGGATCATTTGGGAATTAATTGCCCCATTGAAATGAATGGGAGACCATCTCTATGGCCCATTGGCTACGCCAATCAAATTTCGTTATTCAAATTAGGTAATTAAGCAGCTGCCTCCAACTGCCACTTTTTGAATCGAGGAGACATTTCTCAGTTTTGACTAGGCCTAAACAATTAAACATTATAGAAGAACCGTAAGACATATCGAGATGATTCTTTCTTTGTGAGAAGCAGAAGACCTCAAAACCTAATAAAATCAAATAATATTTCATACTTCTCAAAAACGGAAGTTGGGGTCCACTGTTACAACACTGGGAATGAGAAGGCACCAAATTAAGCCCTTGCGCACCTAGTCTTGCTGGGTAGAATATATGGTATTTTTGATGAGTCGTTATGTAATTAAATTGTGTATCTAATTTAAATATTCTTTTGGAAACTTTTTAACAGTTAATTTGAATATTTTCCGAAATTTTTAAACATAGTTTTTAGTTGCTGTCATTTTATGTGGCCATAGAAGCTCATGCTGATGAATTAATATTAGGTTTATCAGATTTTTTTTCTCACAATTTTAACTCCCCAATCTTTAGGTGCTTGGGTTACTACATTCTAGGTGGAAAACTCTTTTCCTTTTTAAGACTTTTTTGTCTGGAATTGGATGAACTGGACACTCAGGTCAGAGTACTCAACAAAAATTGACTGTTTGGCTTCAAACACTATTGGTTAACGAAGTTTACCCGGTAAAAATGGCATTAATTGATAAAAATGTTAAAAATGTATTTACTGAAGGTAGAGCTCTGCTTCATATAAACTTTTGAGCAAAACCGGTGTCCAATAGCCCCTTTTAAAACCAATCTTAAGTCAAAAAAAGATGAATGACAGATGTGCTCTTCCAAACACTGGCTCGCTCATTGTTAGTCAAATTTCTTTGTTCAGAATTGAATTAAACACTAGGGTTAGATAACAAAAAAAAAATAATAATAATAATAATAATCTGTTTGGTATCAAACATAATAAGACAGATGTGTTCTTCCGAACACTGGCTCACTCCTTGTTAACCACCTTGTTTCTGAATAGGCTCTGATTAGAAGTCAATCAAATGTTTTTGTAGCTGAACGACAAAACAGAGCATCTTCTTATTCATCACAGCTGTGACTTAGTTTTAGTGTAACATTTTGTGTCCTGAAACCTTCTCTGTGGCTTTATTGGTTAATAAAGGATCCAGTTTGTTTTTGGTTTCTGAGTTAACTTCCGATGGACCCCTTTCATGTGGGTTTTTTTTGAGATTTGCTGTAATTCTTACCATTCCTATTTATGTAATTAATACCGTCACAAATATCATCCAGGACTCTTCCTGGTTTGAATGAAATGTCTCCGATAAACGTTTAAGTCCATTATGCTTTCTTAGCTCCGCCCCTCTGTTTCTGTTTCCGCAGGTGCGCCTCGATCTCATGGCGAAAGAGTAGCATACCCAGCTGGCCGTGTGAGGCCTCATTCATAGCTTTGGACTGCATACACATCTTATACTGATCTGGGAGCAGCTCATCAGCGCAATGTTTCTCGTGCCAGAGGTGGAAGAGGCCGCGGGATGGGGCTCGAACCACCATCAGGTTACTGTGCAGGTACTTCCTGTAGAGGTGCACATCCTCCCCGCCCCAGCCTTTGATGTCCACGTCGAATCCACCTGTTGGTAAAACAGACACCGAAGTGAGAGGGGCAGACTGGAAAATTGTATCTTTTTCAAAAGGAGATTAAGAATGTGGTTTTTGGATGAATACTATTATTTCACCACTAGAGGTCGCATTTCTTCAACAAACAGCAACCATCTTTAACAATTGTGGCGATGTCAAGATTGGAACTTTAGATGTGACTTACTGAGTTGACACCAAACTGAAAAACTGTGGGTTCTGTTTGTCTTTATACCATCTTTAGAAGAAAATTTCTGCGTGAAATAAAATAGTTTCTTGATAAGCAAACTCTGACTTCTTTTCTTTACATAATTTACATTGTTTTGACTTTGTTCTTTCTTTTTGGGGGGATTTATGATTTTATTTTGTCTCAACTCTTTTGATCTTTGCTATAAATTCTATTTTTTTTTGTGGAAAATGTCAGGTTTGTTGTGGAATTTTAATGTAATTGTAATGAAACAATATTTGTTAACAAATAATCATTAGAGCAAATTGAAAAGTGCTAAAAAAAACCTCAAAAAGATTCAGCTATCCAGTATGAAGAACAAGATTTCTTCCTTGGTTATTAAACGAATGCTATGGATTGCCGGCCTTCTGTGCAGCTGTATAAATGAATATAAACTCTCATCATTCATGCAAATGAAAGGCAACGGCTGCCCTGGAGGACGTTTACCAATGTTGATGAAATCTGATCTGTACTGGCAGGTCATCCCAAATCCAAAGTCCCTCCAGAAGCCAGTGTCTTTCTTCAAGATCTGTCAAAGATACAATTCAAACAGATCAAATCTTTACAGGCTTTTTGACCATCTGTTTACAAAATCAATCGTAAATAATTGTATTGCCACAACACGGATCGGTGAATCTTGGTTTGGAGGTGTCAAGGAGAAGGGTTCATGTGTGAGGCATTAAGCCAAATCGAAAGGTTTTGGGGGTTTATGTTTTTCAAAGTAAATCAGAATGTTTTGGCACACCGTGAAATTTTGGCCAACGGTATACTCCCAAATTAGTGGGAATATTTGGGGGATAGCCCCTTCCTGTTTGAACGTGGCAAGTGGTAATGTGTAATGATGTGACTGAATGGCGGTAACGGATGAGCAACGTCATTTGGCAACATTTATTGCTGGTTTAAGTCAGTCATTAGATTATTGTGTTCTTTATATAGACAAACAATGTAATAATCAATTTAGAAACAAAAAAAGCTAATTTCTTTATAATCTTAATTTAAAGCAATTGTTGCGTCTAAAGGAAAAAGTGCAAAAACAGCAACAGACCAAAAAAATATATATTTTATATACATATTTTTCTAAATACAGAGATGTCCTAGCTATCATTTACAGTAAAATTTACAGTAAAAACTAAATACTTTTTATAAAATGTAATAATTTTTTGTTAGATTATTATCCCCAACACCAAAAATCTCAATGTAAACTAGCATAGCAGTAATGTTAAAAATAAGATTTTTTTTCTTGACGGATGCAACAAAATGAGTCTTTTATTATGTAAAATATTCAAAAAGTACAACATGAATATAAAGTTGTATTTTCTTGTTTTTCTATGATTCTAGTTTCCTTTCCTCATAAATTAAAAAAATATATATGTTTTTTTAATCAATCTCAAGGATGAAGCATCTGAACCTCACCAGCTGCTGTTCCACTGGTGGGATGTGATCATGGCTGCCATAGATCACGGCTGGGTTGTACTGGCTGAAGAGCACTGGGTAAAACACTTTCTTTCCTGACACAGAGAGAAAGAGAGACATGTGTTTAAGCGACCGGTTCATTTACCAAATGAACTCACCCAAAGATGGACATGCAGAGATTTGAGCAGCGTATGTCAAATCTTTCCCCAGAGATTCTCTGCAGTTGCTCGTGTTTTATTAACGCAACATTCAGGATGTGAATCAGCTGATTCCTCAAATCCCAAAGGTGCTCTATTAGATTTTCTCCATTAGATCAGGCCACAGTGAAGGTCACTGAGTTTAGAGAACACACGGCTATTGCTAGGAACCAGTTTGAGATGTTTTGTGAATGGCTGTAGGTCAAAATGGGAAGACCACGAAAGTTTAGGGTTTTGTTACTAAAAATAAAATCTAATTGTAAAATGTAAATCTTTTCCATCTTTCTCTGAGTATTGTAATTTGCATCATATAAATAATCCATATTTTTAGAATATACTTTGAGTTGTGTTAATACTGATGGTCAATCGCGCCACAACTGCAATAAACTACAGAAATATTCTTTTTTTAAATATACATTATATATATATATTTTTTTTCTACACATATATAAATGTTTCTAAATACAGAAAAGTTCAAGCTGTATTCAAAATGCAGAAAAGATGCTCAGAGGTTACAGTAAAGAGTGTTTTGCTTTGAGTGTTTCATAACTGAGTAATTTATAAACTAAACATGCCATGAACATAAAAAAAACAATATTACAATCAAATAAATCCATACATAAAAAACGTTTTTTGTAGTGTTTTTTGCTATTTTTTTAGTGCAGCAGAAATGTTTTGAGAATGTTTATAGATGCATTAATAAATAGTCAAGGAAGAATTCATGTTTTACAGTAAATGCTGTGCACCCGCTGCTGTTTTTATTATTATTTATTATTATTAGCGTTTTTGCAGTTTTCTGCCACCCGCTTCAGGAAGAGAAAAGCTTTCAACTCGAACTTCTCCCGTTTCATGTTGAAAATTTAATTATTCCTCTATCTACTGATTTACAGGTATTTAAAAACTGATATGCAAATAAGACTGTCTGCACGACCAATGGCTTTAAAGGGTTAAAATCCAACTGAAATGAGACCTATAAGCATACCTTCCCATTTGATCAAAGAACGAAAGACAATCTTGTGTCAGTGAAAGACATTAAACAGATCAAAAGATTGGTATATAAAAAAGTGATGAGCACATCATTCAAAATGATCATGTGACTTTTATAATGTCTCACCTGGCTGTGCATTGAGACGGCATGTATTGAGGAATTCTGCTGTAAAAAATATGTCTACGTCGCAGAAGAAGAGCAGCACGTTTCCTCCCTTCCAGGCCCGGGCGCCTACATCCAGGCCTCGGCCCCGAGAAAACTCCTCGTTCAGCTGAATAAGTGTGAAGTTTCGAAAGTTCAGCTCCCTGCAACACAAACACTCTTTACTTCTTAAATATTTCAATTAAAATGTCACACTTGCATAATTTTCAGTTCAGACAAGCTGAGGAAACCAGTGCAAGCAACTGGGTGAGGACTAAAAACCACTACATGACTTGAGTATAAATTAATTTTGAAATAAATAAAGCACCTGAAAAGAAATGTCAATAAATTAATTTAAATATGTGTATGAATAAATCCATAAATACATTAAACAAATAAATGCTTGAAATAAAAAATATACAAGTATTTACATTCATTTATTTCTGTATTGCATTCTGTATTTCCATATGCTAATTATGTGGGCGGTCCTAACACCAGTCTAAGCAGGATAAGGTTTTAGAAGAATCGATAGAACATTCTCGGTGTTCATGGTTGAACTGTGGGTTAGTGTTGGAGAGGAAGCACTTTGTAAGTAGACATCAAGAACACATTATCAAAAGTATTGAAATGTTTCATATAAAAAGCACAGATGTAGCCGTCCCATGCTTTTATTAGCCACTATTAAGCCAGACCGTCAACATCACCTAATTCTTGTGAGCCTATTAACACGCAGAAACATTCTGTAGCACCTCAATGTTTTATAACGCGGCACAAATAGCTTCACATCCAAACATTGTTCACATTCCGGAGGAAAACATGCACAAGGACCACTGCTCGGTGCAGATTTAGAGCAGTGGTAAACAACATTTGCCTGAGGTCTACTAGTGGCATGCGTGTGATTGTTTTTGAGATAATAATGAATTACAACGGTACCAGCGATGGATATCAAAACATAATGAGCGTATGCATTCACCCTTCCTGTTTGCCACACCATGTGATTATTTCCAGTCTGGAAACAAATGTGTTAGCAAGTAACAAAAGGTTCAAAAACAGCTCCTAGCATGTCTCATCATTACAGCTAATTCAATCAGTGGTTTCAACTACAATTTTCATGACATCATCAATATTCAGCTGAACCAGGGCTTTAGAATTTAGTGCTACTCACATCCTCCTCTCTTCCCCTGCTCAGATGAGCACAAATTATTCATGGGCATTGATTACTCTGGCCTGCAGATACGGACATCATGTCTACCAACTTTACTCAGTGAAGGCTCATGCTAATGTTGATGCTATCGGAGGAGCACTTGTGTGCGTTGAACACTGAACATTCTTCGTTTTTTGTTCTTTTAAAATAATCTGCACTGTGCTGCCATGTCTAAAAACCTTTTAACACATCAGTGGTTTCTCATGTTTGTAGTTTCCTGGTTATTCCTTACACAATGATGGAATAATTGGAAATTCCTTTATTTTGTTTGCAATGAACTGAAAAACCAAAAAGTGCTGCATCTTGTTGCATAATGCAGCTGGTGGAACAATTAAAATACAGAGTATTTTTTCAAAGCTACCTTCATTGAATGTTGAAATGTTTTTCTTAAGATGGTAAAGGAGGATAAAAAGGAGATGTTTTGTTGCCAAGTGTTGAAAAAGATGAGCAAGCCAGTGTTCAGATTTAATTGGCACATTTGTCATCTCCATTTGACCAAAGATCAAACAGAAAACCAAGTACAAATGGAAGATGTTTTGTTGCCAAGTGGTGAAAAAGAAAACGAAAGTTTTTTTTTTTGCAGAGGAGCGAGCCAGTGTCTGTAAGAGCACTTTTGTTTGGCACAATTGTCATCTCCATTTGGGCAAAGATCTAACAGAAAACCTGTTATAAATGGAAGGGGATGTTCTGTTACCATGTGTTGAAAAAGAAAACGTACGTTTTGTTTTGCAGAGGAGCGAGCCAGTGTTTTGAAGAGCATATTTGATGGGCACATTTGTCATCTTCATTTGACCGAAGACAGTTATAAATGGAAGATGTTCTGTTGGCAAGTGTTAAAAAAAAGGTAAAGTTGTTCTTTTTTTACAGAGGAGTGAGCCAGTGTTTGGAAGAGCTCATCTGATTGGCACATTTGTCATCTCCATTTGACCAAAGATCTAATGGAAAAAATGTTATAAATATAAGAAGATGTTCTGTTACCATGTGTTGAAAAAGAAAACGTAAGGTTTTTTTTTGTTTTTTTTTGCAGAGGAGCGAGCCAGTGTGTGGAAGAGCATATTTGATGGGCTCATTTGTCATCTTCATTTGACTAAAGACTTAATGGTAAACGGGTATAAATGGAAGGAGATATTCTGTTCCCAAGTGTTGAAAAAGAAAACATAAAGTTGTTTTGTTTTTTTACAGAGGAGTGAGCCAGTGTTTGGAAGAGCTCATTTGATTGGCACATTTTTCATTTGACCAAAGACTTAATAAAAAACCAGGTATGAGTGTGAGCGTGTACGAAATGTGAGTGTGATTGAGAAAGAGAGAGCAACAGAGAAAAAGAGAGTAACAGTGTCTATATGTGCATCTGGAAATGAGGCCATTCAGCCATACATTCAGCTCATTTAACTCAACAAACTCTGTTTGGCTTCAAACACTACTGATTAATGGAGTTTACCATGTAAAATTGGCAAGTCTCTTTCCTGTACTAATCCTCTTCAGAAGTACTGTGTGTTTGGGAACAGCCTTGTTATGCATGAATGAACCAGAAACCACTGTCAGGTCATGTTTAAACATTTCTGCTTAAACAGTGAATCCAATTTCTTCCTCTGGATTGAGAGATGTCTAATCCTCTGCAATGCAGGGAGCCGTCCAGCATGACCCTGGATGGATTCCAGACAATCAACTGCTCTGTTGACTTCATCAGCCTCCGAGTAGGATCTGAGGTGACCCTTTATTCTCACGCAGCATGGCCGGAGGTCAAGTTCACTGCAGTCCAAATGGGCAGATTCAGTGACCTCCACTGGCTCATCAGGAGACTGCTGCCGAGGATTGATTGAGTCAATAATGATTTAATTAAGTTAGGCGTACAACACTGTAAAATGTATGAATATATTCAGACAGCATAGCAGCAGCAACAACAAAAAAGTTCCTTGTTTGGAGGACGTCTTGGCAAAGATGTTACTCAAAGGAACTTGTGACACCCCTCAGGTTCCTTTTCTTGTAACCATCAGCCTTATCTTCGACTTACACACATGCCATACCTCGATACGTTCTCCAATATTCCTTTGACCTCATTCATCTGGTCCTTGCCGAAGTAAACGACTGTAAGGTGCACGCGGCCGTCCTGCTTCACACACACCTCTCTGTAGAAACACACACATGAACACACCTGAGGTCAGCAAACATGTGCAGCTGCACCACGAGCGCAAAAGAAAAATACTGAGTTATTTTTAATGATGAAACAAGAAAGGAGTAGTTTTATAAAACCTCCACTTCCCTATATTGTGTCTTTCTTCACTTTTAATGATTCAAAGACACATATTTCGCTGTGCTTTATATCATGTACTGTTTACGTTGTTAATAAGTGAGTATCTAAAGGATTTAAAGCATTGTTGATTGAGTAGAAAACTCCAAAAAAATAAACACCCAAAGCAGACAAACACAGCTGTTATCAGCATTTCTTTTCCCTACGGTGGCGTCTTTCATTAATAATATTAGTTCTGCTTCAAAGAACAATAGGATTTTCCAACTCTTTCCCATTGGGCATTACTAAAGAATGTGAAAACAAGCTCCACCCCCTTTCCAGTAGCAACAGTGCTAGGTTAGCTTTAACTGGGTAACAATTTTCAATTGATTAATTTGAGGCTTACTTAGCGCAAGTACCATCATCAAATGCCATTGGATTATAATGATGATGGTGTAATAGTTGGGCGTGGCTTCAAGACTCCGCCTTCTTTGATGTAAATATTAAGCTCAGATCTCCACATTGTTTTTTTTATTATCCTGATTGGCACAATGTAATTTTTCATAGATATTTTTGAGAATAAATGTTTATTATGCAACATTTCACCACTAGAGATCACTAGAGATGTTGATGTACGTCATCAGCCATGGACGGGGGCCTCTCACGATTTATAGCAATGATGACGACATGGAAGCATGGTACTAGAAAAGATGGAGCATGTGATGCAAGAGCAAACCTAAACCCAAACATTGTACATATTCTACCTTTTTAAATGTGTGTACTTGGACCTTTATTTTGTTATACCACTACAAAAAAAACATCAACAAATGTGACTAGGAAGGGCTGCATCAAAAAGAAGTATGTACTAACTTTGATTGAATTTAATAAATCCCGGAATGCATTTTCAAGAGCTCATGCATGAAACGCCCAGAGCTTCAATAACACTGACTTCCAGTTTGAGAGACGCATGTCATGTTTCAGACTGACAAGACAAGCCTGCGGGACTCGACAAGACTAACATGGAGAGACTGAAGCGCTAGTGTGAAATTCTGGATCTGAAGCCGTCACATTCTGTAGAAAGAGTGCGAATGCTTTCAGAAAGGGCTGAACAAGAGTCTTACACCCTACAAACAATTGAGATCTGAAATGTTTATGGCTTTTCGGGTTGCATTGTAAATATTAAATGAGATGGAGACTGATTATTAAAGCAAAAGATAAGTGAACGGTAGGATACACTGGTCTTTGATTCACATTTATGATCAATGGAAGCAAAACAAGCTCTATTCTGAAAGGCTCCTGGCTGGCTTCAAACAGGGAGTCTTCAAAAGGAATGCAGCAGTGCTACCACAGGGAATATTTCATGAATAAGCACAAACTTCTAAGATCGCTCTAAAAACTGAAACTGCAATTCCACAATTGGCCACTTGAGGTGGTTCCCAGAAGTGAACAGACCGCCACTGACACCCATGATAAAAAAGCTGGTCCAAACTGTTCATTGGTTTAACTAATTTTGACACCTCTGTGCAGTGAATTTGCTTCAATTGTATAAGAATAACACTTTCAGCTTCTTTGGAGTCTTTTACTGCTTTTACATCTTACTTTGTCCAGTCCGTGGCAGGCTATTCCCAATCTAAAAGCCTCTACAGACTGATTTGTATTTAGATTCGCACCAATCATTGGGTGGCTTATCTTATTGTCTTACATTGTCTTAATGTAGTTAGTGAAGTAACACAAGGTTTTAATGGTATTTTACTAAAATGAGTCAAAAAAAGATTCGTTCATTTTGCTGAATGCGACTCAAAGATCCGAATTGGTAAATCCCATCACTGTTTCACACTTTGGTTTGGTTGGATCAAACCGGATTGGAAATCATTTCATTTTCAGGTACTGGTAGAATAAGTTTGTTGTTTGTCGGTGATATTCCATAAATGCACATTGCATTTACATGGAATACAAGTAAAAAGCGTCCTCTAGCTGTATTATCTGCAGGAAGTTTCCCATGGCAGCGGAGATTTGGAGAAATACGTTTTTATTTAATATTATTTTAACCAGAATATCTGCCTATTTGTATAAGGTATGACACTGATTTTTTTTTAATGAATAGTCAACAGATGCTGGTTATTTTAAAGCTGTGTGTGGTTTCACAATGCACTTGATGAACGGGGATGAGAATATGGATAGAGGATTCTCTATATTTATATAGAGAATCCTCTATATTTCCTGTATATCCTCTATATTTTTCATGAAACATTCAAGAATAATCGCTGGGAGAACACACCCTATCTACAGACTCGTCGAGCGTCCTTTTGCCACTTCAGATTAGTTTGATGGCTCTGTTGGCATCAGGCTCATTCTGTGTGTGAGCGTATCCCACAATCCCATCGTTTGTCCGCTCCTGCCTCTCAAAGCAGAATGAGGTCAAAGTGTTTGCTTGACATTTGTTCAAAAACTCTTTAAGCACTGCTCGCAGACTCTAATTAAAAAGCAGTAATTAGATGTAAAAGAGCCGAGAAAGACAGATGGAGAGCTACAAAGCCATTTTTTAAACTGAAGGTGAAGGTTCTCACAGACGATATGTCACCTGAAGTTCTGCATGAACTGTCGAAACTTGTCGGCTCTTTGGGACAGTGGCAGCACGATGTTGATGGGCATGTTGGTGGTCTCCAGCATCTCATTCTTCAACTTCATCAGGGGTCCGAAAGGCCGGAAGAGCAGTAGTTGCCGGAACTGGTGTTTGTGCTCAGCACGGAAGCTCAGTTCATACAGAGAGCCCTTGTCCTTCTCCGTACGCACCAAACCTGCAGCCGCCACAGCAACACGGACAACAGTGAGATGCTGCCATCAAAAATAACGTCAAGGCAAACACACAAATGCACAGAAACATCCATAAACATGTAGAAGGTAACTTTGAAGATTTGTCTCAAATATTTGGAAGATAAATGGCTTCATTAATGGAAAATTTCCTGGCTTACTTTTAGTCTATTGTAGAAAATGCATGAATTAAAGATGAATATTGTTAGTTATACAGCGACATGAAATGATCAGCTCATAAATGTAATTTTTTTTTTAAATAACACCAAAAAGGCAAATTTGGCTGCACTTGTAGGTACTAGAACTACTGCAAAAGTTCACCATATTACAGTCAGTCCCAAAAGGTAAATAGCCTGGGTGTGTATTTCAAATATTTTATCTTTAGGAACTCTGTTTATTCTCTGAATATTCATAAAATTCGTTGTTTACAAACCTTGTCAAGACCCTAGCAAATGCACTCAATGGCCACTTTACTAGATACACCTGTATTTTAAAATCTTTTATTTTTTGGAACTCTGTGAGACCAATATGATGCTAGAATATTAATACAATATTTTGTCAATAGCAAAATACACTTACTGGCCACTTTATTAGGTACACCTGTTCAATTGCTTGTGTACACAAATTTTTAATCAGCCAATCACATGGCAGCAACTCCTTAGACAAAGACAATACGTAGCTTGAGAATGGGGACAAAATGTGAACTACTGGGATTTTCAGGCAAAGGTAGCGCTGTGATCGGGCCTAAAAAAATATAGCCAAGCCTCGACCCGGATTTCATTTACGGTATGGCCTGGCGACATTGAGCTTTTCAGAATTACCGAGTTATATATCTTCTTACAAAAGGTAATCTCCAGAAACGAGTCTTATTTCACCGCATCTGCTTCCATTTTCGTCCAACTTCTAAGCAGTTCTGAACCCAAAAGGGGTCCAAACTGGTACTAGCAAAGGTGTACCTAATAAAGTGGCCGGTGAGTGTAAATTTTATTGTTACTTGATCAATTGGAGTGATATCAAAAAATCTGTTCAGTTTGAATGCGCTCATCTTCTTTTCTTCACATGGCCAACTTTCCGAGTTGTAAAAATATGATTTAAAGGAATCATCTGGGCAGATGTGGAGATTGCAGGCACCAGCTCATTCGAGGTTTGGGCATCATCCCTTTTAATAAAAGCATGTGGAATGTGGTCACGCATGGCCAATGTGCTTTCGGGATTACATTCTCTTCTTTCATTATCCTGAAAATTATCCAGAGGCTTTTCCCTTCTTTTTTGCTCCGTATCCGTGTTGAACATCAACACTCATGCTTAGAGTGAGGAACCAACAAAAGGGAGATCTTCAAAGTTTCACAGCTCATTAGCTTTGGATGCTTCGAGTGGAAACACTATATGGTGATTTGTAACGGCAAATATGTGGATCCAATGAACACATTTTGTGGGAAGCTTCCATTGCCCTCCCGGGCCGTTTAAAATGTTTGTGTGTGGCGAGAAAGTCTAGTTTTCTGGTTGGTTGCTAGGCAAACGTTTCTGTTGCTAGGGTTTTTGATTTTATAGTTAACTCCGTGTGAAGTTGCTTGGGTAATTATGTACAATTAAAAATATGTTTTCCAGGGCTGGTTTCTGAGCAAATATGCAGTTACCAAGGATATGTAGAGCATTGGTATTCCTTTAAGGCTGTTGAGATACTGTAGCTATCAGCTTTATGATTTGGAAATCAAGGAGGTAGTTAGTTGCTAGGGTGTACTGAGTTGTTGCTAGCACGCTGTGGGTAAGACAGATGATATTTATATATTTCATAATTTCCTTGTTATGGTTGGTAAGGTTATTAGAAATTTTTGCTTATCTAGATATCTAAATTCTTATGACCCACCAACATCACCTGCAGTCCGCTAAAGTAGGCTAAGGGCTGGTTAGTACGAGGATGGGAGACAGCATGGGAAAACCATCTTTGAAATGGGAAAACCATCACTACATCAAGGGTCCCGTGCCTTGATGCAGTGATATTGAACACGGTTCCATCCTTCGGATAGATAGAGAACACAGGTACTGGATAATCTGAAGTTTTCCTTGAGGCAAAAATAGATTATTTCTTGTTTTCTGTTTTTTTTGAGGGCCAAATATGTAATGTAATTGTAAACGACAATGTAATGGAGGTTGTGATAGGGTTTCTCCTTGATAAACGCTTCTTCAAACGCTTTGCATGGTTCATGTCAGGTAAAGCAGATATTTTCTATTCTAAGTGGCACCATAGCTATAGTTCTGTGCATTTATTCTAGATTAGGGGCAACTATTGACTATTTGTATGCTGATTTCTTTCCTTTTCACACCACACTGACTGCTCTGGTTGATCAAAAATCAGTAGAATGACTCCATGACTGTCCCCATGAGGGAATGAGTGAGATTATTCAAAAATAGCACATGAAGGTTTCAGCACTGCTTGGTTCTAGTATCTCAGTTCCAAGTGCTGCATGGGAACCAAACAATCTGTGCAGTGACATGATTGATTCATTTCCTGTAAAGTCTTCAATACGTGGGATGCACAACTCTCAATGAAGGAAATGGCATAGAGGACGCTGCTCTGAAGATACGGTGTTCATTTCCTTGTAGGAAATCCTGGCCGTAGCATGTTAGCATGCTACTCCTATTGTTTTCCTCTGATTTTGCTCTTCTGATGAACAAAACTAAACCACTGGCATGCATACATTTTGGATTCATAGCCTTCTACTATTAATTTTAACCTCTGCCTCTTCATTTTGAAAAAAGTGCGACTGTGCTTGAACCACATTGAGGCATGTTTCTGTAGCTGAGGCAGCTTCAGGCACTGAAGCAAAAATGTCAAGTTTTTGGTCAAGTGGGGTTTTAAAACAAAATTAAGCTTTTCAGACAAGATTGATGCACAATGGAGTTCATGTTTTAATTGTCTGCAAAAACAAGAGCAAATTAAAGCTGCAAGCAGTAATCAAAGAGCTTTAGATCATCTTTAGCCATGTTTTTGGTCATAATGTGTTTTTAATTAATGAAACATTCAAAGAATAATAAGGACAAAACAAAAGGATCAGGTCAAAACATGACACTTTGAATGAGAATGACCAGTGTTTTCATTATTGTATTGGACAACATTCTTATAAAAAATGTCAAGTAGTATCTATTAATTAACCGTGTATTTCCTATGGCCACCTGGTGGCGCTATAACTAATACGGTAGGTTGCTATATTGAAGAGTTTAGGCATGGTTTCCTGACACATCCACCAAGTTTGATCCAAATCTGACATTGTATGACATAGTTATAAAAACTTTTCTACAGCCACAGTACGCACATTATTTGACAAAGCCATAAAAGTGTCGCAATTTCACATCAATTTCAAGATAAGACTGATGGAGTTGGATATGAACAGATGCAATCTCTAAAAGGTGTTTGTCAAAGTGACAGAAGCAAAAGTGGCCATTTTTAGAGATGTTTGCTAAAAAAACGACTTCCTGTTGAGTTTGGGAACGCAATCTATATTTCTTATTCTTATTTTTAACCCTACAAACAATAATACTCTAGGCAATTGCAATAGGATTGTAGGCAACTTTGGTGCTTGAGCCCTAAATACGTGATGTTTGCACATGTATTAAAAGTGAATCCAAACCTTAATTTGATTGATTATCTGTTTAAAATGAAAACTAGGTGGTTTTATTTTAGTTCAATCGATGAAACTTGAAATTGAACCAAGAAGCAAGTAGAAGTAAATGGCTCAACTATTCCGCTCACCTTCGATAAAGTCAGACGGTGTATAGACTTTACTGCTTTTGGTTTTTTCTCCTCCATAATTTGGTGCATTCAGTGCATTCAGTGCACTCTCTATAACCTCTGCCAGCTCATCCCTGCGGTCCTTCCTCACTGGCTTCTCCTCTGGATGACGAGTCAATCCCGTTTCCAGCTGATAGATGCGCTGCAAGGTAAAACTCTCAAAGGGCACCACAGCATACTCGCTCGGGAGTCTCACCCCTGTATGTACCTCCGAACGGCTCAGCTGGCTGCGCAGAAACTCCTGCAGGTCATTGTGACTGCGCTCTTCAACCACAACATCCCCGGTCCCTTTCCTCCTTGCCTTCTCCAGAGAGTCCTGCATGCCCTTCAGCTGTTCACTTCGTTCCTGGAGAGCCTCTTTAAGTTGAGCTATCTGTTTCTTCAAGCTGGCAATGTGCTGCCTGTGTTCCTCCTCTCGCTCTTGTAGCAAAGCCTGGAACCCTTCTCGTCCGCCAAGGCCAACTGGGTTAACTCCAACCCCTCCTGGTCTGCTTGGCCCTCCTGCAAAAGCCATGCCTCCAGCCCTGGCCAGAGTTTGCCCAGCAATGGGTTCATCAGTC
The DNA here is from genome assembly GCA_007224835.1 of Danionella cerebrum. NCBI lineage: Eukaryota > Metazoa > Chordata > Actinopteri > Cypriniformes > Danionidae > Danionella > Danionella cerebrum. The sequence continues at coordinate 214,075 of SRMA01026936.1, read as the reverse complement.
TGATTACTGCAAGTGATGACATAAAGCAAGGAAAGACAACAGCAAGCCACCACCAACAAGATCCCTACACGAGAGAGCCAGCCAAGGAGACTCCTGCGCAGCATCACAAGCGACAACTTCAACAACCTGACGGGAAGGTGGATGCAGTTCAGGAAGGTGAAGACCACAAAGTAAGTTTTGTTCAAAGCTTTACTGTTGATTCTCATTTGGGGTATGTCTACTCCTCATCCGCATACCGTGTCAAGGGTCAAGTATTTCCTCTTCTTCCAATTCTCATTCTAGACTGAATCTCGCTGATTCAGTAGCAACACAGACAGATCTCCATCTGGGGAAAACTGCTCATTCTTCCTGAACCTTGGAGGCAGTATGACAGACACTTGAAAGAATGTCTGGAATGGATCCTCCATTCTACCATGCTCCCAAACATCAAAAGAGAAAACCATTCACTAAAGGAGTATACTTTGGAAATCCACGGGAGTGGTTCAACGTATAAATTTGGTGGTTGCTCATTTGCCAAATGAATCCGGCAACTTCATGTAATAGTCCATTGTTGTTGAACAGGGAACCCTCACAGTTCATCTTTGTTCGGATAGGTTTTGCTCAAGGTTCATAATGTGTTGCTTCTGATCACAGATGTATCTGGGAAAAGGGAGAGAAAAGAAAATTGAAATTATTTTTTAGAACATGACGTTAGGATACATTGTATTAGATTAGCAGAATATTAATCCTCCCCAAAAATTATGTTAAATAAATACCTAAAATTTTTTTGAAGATTAAAGAGCCCCTTTGGTGGCTTTTTGAAAATGACCTATGTGTTTCAAGCTATTGCCTTTAACAAGGAAACGTGATCTTCGAAAAACCCTACCAACGGAAATGTTTACCTAGCAACAAACCAGAAACTTTACATTTCTTGCCTACAAAATGGGTGCAGGCAGTAAAATTCTCATATATGTTGAGACTGTGGGACAAATAACTACTTTCGGGACTCAAATATTTTACTAAAAACAACAATAATGACTGAAATAAACTTACAACTAGGTTGAAATTCACACCAAAATGCTAAAATAATGGCTAAAACAAGAAATTATAACCTCTGGAAAGAGACCCTCAAGAATGAGCAACCCTGACTTTTGGTGGTAAAGGTTTAATGAGTTAAAAAAAAGACCCCAAACAGCTTAATAGTGCTCAAGCCGTCCCGCACTGGTCTCTAGCTCAGTCAATGAAAAGCGTCACAATTGATCGTCAGCTAGTACCTAATGATGTTGTAATTTAAAAAAATCTAGAATCCTACCGTCTGCGGTAGAACAGGAAGTTACATAGCAACAAGAAATTACAGTTTGCTTGAATAAAGCGGCACAGCTAGGTTCTTTCCAAGCTCTCCAGGTCCTGAGGGAGCCACAGAGATGGCTCTCTCAGAACCCTATTGTCTTCTTTTCTCAATGCAGCATTTGTTTAGCTAATAGCATCTCTAACGTTTAAGCCAAATAAAGCAGTATTTTCAGTTAATGCTTCCAAAATCTTGTTTTCAGAGTCTTGTAACTTGGGTTTTGAATTGATATCCAATAACAATATACAAATACAAGCTATTTCTACAACCTGAACACTTAAAATGAACTTTAAACTCTCAAATAAGAAAAAAAAGAGCTTCATTTTCACTACCATGAGAAGAGTTTGTGTAAGGAACCAGAGGTTGTGCTTCATTTTCTATCCTAGCTTATGGGTTCTTTTATGGTTGGATTCAAACAGAACATAGAGGACATTTGGGACTTTAACATACTTCTCCGACATAGTCAAAAAATACTTCCAAACTCTCTGCATTGTTACTGTTGAAGAACTATTAGCTGACATTCTTCACTTTACGTTCCCATCAAAATACAGGTTCATGCAAGTCCATCTTGTTAAACACACCATTTTTAAGCGACCCAAAGGTCTAAATTGAGGACCTATTCAGCCAAGCAAAGCATCATGGGATGGCTCCAAATCCAGAGAACAGTGCTGTCACTGATGTGTGAAAATAAGCGCTGTGTGTTAAAAGAAGCCTCATGGGAACACCTGACAACTTGCTCAGGGCTAGAACAGCCGCACTGTAAGATTGAGCAAACACACACTAGAGGTAGAGCATTCATAGACGTCTATTCAGATAAACACATGCATATGGTCCCAGCCGCAAACACATGAACACAGGAACACTATGTTAGCAAGTGGAAAAGCTGTGGTAGCAAAAGATGCAAGGTCAGAAAAGCACAAGACATGTAGGAATCCTGGAAAACGTGCGCCTGTGTATGAGGGCTTGTGTATGTGTTTGTGTGTGAGACTGCTGACTCACCACACAATTAGCTCTTTATAGGTTAGTGGGAGGCTTGATTTAATGAAAGGATTAGTTATGTTAGCGGTGAATACTGGACTGTATCAAGAAGGAGCGTTGGCCACATCCCAACTCAGAGAAGGTGGGTGTCTGTATTTGAGAGGCAGCTTCAGATAAATACACATACACAATTATTTAAACACTCATTTTGAACACAACACAACAGCTCACTCACTAGTCGCAGCGTTAATTTATTTAGGATTTTAAACGGTTGGTTTATCACAATTATCATTAGTTCATTTTGAGTCTTTCAATTAAAGCCTGGTTCATATGTGTTTTAATCACAGAGTCGCTCACTAAACGAGGCACTTATTGACTCACTTGCTGACTGTTTTGTTAATTGACTCACAGATTGAGTGATTTACTGATTCCCTGAACTACTTATACCGAATCTGTGACTTACTCCCAGATTCACCAAATTGCTCACTGACTTGATGACTCCCTGAATGTCTTGCTTGTCTCGCTCAATGACTAAACCGTTACTGAAATACTCACTGACTCACTAATTGAGACTGACTTGCTTATGTACTCAATTAATGACTCTCACCTACTCACCAGATCAATGAGCCTGTGAGTCACTGACATGCTGAGTCATTTACTGTTGACTTAATGCTTCACTCACAGAGTCACTAACAAACCTGCTGACTCACTGATTAGTGACTACTGGCTCACTTGTGATTTCCTATTCAACGTTCCAACTCATGCAATGAATCATGTTGATGACATTGATTCAATGTTTAGGGACTCTCTCACATACTAATTCATCTGACTCACTCACTGATCCATTGTTGAAGAGCTGACTCACTGCACATCACATACTTATTCACTAACTGACCCGCTGACTCACTTGTGATGTCATCTTCTGACTCATTTAATGAGTCACAGTGCAAACCAGTGGACTTAAAGATAATTGACTCACTGACTGATTATATGATTCACACCAAGTCACTACTGACTAGTTGACTCATTCGCTGACTCCACCACACCTTTTGAGTCACTGATTGCCTCCTTTGTTTTTCTGTATCTCACCTATTGGCTGTTAACATTGTTGACTCACTGACTGATGACTCACTTGCTGACTCTCTCACTCATGTATTGATGCTTACTGAGTCACTTGTTGACCCATTATTGCTTCTAAATCCCTAACTGACTTGCATACTTTCTATTGCTCCACCTGAAGTTAAAAGCAGATTCACTCTTTAATAAGGAGTAAGATCCAGTCATTACTTATTTCACATTATTAATGTATTCTTTCAAATCTATTTGTCCCCCTTTAAAATATAATTCTAGCTCAACATGGTTGTTGAAAATATTTCATATATGCACATCTCATTTGAGAGTGAGTAGCTTAAATGGCATCATCTGGCAAGATGTTCAAGTACACCAGCTCTCATATGACTGCCAGGATGAGCCCAGCACGAGCCTGTCAGAGATTCCTTCTGTCCACCAAGCCCACGAACTACATCCGAACCAACAGTCTGTATCGAACACATGCAAAAACACTATTGAAGAAAATGAGAAACAAAGTAGATTATAGCATTCGACTGTTACATCTTTATGAACCATTCAGTATTTTTTATGGGGTTTTTAACGTGTCCAAGTTTTTTATTTGCTCACCTTGTTCCAACAATCACTGTAACTTCCAAAGATTATTAGAAAAGCCAATTAATTTTTAGAATTTGTCTAAGGTAAAAGACTACGAATTTCCCCCTTGTCGGTTTGTGCTACAGCCACCAAACTTTGCCAAGACATCCAAACTGATCTGGCTCGGATTACTATATCTTTCAAACTGGTCCCACTAAAGAGATTTATGGAAATCGGTGAGAATGTTGGAAAATGTTCAATTGACTTAACAAGGGGTCAAACTTTGTAAAACTGTAATTCCAACTGAGAATCTCATCGTAACTACACTCATGCAGGTTGCCAGTTTGTGCAAGGGCATACCAATCATGGTACACAATTATTTAATATTTTTGTTTTTCTGCTAGTTAACATTTAAACACCAGGAAGGTCATACACCACATTATATTTTTTTGCTCTCTAAAGAAATACCTAAAGGATGTTACATTATTTTCTAAGCTTTTAGAAAACCTCACAAGCTACAGCCGAACGTTCTTTAAAACTAAAGTAAACAAGACTATAAAATTGTCCAAATTCTAACACATACAGCTTTTAACAGTATTAATAATACCAAAATGTTTTTTTTACAACTTCCTGACAAAGTGTTAGATCTTAATCAGGGAAAAAGCTCTTGTGTGTGCATGGACCAGCTGGTTTATGAACCCGGAGCATTTACATTAGTTCAATTACCTTCACAAGCTCTGATCTGCAGAGTCAGCGGCAGTTATCGGACTCTGCTGTGCAGTCAGGAAATTGTGACTTCCTTCTTGCAGTATGCCACCTCTGCAGTAAAGGTTTTATTCTGTGTTCATCACATATCAGTGAGGATGCTTGAGGTAAATTGAGTGTTCGTTTAAAAGAAAAAGACCCTCTAGCAACTGAGACGTGGGGGAAATCGAATTGTGCTGTTGACCACAATAGTTGAAATTTAAACAATTACACAATATTTTAACTTGAAAATTTACAGATTGAAATTGTACAAATGAAGATTTAAGACATACAAATACATAGGCACAGGAAAAGCAAAAAACACTGGGCCAAAATGACATGCACAAGTTCACCACCACCACCAACGGCCTTGATAGAGTTCAAACTGGACATAGCTGTCCAGACAAGAACAGTATCTGTGTTAAACCCCTCAGTGAGAAGTTTTGATAAAGTCAGGGTGAAGCTTGGACTTTGTTGACTAGGGCAAGGTAGGACGTTTCATTGGGAACAGAGGTGGCATGCCCTGATTGCTCCTCCCTAAACTTGTTTACAAAAATACTAATTAAAATATGTACATATCTCAAGACTTTGGTATCTGGGATTTTAGGTTAAAACATGTTTCAACATCAACAACATCTGCTCAACCTTTCATGGCGTGACAGCTTGAAATTGAACCCAACTGTGAGCCAAAAAAGATGCAAAGGAGAGAGCTAGAGAAGGAAAGCCCTTAACAACCCTCCTTTCACCGCAAGCAAATTCACCCTTAATCAATCCACTTCCTAAGTCTGCAGGGCATGGGTGCCTGACATGGGCTTCCTGTTGGTCTCTCATTAACTGAGACACCACCAACTGCAAACCCACATCCCCAAACGTACAGCATCCATCATCAAAGAGAAGCAGGGATTGAGGAGGAACATTAAAGGACTTCATTTGTCCCCCATAAATGGCGCTTTCCTTTAAACTGTCAGTTCTTGTATTAATAATAAATGCCTTGGATTGTGTAACTCTGTAGAATCTCAACTTGTGGTGTAAAAATATTCATCACAAATCTATCGCAATCCAAGTGCTCTGTTTACAACGATCCCCGAACCTGCTTCTCTTTTCTTCTAAACAGACAGAAGTCATCAGTGATCTTCTTGAAGAAGAACTGGATAAAATAACAAGGCTTGGATGTTCAGAAAGAGTTTACGGATGCAAACAAAGTCAAGCCCCGCTGTTTCACTGCTGCTTAGAAGAGAATATCCGGGGGAAAACTATTCCAGGTGTTGCTGTTGAGTTCATAGAAAAACCGAGAGGCTGAGGGGAAATAACATGGAAAATAGGGGAATGTCGGAAAAGGAAGAGTGCAAAGGAGTGAAAGAAAGCTGCTTTGAAGTCCTTCAGGGCCTCGGGTGACTCTCATTCCCCTTCATTATGCTGCATCTCTTCATGTGCGACTTACATCATAACTACCATATGGCTTGCCTTTTATAACAAGAAACAGTGATCACAAACCCCTTTTAAGAGAAATAAACTGACCACAAACTCTTTCTTATATGTTTACAGGATACATCAAGAAAATTAACAAACATTAGGTTTAAAAATAAAACGAGAATAAAGGAAAGAAGAGGTTTAGGTAGAGAAACTAATTTGGAGAATTGAGGTTTGACAGATAAGGGTGAAAATCAGGCATGTGAAATAATGGAAATGGTAAGTCAGGGTACATCCGTTAACTGGAATGTTTTCATGCAGTATACATATCCTCATCAGCTTCTGTAGCAGCTTAGATAAATCCTTCCAGAATCTCCACTATATTGGCAGAAATGTTTCACTCATCTGCCTTTAGATGCTCTACCCTATAGAGACTTTGCATTGTGTATGGTCATATTGGAACAGGAAGAGGCTATCCCCAAACTGTTCCCACAAAATTGGCAACTTCATTTTTTTTTATTCCAAAATCAGTGGGAAAGATGAAAAAAAAACAGCCCAACATCATGATCCCCCTCCATTAAAGTTGGTGCAAATCTGCCTTTAAAACTCATTCCCTAGAGCCCTCAACTCCATTCAGTCCTCTGCCTTAAAAGCTCCACTCTTCAGAGACCTTGCTTTGTCTTCATATTGGAACAGGAAGAGGCTATTCTCAAACAAAGTTGGGAACATGAAACAGTGCAAATTCTCTGGGAAAGATTGTGAATGAAAAACAACCCAACACCATGATCCTCCGCCATTAAAGTTGGTGCAAATGCGCTTAGACAAGAACCACTAGTCCATACTTAGTGATGCAGGTTTGGGTGCATCTCCTTCTGTCGAGCCCTGAACACATGGTTCTGCAGGTAGTCAATCTTCACAATTCACTCTGTAGACAGTTTATGACATCTGCGCACTTTGTGCTTGGGCATTCCCCTGATTATACGTGCAGACAGAGTCGCTGCAGGAGCATTTTAAGCAGAGCTCTTCACGGGGATGCTGGGGAATGCTGTCCATATGTAGTTGCCCAACTGCTAGATGATGTTGCAGAAGCATGTCAAACCAGGCAGCCCCTACAACATCGATCTTCCCAACTACCTTGATGACTTCGTCTCGGATGATAGTGTCTAGAGGGTGTGTCAGAGGGATTGAGAAGACCCTTTGAGAGAGATTTAGAAGATGTTCCATTGACCCCACTCTATCATTTTCTAGGGCTGCGGTATACAAATACTTACACTTTCTAGTTACAGTTGGAATATTTAGTAACAAGAAGATTCGACTGGAACCTGTACCACAGAAACAAGCTGGAATTCTCTGAGCTTCTGAGAGTGGCCCATTCTTTCAGACTGCATGCCAGTAGAGATTTTATATGAAGAAATTTCCCTTAAAAGCTACACAAAAGCAGTTTATGATGACAAACAATTTTAGAAGTAACGGGTTAGCCTCCATTTTCATTTCTACCCTGTATAAAAGCTTTGTGGTGTGCCTCCATTGACCAAATGCCTCTTTCAGCTCAGAACAGCAGGGCGGCTTATTGCCATAGAGATCACATAGTTGAGGACACCTAGTCGCCATAGCAATTTCCTGGATGGCAGGGCTGTACTGCCAGTGCATTTCAGGACCTAGGCACATAGAGGCACGTTGAACATTAACAAATATAACAATTCTATTAATTATATACAATCTGCGCTTCCATTTACTTTTGATTGTGAATCACACATTTACAATTTTACATTTTCTATGGTTTCCACACAAAGTCCAAGCGCATTCATCAGGTTGAGAGATGACAGAGAGTTCCTCTCTGGAGTGGGTGTAAGTATGGAGTTCCCTTTGCCAGATGTGAGGTGGGGTGGCGGCAGTGAAATCAGAAATTTGGAAAGAGCGCTTACTGAAGATCGATGAGTCTGAAAGAGTCATTATCAATTTGGAATTTACACTGGTGATCGCTACTAAAATCGAATGCCATGCCCAGATTGTTTGTTTGTGACATCACAAGCCTTAGTGTCCCGTACATGACTCTTGTCAGAGATTCTAAATAGCATTACGCATTCCCTAAAAGTGTTCTACTTTCTTAAGTCAAGTCTATTATATGAGGTAAACATAACTCCTGACTGAGGATGCAGCGGACAACTTCAGAATGACGAGGAGGAGTGATGTCAACAGGAGCTTAGAACCATTTAAAAGGCCTTTTGAATGGTGCTGTTTTTGCCGAGCGTATTGTTTTACAATATCACTAACAATTTCAACTTTCCTTGTCCTGCCCCCATGTCAAGTCTTACGATTGTGCATTTATGAGTGATATGTGTTAGTTTTTATTTAATATATACTCTAAAGAAGCCAACAACGATGTCTAAATCACGTCTAAATCCTCATTTATTTGCAAAGTTCTTGCCTATGTTAAATTCTTGTTCCAATCACAGTAAACTACAAAGCAGTGTGGGCAAAAATGCTAAGGCTATATTATTATAACTGTAGCTGTATTTCTAATGCGTTAGAATCAATAAATTTAAATAGCTGCAAAACAATAAGAAAACATGGGTCACAACAGGTTCAGCCAAATATGTTATGAAATGATCCATTCATTCGTTTCTCTCTTGCCTTTTGGGGTCACAAGGTTCTGCTGGTGCACTTGGGGGGGTACACCCTAGACAGGTCACCAGTCTAGCACCCTCATTCACTCACAAATTCAATTTACAGTTATTAACCTGAGGCATGTTTTTGGTTTTGTGAGGGATACCGGAGTACCCGGGGACACCCAAGCAAATGCAGTGAAAACATGCAAACTCTTCCCAAGAAGTTCAGCGACTGCCCTCGAACCGGCAACCTTCTTACTGGAAAGCCACTGTGCTGCCGTTTTCATGATATTAATTTCCCAGTGACAGTCTAAACTAATCACAGTGACAACATCCAGGATCAACACTATAATTATTTTTTTTCTTTGGCCATTTTGCCAAAGAAATGAGAAGTGGGAAGAGAGCTGGGGAAGGGTGGGAATTCATACCCATGTTGCGCAACTGTGTGTATATATAGATATGTCCAATGCACAGACCCCTATACCACGGGGCTAAACATAATTAATTTCATTTTAAGGATTTTGATGGCGCAGTTGGTAGCACTGTGGCCTTAGAAGGTTGCCAGTACGAGGATTGCCGATGATCCCCTCTTTATATATCTCTACACTGCCCCATCTAGAAAACTAAATACATGAACTGTACGCCATTTCCAGTACAAAAAACATACTTCAGGGGCATCGAAGACTGCCTTCTGGAGCGAAAGTAAGAGTAAAAGGTGAGATACAGCCCTGCAATGTGTAAGTTGGATATAGATGCCAGCAGAACCCTGTGACCCTAACACACACACACACACACACACACACACACAAAAACCCAAAATGGTTAGATGGCTCTAATTTTACAAAATTAACTCACTTTCAACCTCCCTTTACATTTACAAATGTGTTGGAATCAGCACTGATTTGATGCCTATAGAGACAGTACGAAAACACTCGCTCGGAGAAAAGTTGATCTGATTTAGAAGCGTCAATGATTGGTTAAATAAGATTCTACCATTATGCAATCTCAGCAGTGGCGGAGACTGAAGTTCAGATGATTTGAAGCAATTCTTCAAAATGAGTTTTGAGGTCTAGACGTTCAGCCAGTTGAATTGAGCCCAGTCTATTAAGAATATAATGACCAGTTTTGTTAAACATTAGATGGTATGCTTTGCACAATCCCCGTCATCCTGTTAGTGAAGAGGAAGCAGATTCGGTTTGGCCAGTAGCCCAACTGTTAAGAAGTAAAACGGTATTTTTCTGAAAGAGATTCCGGGAAGCTTTAGTTGCAAAGCAAGATGATATAATCAAGTGGTTAAACCAGATATTAAACTGCACTCTTTTATCCAACAAATGCATTTTTCTTTTCAATATTGTTCTGAACAGATGTTCCTCAGCTCTTTCTTGTGCGGCTTAGATAACTGTAGAGTGCTCTCTGAATATTTGAGTCAGCAGTCGTACAGTTAGATTCAAAGAGCTACATTATTTCCCCTTGCCCTGGAGAAAGACACGGCTCATTTGACACATTATTGATCTTATACTGGAACATGTTGTCGCACTGTATGGGGTACATCATCACTGGATCCTGCCATTATACTGCAGCTAAGCCAAACAGGAAAAGGGTGATGAAACACAAAGCTATTCTTAAAACATGATTAGAATATCTCAAGGAAATGTAAAAGATAAAGAAAGCACACATCAACTGATCAGGTTTCCTTTCATCCTACAGTTCACAATGGAAGAACCAACCGGTTTGAATGGAAAGTTAAGACACCAAACAGGTCAACATTTCTTTCAAAACTGCCATGCTTATCAGTCTTTTTCACGTGGTTTACCAAATACATTGGTTTGATTATTCAGAATAAGGAGTTTGGAAACAAATAAGTTAAACACAGCTTTAGTGTCACGTTCCCCTATTCAAAACGGTTGAGAAATGACTTGTGTGGTCCTTCTCTATGTTTTGATGCCATGGCTGTGAGGAACAGAGCTTACCTTTAGTGGAGGAGAGGTAGCGGAGTGTCTTCCGTTAGAATCCTCCGGAACACGCGCTCGGCGCTTAACCGCATGCGGCGGAGTGAGCGGAGGAGCCGTGAGTCGCCGCCGTGTGCTCTTCTCGCGGGCGGAGAAACCGGATTCTCCGGTCGGGTCCTATACCCCATCACACCCCACCCCTGGCGATCAGCCTCCGCCTCCAGCCCGGCGCATAAAGGCGGTGTTGTTCTTCACCTGCAGCCGATCGCGCCGCGTCCCAATCCTGCGGCTCCGGGGCAGCCCGTAGGTATAGGTCTCCAGGGACAAACTTAGTTTCCATCAGGCGACAGCTTCCTTTTTTTCCTTAGGAAATTCCTTAAAACATGTAGCTTGTGGGTCAAATTAAATTGTATATAACTAATAGATCAATATTCTTTAAATTTTCAACACTGAAAATGGACTATTACAACCACATTTGTTTATTTAATCTTTAATTAATTGTTTTGCTTGTTATAAATTGTGTTCTTCATAGCACTAAAACTTTTTTGCCTTTTCTAAATAGTGCTTTTAAAACCGTTCTGAGTCCATCCTGGTTCTGATTCTTTTGTTGAGTTGAATGAAGGCCTCTACACACAGATCCGAATTTTCATGAAAACACCAAGTTTCATATTGGCATATTAGGTCAATTTTTTTCAGAAAGAACAACCAATGAAGCTGGCTCTTTTGATGACTAGAGAAGGACATAAAAGAAACATTTAATAGCGACTTCGCACAGGAATCAGGAAAGAAACAGCGCACCACAAATCAATTTTTGTCAAAAATCTCCGTGATTAGCCACCAACAGTATAATAAACCAACAGACAAATAATCACCGATTTTGGTTGGAATAACATAAAAATTTACAATTCTGAGTATTAGTTTTCATTATCTGCCAAAATCAATAACATTTCAGGAACATTTTGAAATATTTCAATGTGTAAATAATATATAATATATGATATCTTTGTGATAGTGACGAACATTAAACTTTTATGAATATTTTCATTTTCTTTGATGTACCTGTACCACAAAAATACTTATACATCACTTAAACACACAATTCCAATTTAGTAAATAATTAATAAATAAATAATCTTCAGATTCAGAACCTTTGTGTGGTTCAGCATGTTACAATAAGGACTAATCAGCAAAGACCAATATTAGCTGAAGCAAATAGTTGGCAGAAAATCTGCACGACCTTTGTTTCTTTAAACCCAACACTGATTAAACTGGAAAGTGTGGAACAGAAGCGTTCATTCCCAATTTTCCCAAAAGCTCAACAGTGCCTCACCCTGGCCAAAAACACGTGACACATCTCTTCCATCTTACATTTTTGAACGGTCACATTTGGTATATTTACCAACTTAATTGAAAAGTTATTTAATTCAAATAAGGCTGATTTTGTTAATTAATCGAATAGATTATTAGAAACAATGTATTTATTTTTATAGTAAAATATAATCTATTTGGAAGTCCTGCTCGCCATTTCCATGTGAACATTTCTTTGATTGAAAATTTTGACCCAGTAGAACTCCACCCAAACACAGCGGTATATCTGAGAGACAGAACTCAGACTGAAGCTGAAAAATGTTGACATGCTCTAAAAGGTTTCAAAAGCTAACCACACAATTGGCTAATTTAGGTTGAGCACCAACCAGAGTGTTTGCTTTAAAATGTGAAACTGGAGAGTAGTGGTGTAAAAATGCATTGGTTTATTTGACTTACACAGGCAAGTTTGGAACACTGTGGACAAAGAACCCTGAGATGTTTCCCCTCTTCCTGAGTGTAAAGGTTATCAAAAGTTATCCAAAATCTGCTCTGGGTCAGAAGAACTGCTCTTGCTTTTTGTCATGTAATTCTGACTGGATTTAGGGCATTGTCTGGTACTTAGTCTTTATTCCAAAGCCAATGTATCATCATGTGGGCACAGAAAAAAAGCTCAAACTGTTCCCACAAAGTCAGAAGCATGCAACTTTCACCAGTACTAAGGCGCCCATAACTCCTCCCCCACCCTCTCCAGTAAACGTCACGCCTGGCACAAAGCACAAACAAGTACCTAATAAGTATTGATTCCTTGTGCACGCCTGTTAAGATTGATGCATGGAACAGTACAATCCCCATCGTACATGGTTAATTTTGGCTTGGGTAGAACTTCCATGAAAGATTTTGAGGTACCGGTAATCTAAAAGCCACATGCAATTTGAAGGTCTGTAGAAAGATGGTGACCTCCAAGGTTTAAGCATCTTAGCATTTAAAGAACCCGTCATTAAACCTACCACTGAGTTGTTGTCATTCCCAATCACTTCCACTTTTACTGACGTTGAGGTCATTGTCTCACGACTGATAGTTGAATGTTGTGAAGAAATGTAGAATTTGGTTCCCAAATGTGTTACATTCCTAAAAAAAATCTGAGTTACTATTCAAACGGCTTCTATTCAAAGTACTGACAAAAATTGAAATTGGAATATTTCTGCTCGGTGTCTTTGCTTTTATCTTTTTTTTTAAAGGATGATGAACACCATCTCTTCGTTAGGACAAAAAGCAATAAATCCTTTTAGATAAGTCAACAGAACACATTTTGACCATGTGACTATCATAGCAGCACATGGTCAGTAAACGTCTTTTTAGCCATATAAAATGATTTAGATTAACCTCTGCTTGTTTAGCCTGTGAAAAGAAAGCAAAAGCAATCCAAAGAGAGCTGCAATAGGAAAAATGAACACTTGGTTCATTCCTAATATTTAATATTGCAGAAAGACTGTTTTTAACTGCACATCAATGAATGAGTTGAATGATATTTTAAAAATGCAGCTATGAATCTGACAGTGTAGCTCATCTTCCTTCCAATGGCCAAATATTGACATTTCACACCAATAAACTAGTTCAATTCTAAAACCTGCATTTGCTATCCTAAAGCCTCTGGAAAAAATGCTTGTTGTTTTCAAAACTCAACATTATTAAGACGGTTGTATTTAATATTGTGCTTGTGGTCTGCTTCACTCTTTAGTGAGGGGAAGTTTGTAGCCAACTTTTTAATCAAGTTGCCGTTCAAGAACAGTGGGTGATGTGAATTTTGAGATTGCCATAAGATGAATCACTTTTGCTTATTAGTGGTAAAAGTTGCATTTCTCAATTTTTTCACACATTAAGTTCATGGCCTTTTGAAGAAAAATTACTCAAAATATGTAATGTAAATGTTTTAAATCTCACTATGATCTATTACTGTTTAAAATAAATAGTTTGGTGCAAACCCTTTCTTGGGAAAGAAATTCTTAATTTAACATTCATGAATGGTAGTAAGTACATTTCACATAAGAGCTCTTTAACAGTAACACTCTGAAATTCACTGACCTCCCTAGAGTGGTCCATTCTTTCACATATGCCGTTTGTTTGCCTTGACTTCACACACCTAAAAACAATTTTGTACAAAAGAGTGACTACTTTCACTTCTGGAAATGTGCAAACCAATCCACCACCATGCTAATAATCTTTAAACCTTTAAATCTTGCTAGATTTTTATACTTGTAGCCGAACTTTACATATAATGTCACAATTATATGTATTTAAAGTTACCTGTATGTCTGTTTATTGTTAATGGCCATTTTAGCTTACACAACCTTGGTCTTGAAGGCACTATTGTTTGATTAAGGGCACGTACCAATAACATTTCCAAGGATTTTGGCCAAACTTCTCATGTCACGCTCTTCCTCCGACAGCGTCGAGTCCCGTCTGTGTGCAGGATCACGTTCAAGTGAAAGAGGAGGAGTTTTAGCGTCGAACTTTACACAGAAAACCATTTTTGCTCCCAAAAAACTCAGAACAAAGCTTCGTTAGCTGTTAGCAAGATACCGGGATCGACGAGACAGGTAAACGTTCCAGTTGTTGCCAGTTGCTACTCCAAGTTTGAACAATATTTGACATTGCATACCTTTAGTTAAAGTTGCTTAATTGTCAGCACGAACATGTTTACGTTTTGTTTACCTGCTGGCAAATGATAAATGTTCTTAATATGTGTTTTTATATTTTGAAAAGAATGTAAACGGTGAGTAGAATGTCGGAGGAAATCACGAGTGAAGTCACGGATGAAACGTCTCTTGTGATGCGTGACATGTCGACACTATCTAATCTTTGAGAAAAATAAAAATGAATTAGATATTTGCGAACTTGTTTTTCAAAACATATATACACACTAATTATTTAAGTCTTTGTGGTGTTTTAAAGGCTACATATACAATATTCACAATGTTTCACAATATTTATGTTGCCATGTATTCAGCAGAGTGTGGTACTTCTATAGATCCTACTGGGCAACACAAAAAGATCTAAATTGTAATGAATGTTTTTGATGCTGATTGCTTTGAAAAATGCTGTTTATTTGTGTATAATTATTTTGATTGTGTATTTCTGTTATGCCTTCTTAAGGATGAACACTTCACTTTTTATTTACTTATATATTGCCACTTTTAGCATGAATAGCTTTGAATATGGGCAGATAAGTGTACTTATTTCTCCAAATATTAGCTGTTAAAGACACAATATTAATGTTGAAATGTGTACTTTTTACATGCATAGAAAAATATAAAATGAGAGGTCAGATTTGCTAGCAATTAGCCCTCAGTAGTCCAGGTTCCACTTTACGTCATCCATATATTGAATGTTCATACCAAAGTTAAAAATATTGTTCTTTTCTGTCAATTTAGCCTTCAACGCATTTCACGCAACCAAAAAAATGTCCCGTTATCTGAAGCATTTCACAGCGGTCGGTGATGATAAAAACACCACCGCACAGT
Organism: Danionella cerebrum; assembly: GCA_007224835.1. Taxonomy (NCBI): domain Eukaryota; kingdom Metazoa; phylum Chordata; class Actinopteri; order Cypriniformes; family Danionidae; genus Danionella; species Danionella cerebrum. The sequence continues at coordinate 198,585 of SRMA01026936.1, read as the reverse complement.
GGCATGAGGAGGAGCTTCATGAACCTGGAGGAGACCTGGAGCTCTCTACAGGGCCGCACATTGGCCAGGTCAGCTTGAGAGACTCTCTGCGACGCCTCTACAGTACGGAAAGGTTCCAGGTAAACCAATTGGTCATCTATGGGAACACATTAAATCCTGTTAACATAACTAACTATAATGCAGTTGTTCTGTTGATTAGATTGTTGTTGTGTGCTTGGTCGTCTTGGATGCCATCTTCGTTTTGTGCGAGTTGCTTATTGACTTGTCTATCATTCAAGCAGATCATCACAGAATCGCCCCGCAGGTGAGTGTGCTCACCAAAAGAAGTGTCAGCAAAAGAAGCGTGTAATATTTTGTCAACTGAAATTTGAAGTGAATCTGTAATTATCCTCCATTTACATCCTGCTCTCCCATTTCCAGGTATTCCATTATCTCAGCCTTGCCCTTCTCACATTCTTCATGGTGGAGCTGACTGGAAAAATCTACGCCTATCGCCTTGAATTTCTCCATCACAAATTTGAGGTGTTTGACGGGATTGTGGTGGTGGTGTCCTTCATCTTGGACATTGTGTATATCTCAAAGGAAGATGCATTTGATGCAATGGGGCTGCTAATCTTGCTCAGGTTGTGGAGAGTCGCAAGGATCATAAATGGTATGTAAATTATAAATGTTTACACATATTTAGATGTTAAACTTTAGAAGGCATACTATATAACTACATAGTTTTATTTTCATGTGATACTTCTTAATATTTTAGGTATCTTGGTGTCTGTGAAAAACCGAGCACATCACAAAGTTCACAAGCTAAAGGAGATCAATGAAAACCTTGTTCATCAAATCAATGAACTTAAAGAGCAAAACACAAAAATGGTGAGTAGCTGGCTCTCCCACTAATGATGATGAATTATTAAATTGATACGATTTTATTGATCTATTAACAGGACCAAGAAAACACCAGGCTCCGTGTACTCCTCAAACAGAACAACATTGAATGTTGATGCGACAGAACAACATTGAATAAGTTCTAGAATAATCATAAATTTTGTATATCGAATGTGAAGATTATGTTCATGTCATTTGCTTAACGCAACTTAGAGAAATGGCCTCAGTCTCCATCCCTTGGGAGTCTAAAGCTCTTGAATCATGGGTCATATTACACAAAAGGGAAATGTGCTTACTTTATAAACATTTCTTTGTATATTGTAAATGGTTTTGTTTTTTTTAATGGTGAAATGAATTCCAGTAAAATCAGTGTTTTTTTTTGGGTCTATGACAGAAAATGTCCTTTTTTTTCCTTATTATTTGACTTGAATTCACTGCAGCAATCAGCAACCTGTACTTTTGATGTAATTTTGGTAAATTCAAATGTAGACATTGGCTCCCAGCAATCATCTACCCTGCCTTTAAACATGAATATGAATTGGTTTAACTGGTTGGACTGGCAAACAAAACAAGCTTTAGCCAATCAGCAGTAAGGTTGTCTTTTCATGATGCTAAAAGGGATGTTAACATTATGTGGTATTTTCAGGCTCTCTTGGGGTAGAGGCAATTCTGTTTTTGTAATTTGAAATGTGAACACTGGTTCCCAGCCCACCCTGCCTTTAAACATAAATTTGAATGGGTTTTATAAGTAAAGGTAGGGTAAGCAACCAGGGTAAGGTTGGATTGGCAAACAAAACAAGCTTTAGCCAATTAGCAGTAAAGGCACTTTTGGGGCTTGTTTCCATGAATTCAAACTTCAACATCGGATTTAAAAAAAGTTATTGAATACTTACTGTGACCAAACTAAGCCCACTTATGAAAATTAAGATTTAAATGTAGGTTTATATTAACAGTAACGGACGAATCCAGAGCATTTTTGCAGAGAAGATGTCCAGGAATCTCTTTATCATTGACCAGACTGTGTTGTATCATTCTGGGCTTTTTCTAGGCCAATCTCATGATTGTTGATAATCCACAATGTGGGGTCTTGAGTGACCACCAAGCAGCTTGGCGATGGTCTTCTCGCCCATTCCTGCCTTTTGTAGGTCTACAATAATGTGCCGTCTTCTGACAATCTTGGAGAGATGTTGTAGTATGATTGCTTACATTGACAGTTTTCTTGTATACGAATTTCCAGGAGGAACCTATATAAAAATCAAACCTTGACATGGGGTTAAAACTTACTGCTCATGAAAGTGCACATTGTTTTAATAAACCGCACTGCCCTCATAGATATGAAAGAAATTGTTTATTTAAAAATGCAATGTTTCTGTATTATGTACAACTATAAATATACATTAACAACCGGACGCTGCATAATTTACAGTGAAAATTGATGAGAGGACAGATCACTCAGAAAACTCATTATACAAAGGGAAAGAAAAAGTCAAATGGAAGTTTTGCATCAATTGTGGGAGGAGCCTTAAATCCCGAAGTGGCAGATGCAGCGACATCAACAAAACTCACTGAGCTTGTGACTGACACGAGACCACCAGCACCTGTGAGGAAGTCCTGAACAAAAACAGGAAAGTTTCACACATTATGTAAAAGCATGAAACATGATACCAATACAGAGATACGTTTTAATTTTAAAGTAGTTTAGAGTTGTACAATACATTGTGTTTTGCCTGTAAACATGTGTTGTAACTGTAAATGAAATTTGTTCTGATAAAAATAACTTACCAAACTGCTGGTGTTAGTTTTTATGGTTTCAACAACACTTAAAATTTGAGCCTGGGGATTCAGCAAGGTTCCGTACTTGGTCCATTTTACTTCAAGATGGTAAGACAGGGGTATACTGCAAGCTTGTGTTCCCTTAATAAACAAAGAATAGGAAATTAGCCATACGTTTAACAACGTAGAAGACCTTACATCACTAAGATATATTCTACTGGAATCCCTTCTTTCCATTGATGCCCATCCCTTGATTCCTATTAAAGGCTTATCCTTTACAGACAACAATGTCTCCTGTTCTTAGTTTTCAAAATAAGATATCCTGACATTTGGGATGTGCCACCCTGTTAAATGTTAGAACTGACTTTGATGAATGGACCTCTAGTCATGTTGATGTATAGCTTTATTACTCTATACTTCACAGGATACTTAGTTTTTTTGATCAAATGCAATTTTCCACAAACACTCTTCCACAGATTTCAGAAACTAACAATAATGTGCTTTTACCGAAGCTATAGTTTGATTTTGGATTGCCACCCAGTCCATAGGCTTCTGAGGCGAAGAGTTCCCAAACGAAGCCACATGATCAGGAAATATCTGCCCTTTTAGTGCCCATAGAATGACTTCAGATACTAGAGAACAGTTAACTCCATCAGAAAGCCTACAGAAAAAGAAAAGTAATTGTAGTTTGTGTCCTTGAAAGAAATAGATTTTAGCACAACAGCTTTTACCTCAGAGTGCAACCTGAGACCATATCGATGCCAAAAAGAACAGGGGAGCGGCGAAATGCTCCAAACAGACAATCCTGGTCCACAGAAGGCTGGAGGACGGTGAGAGAACCTTCTGGGTCAGCCAACCGAACTATTCCAGTGAAACACCAGTCAAGGACCGTTCCTAAACAAATCTTTAGAACGCTCCTACATTTTCTTCCAACCAAAAAGTTATTTTGGGCCAAAATCTGTGTTAATCTTGGGAAGTAGAGTCTTTACAAATGCAAATTCTCTAAGGTTAGAATATTTTCTAAAGAAACTATAAATACAGTTTCTAAAAGGATATTCTGCAGTTCTTGTTCCAGCCACTAGTGAGCGTCCAAGCACATAACCAGGATTGCCGCTGAATTTCAACCCTACTGGACCAGATGTCTCCTGTCAATGAAATAATACATAAATACAGAGTTAGAATTCTTTAAAGAGCAGTACAAATGAACCAGAATCAAAAACCCTGCTCACGTCATCTATTGCTATCAAACTATATTGTAGAATAAAATTACAGTGAATATAATATCTGAAGATTTTTTATACATAATCTGGTGACAGTCTTCGCTGCAGACTGTAGCACGCTGATGTCATGCACCCACAGATGTCATGCATGTGGTGGCGTCATACACTTGAAAATACACACAAAAAAGTCAACATAATGCTTACTAACGTAAATGGTCTTAAGGCTATAACTTTGCAATGCTTCAATGTATTGGCATCAAACTTGGTGTATGTCGTAACAACCATAATCTGAGTCTATATGTGCGGTTTTGACACAGTGCATCCTAGTGGTCCGGAGATATGGAAAAAGGGGTGTTTAGGGTTGTATATATACATTTCTAAAAGTGTTTATAGAAGATGCCTACAATATACAAGAGACATGACATTAAACACAAGAAATGAGACTGTTTGACTAGCAGTATGTTATAAAATAAATAATTAGATGTTTAATACTTCAAACATTTTGGTAATATATGAGGAGTATTCTTTACCTGTAAGAAAACAATTTGAAATTCTTGCTGAATGGGCACCATTGCACTTTTAACAGCTCCCAGTGTAAATGCAGCAATCACATTGAGGATTTCTCCAGCATCACTGTACTTGATGGTGTATTTAACCTAAGATAACAGTGATGTTATTTATACAATATTCATAACTCATCAGATTTCTGAAAAATTTGTAAAATGGCTGCAAACCTGAAATACAACATTGTTGCAGATTTCACCAGATTTTATAAGCTTGGGAACATAGATTTCACTGTCAGCAAGGTCAGCAGGTGTCTTTGTGCCCTCCAAAGACTGCAAGGTGATGGTTACCACATCCACTCCAATGATCTCAAATTACAAAGTGGAAACCAAATAATTAACACTGAATCTGTAATTGTGGAAGATCAAACAAAAGTGGTAGAACAATAGCAGCTTACCATTGCTTCCTGGTTCTTTACCTAAAGGGAAAACAGGTCGAAACAATATAAAAACTGCAAAATCATGTTCTTTTAAGCTCAGTTTAAAGATTAACTCACAGAGCGAATAGTGAAATTGGTATAACCCCTCAAGCTTAATGTTTGCAGAGTTGTACAGTCACGTATCAGATCAAAGCTCCTCATACATCTGCTGGTCTGGTCCATTAGGAAACCTGTGCAACAACATTCACGAGTTTAGTAGCGCATACTGTAGATGCTAGTTTAAACACTTGCAAAGCATGAGTGAAAAGTTACTAAAGCACCTAAGAAATTGGAAAACAGTTAATATATGAAAAAATACAAACTTTCAATCTGTTGTGTAGGGAATTTGCAAATATTCGCAGTCCACTTTGAATATTCATGCTGAAATCTACAGAAAGTGAGGTTTCTTTGCCCTCCTACCTGCTGGGTTTGAGTCTGAGCAGTGAGTGGTGACCGCAGAGGCAGGAAAAATGAATACCTCTAGCTCCCCGTCCTTATTTACAGTCTGTATTACATCACCATACTGACAGAAGAACGGAAAAGCAGATACACAGTCAATTTAAATTAGACTTTACATGTAAAATAAGCAAAAGTCATTGCAAACAACGCACTCAGCTCCTGATGCAAAACTAACTGCATTGAAGATAACTATTTAATAAATATTGTAAATCTTTACCTTGTAACCTGATGCGTTTCCTGCATCTTGGAGTTCATTAGATACACTCAATCGCCCAAAGAAATATACTAGAAATCGTCCAAAAAGCGAATCAAAGTTCTCTTCAGTGGGAACTTCAGGAGTGGCAAAGGACAAGCCTTCTTTGTCTTCAAAAGAAAATAGGCAACTTAATCACATTTGCTCGTAAAAGAGCTCTACTTCACAAAATAACATTCTTTTAAAGATCTGATGGAAATGCTCGTACAGTTGGCAGACTGAATGCAGAGGATGTCGGCACTGAGCTCCTTCTGAACCGACGACTCAACCTTAGTAAAGCCGTCCGGTGTGGAGCTCAGGGAATAAACAGCAGATTCCTGGACACACCGTCGTGCATCATTGCTGGAAGACAATCAAAGAATTTTCAACTTTTAAAGTCATGGATAAACTCTAAAACGTATACATTTTTGTGTTCTGAGAAACTCCTTCTTTAGTGGAGTATTCTTTCTGACCCATCACTCACCTGACCTTCTGTAGGGAGCAGTGTGTGAAGAGGAAGCGCTCGTCAGTGCAGTCGACATCACAGCAGCAGTTTAACTCACAGTGGCCACCCTGCAGGTCACATGGGCACAGCTTCAAAACTGAAGGGAAAAAAAACGGTTAAGAAGGACTTAGGATGGGTCTCATCGTCGATGCTACAATTACAGGTGTTCACCTCCGACACTGAAGTGCCTTTCCTTTCATTTATTAATGGTTAGAACAGAATAAAAAACTGTTCTGGACCAGAACACATCATGAACCGCAACCCTAATTCTAACCCTAAACCTAACCCACCTGAACAGGACATGTTCCATCTTTTACTCCGGAAAATCTCTCATCTCTCATCCATTACCTAAAGCATTCCTGAAATTCTTGTTCAAACCTGACAAAATTTTGTTTTTGTTACGTGTGCGGATACAAATGACCCTGAATCATTTTAAACAAATTAAATTTTTCCGTTTGTATTGATTTGTGGGCACTTCAAGTCCAAGCTAGGAACTTTAAGAGTAGAATTAGCTAGCTTCCCAGTGTTTGTAGGGATTTTCTCCAAACATGCTGGTTTCTTCATGTTCAAAAACCATGTACGTCAGACTGATTGGTCTAACTGTTTATTTGTGGTCCTACGTTGCCTCCAGATGACTGTGTTTAGGAAACAAATCTCTCACCAGAACTTTCTCTTTCACAGTTCCCAGTTGGTGGAATTATCTTCCAGTCTGAATTTGAAAAACATCTCAAAAGGCAACTAAAAAGTATTCTTCCAAGTGCACTTACTAATAAAGGACTCTGAAGCACTTCTCGTTATTAACCAACCTGTTACAAACTGCTTGGTGTGTTTTCTCCCGAACTGTAAGTCATTTTGGATAAAAGCATCTGCTAAATAAGTTAAATACAACAAATACATGGACAGTATTAGATGACTATTTGGACTGAGGACCTACCCAAGCCTTTCACACTTTATTTCAGCTTATCCCTATGACACTAGCTGTAAAATACCCTTTTTCTTTTATTTTTCAGTAAATTGTGACTTTTTTTGTTGAAGACATATAAAATACACATACAAAGATTACATGTTCATGTAAAATGTATCTAATGAGGTCTTACCATCTGTTACGGGAACAGGTAGGGCCCCGGAAACAAGTAAAGGTGGAAACGTTACTGCAGTAGCGACTCGCGGAGACTCGGGGCTCTCGCTTGGGACGTAATTTTCAGAGGACTCGGTGGAGGAACCAGTCCAGGCTGTCGGAACAGGGAAATCCGTCGAAACAAGACTGATTCCGTGATCCGTGGGGTTAAACCCTTCATCTCGAGCAGAAGCCGTAATATTTGTGTCACGGGCTGTTTTATTTACGTTACTTGTCACGTTCTTGTCTTCGGCGCAGAGCGTGGTGTGTTGATATGTCAAAAACGCTAAAATAACGCAACACAGCACCGCCATACTTGGCAACAGCGCGTTGCTATGTGTATCCAGGAAGTGAAAGGCATTGTGGGATTGAGAGGCACGAAATGCTAAATAGAATTTAATAAATTGTATATTCTTGTTTTTAAATATATTAATTATAATTTTAAACGCTTTCATCATGTGTCCATTTTATTATGAGTTAAATAAAAATTGAACTGAAATAAATCAGCAAGGCTTACTTTTACACACTTTTGTTTTCGTTGCTTTTATAAAATACTTCAAAGAAATCCTTTAACCCCTGTTTAAAAGTCACGTTGTGTAAAGCACGTAAAGGAAGATTAAACAAAAACGACAACATTATGACCTTCACGTTGGCTTTAATGGTCCGTTTTTTTATTGCTTGAGCACACATACTATGATACAGATACCCATGACATACATAAAATGTTCAATCGAGGACATAACATACTTGTACATGCATAAACGATCGGAATTTACAAAACAAAAAAAATAAAAAAGTTAAAAAACAAGTTGTACAAAGATCAAGCAAAGTTTCAGAAGCATTAAATACAGGATGGGAATTGCATGTAGCTTTCTTGCTGGTTTTGGGACGAACATCTGTTACTGTATTAATTTCACACAGCACGTGTTTTTCCAGCGCGAGGTTTTCCGCTGTGCGTTGACGTCATAGTGCCAAATCACGTGACTGAAATACCCGTATGTGCGTGTCTCCGGAACTTTGCTTCGAGTGACCGACGCCAACGGGAATTTGAGCGAGTCCGCGGGAGGATGTTGGTGAGGATGGAGTGTTCTGGGAGTAATGTGACTGCTAAATCCGCCAAGACCTACTGTTTATAGCAGGACTCCGAGGAGAAAGGAGCACCGTGTCTCTCTGGCTCGCGTGGTGAATCTGCGCCGAATGTTGGAGCACCGAGACGCAGGTCGGGTACGCGCACGCGGATCGTAGAAAGACTGGTTCGGTAGGTAGACAGCTACCGGTACAGGGGGATGTTATCGGTACTGTCTTATGGCAGGATTGTTGCCAGGGCTGTCCTTGGTGGACTCTCGCAGACTGACGGGAGAGACTACAGCCTTATCACAGCCAGTTGCGGCTTCGGAAAGGACTTTCGGAAGGGGATCCTGAAGAAGGGCATGTGCTACGGCGATGATGCTTGTTTCATTGCCCGACACAAGTCTGCTGATGTCCTGGGTGAGTGAGCAGGATTCTGCCTAATGTTGAAATGCGACAAGGATTAGGATTCGAAACTAAACGAAAATGACCTTCACGGGTTCGTTTATCAGCTCTCTTTTCATGATGGAGAGGGTGTGAGGGATGAGTCCTGTCCTCACCTGAAATAACCTCTTTCTACGTGAACCCTGTGATCTCTGTGAGGTTTAACCAAAGTGAACAAAAGCCAGACAGCTGCTTGTGCGTATTAAGAACACATGACGCTCATAAATGTACATTTTACCTGAAATTAGCTTTGTTCTTTTGAGTTGACCTTTCACCTAGAAAGATGCCTCCGTGAACGCAACTACTGAATGTAGCTATAACTTCGACCAAAAGAAAAGAAACTAAATATGAACTAATATAATAAAATGCTTTGGTTTGTGTGATGTTTGTATTACCGAAGCCGTTTCCTAATTTATTGCATGTTTAATCCATGTATTGTGCAGAAAACCGATGGTTATTTTTTTTACTCGTGTAGTTCACCGTTTAAATATACCTAAGTTGATTGGTTGCCAGTTATTTTGTAAAGTCTGCTGAAATTCAGTAAATCGTTAAGGCAGTTTGTCCAGTCTTTATTGCTATTAGGTGAGATATATTTTTATTTTTCCTGCGTTTATGCTGTGTTCTAATTTACTTTATCCCATTTAAAGAAAAACATAAATTAAACGATTAAACTCATGTAATGCTTTTGGTTACACTTGGAAGTAGGTGTTTGTAAAGGTCAGAATGGTTGAGCATGGAGGCGGCCATGTTGGTTCTCCCTCATCCGTGAACCTGCGACACACTGAAGCGGCTTCTCTGTCCTCAAAGAAAACATAATTACATTTTTTAAAACTAGATTTGAGATTTTTAAAAACGCATATCTACACTGTTAAAATTGTGTAGAGTGTGCTCAAATAAGCAAAGTATAGTAGCGGCATTCACGTGAGCTTTCGCTGTCTTTTGTAGTTCCACCACGTGGATACGTAAGACGTAAGCTGTTTGTTAAAAGATGCGCAGGAGTTCAGCAACTAATGGCATTTATTCGCAATCCTCGACAATGCAACTACAGATAGCTGGTACTCCCTTTTAATTTTTAATTGGCTTTCAACATTTTTTAAAATTAAAGGATATTACTTGTGTTTTTCAAAAAGGCCCCCTTGCCACGTGGTGTATACATTAAAACGGTATATAATACATTAAACACATTGCTTTTTTTGACAATGTAATTTTTTACGTATTTATTAAGTATAAATTAAACCAAGTATTAAAAAAAAGCACAAGATCAGAAGTTTAAACACAAAAATGTTTTTTTTTCACACAAATACACTTCATATTTTGGCACTTTGAACTTGGACATACGTCACAAGCATTTAAGAAGAATGTGAATATATGCCTGGAATATTATTTGTTATTCGATTTTTATGGGCAATCAACTTGCAACTTAACCTGGGTGTACCTCTTCTTTTCACCACTGTGAGTGGCAGATGGTACCTAGTAAACTCCATTGACCCTCACTTTGACTAAGAAGCGCACAATGAATGTGCCATTATGATATTTTGTAGTTGTTCATAATGTCAAACACAAAGTATAACAATATATAAAACATGAGCAATTTAGATTAATTTGTTTATTTAATGTGCAATTCAACAGAAATGTAATGTTAAGGATGCTGTAGTCCAAGTCTTGTCAATTATCAAAGATATTTAAATTTAAATTCACTTTTGGTAGATAAGTTGAAGTATGTTGGTCTGGTTTAACAAATTTTATGCAAATGTTTTATGAAACCAAGGCTGGTGATTTAGTAATTCCTGCAAGTCACACTTGTGTCTAAGGTTTCTGATCACATCACAAGTGTTTGTTTTTCAGTAAAGATGATTTACAGTTTTTAAAGATTTCCCTTTTTTTGTCAGTACTGAGTTCTGTGTATGTCTGTGTCTGCAGAAGTCACAGAAGGATCTTCACTTTAGAACCAATTAGCATAATAAGCTGATCTGTAGAAACAGGAAGAAGCTTTTAAAGGCTGTTGCAGTGGTGAATGTGCTATTTACAGCTGGTTGTGAACCACTGAAATCCCTTTAGCGGTGGGCTGTAAATTGTTCATTGAAACATTCTTCTATGAGTTGTTAGAAATGTGTTCGAAATCAGGATACATAAACATGTGTACAAATTTAAGCCAACTTAAGTTCAAGGCTTTGAATGCTAGCATCAGAGGTGCTGTAGCAAGGATGTGTACGTTCAATTACAATATTTCTCAGTGTTGTAGAGGTTGCTTTGATTGGAACTGATTGAAACACTGCTTTAATATGTATACCCTTCCATCTGCTTTCTCCCAGGCGTTGCAGATGGGGTTGGAGGCTGGAGGGATTATGGGGTGGACCCATCTCAATTCTCTGTCACCCTGATGAGGACATGTGAACGGCTTGTGAAGGAGGGTAGATTCACTCCAAGCAGCCCTGTGGGCATCCTGACCTCTAGTTACTATGAACTCCTGCAGAACAAAGTACCATTGCTGGGTAAGATCTTGCACTCGCTGCTGCTGCAATCCGTTAAAAATCTGCAGCATGACTCACTACCCTTGTGTCGTGATGTAAAATATTGATCCTTGTCCCGATATTTTTTTTTTAGATTGCATTTTTTGTAAAAGGAGAGGCAAAATTTTTTTCTGTAGACAGAACACTTTTGTGTCTTCAATTACTCAATTTTAAGGGAGATTTGTGCTCATTTTACTAATTTTATCTTAAATATTGTTGTTTTTACTCTCAGCTGCGAAACAGAGTGGGATTTCAACTCCTGAGAAACTCGTGTTTAAGTCTGATTAGGATTTAAATGAGTCTGAGGGAGGAAACCTGATGATATTGTTGCTCAAAGTAAAAATGACTGCAAAATTTGAAAATGAAACTCAGACTTTTTCGGAATCTTGGAGCAGTTAATTCAAATAACATTGATAATTGCACAGATAAGAATGATGGCGCTGGCTAAAAAGGTTCTGCTCTCAAACAACAACAGAGTGGGTGAACAGTTTTTTTTTTTTTTGCCATGGAGTAATGTATTTGTAATATTGAAATATTTACAGTATAAACAAATTATCATTCATGTGTTTTCTAAGATTATGGTTTTATTTTCTGAACAGAATTGGAATGTATTTTCCATGCAGTTAGTCTCTTCAGTAAAACCCTCTTCCTGGTTTAGTCTCTACCTTCTATACTTTTCCTTAGTCTGACAACGCATACATCACTTTTCATTTCAAACGAGGCATTTTTGATTGGAGCTTCTTAAATTTATTTGAGGAAACGCCATAATTCAAACGTCTAATAAAACTATTCACAGACATAGCAGTAAGATGGATTTTGGGCATTGGATTACAAAGCACGCAACTGCTGCTCTTTTAGTGAACCTAAACATCCTCTGCTGGTGTCACATGGTGCTTTTCGTCTGGCTCAGATGTTTGTTTGTATCTACAAAAGTGACCTGCTTTTATTTTGGGGAAGGCATGTTGAGGTGATAAAGGTCACTGGGTGACTGTTCTTTGACAAGGTCGTTTGGGTTGCAACTTGCAAGACCTGTCCAAAGAAAGAGAAGGCCAACAACAGTTTAGTAGATCTATGGCAGTGCAAGTAGAAGGAGTGTACGGTTTGAAAATCACCAAATAAACTAAAATGGGTTTGAAATAAAAATGGCTAACAGCATATTAATTGGGCAGCTCCATTTGAAAATGATATTTATTAGGGTTTTTTTTATTTATTTGTGTGTTTATAAAGCTCAAAGTGGTGAACATTGCTCAAGTAGGCAATTTAAAGTGTTAAAATTACAAAAATACAAACTACATTTACACAAACACAACACTACAGATAAAAAAAAAACCAAACAAATGAGTCTTTCACCTGGTTTTAAAAAAATAGTTGGTTTCACAAAATGAAGTTCCGTACATGTTCAGGGTATGATGTCGTACATTTTGAACACATGATGTCCTTTGTTTACACTTAACAGGAATGGGTCATTTATATGTTGTAAGGATGTTTTGGTAACATCGCATAATCATGGACCACTCCTTCATGTTTTTCTGTAATCCCATTCTTTGTATTTTCTAGGGAGCAGCACGGCTTGTATAGTGGTTCTGGATGGCCGTAGTCACAGGATACACACGTGTAATCTGGGAGATTCGGGTTTCCTGGTGGTTCGGGGTGGTGAGGTGGTTCATCGCTCAGATGAGCAGCAGCACTACTTCAACACACCATTCCAGCTGTCCATCGCTCCACCTGGTGCTGAAGGCGCGGTGCTGAGTGACAGGTGCGTTGTGATCCTCTCAAATACTCAAAGCATCCAATCAAATCCAGAGGGTGGCTTTGCAAACCTTTTCCTCAGCCAATCGATGTTTACTAAACTCTTGTTTCATTTTTTTTTCCGCTTGTGCCCCTTGGGTGCATGATTATTTTAAGCCTCTCGTGTCCTGCTAAATTTATGTGAGACCTTTAGTTTATGTGCTTTATATACTGCTCTGGCAGACCTCAGCAGAAAACGTCTGGCAAACTCTCTCATGTGCAGCAGGGAACCAGACCCCTGCGTGACCTTAGGGTTGGGTTTTAAGATCACACACCATGATGAAATTTTCATTTATTTTGAACACTTGCATGTGCTTTAAAAATGCCAGTTTAAGGTTAATTGATATCTAAGGAATTCTTGTTAATATCTATTGCCCTGTACTGTACTGTTTGTTTATGTCACCACTACCGTCATGGAGATTTTGTCTATGTATTGGCCTGGACTGTGTTGTGTTGTGTGTTCTAATTTGTTTCACCTTAAATCTGACCTCCCATCAAAACCTTCGCTTAGCCTGAGCTCTAATTCAGATTAAACTGAAATTGGGAAAGCGGCCTCAAAAGATTTGGAGCTTAAAGAGGCTAGTCTAGTTTTCAGGAGGGGAACCAGACTGGTTTGATTTCATCCAGAGGTCAATTGAAGTGTCTTTTCCGACCTCAAGTGTTTTCTTTCGCTGGCACTTGAGTTTCCAACCACTGAATTAGTGTCTAATTCTAAACTTGATGGATTAAATCAGTGTATTTGATTGAAGTCTGTCGATTTTCTTTCAGTCCTGAGGTGGCAGATAGTTCCTCCTTTGACGTCCAGTTAGGGGACATTATTTTGACTGCTACTGATGGCCTCTTTGACAACATGCCGGACTACATGATCCTGCAAGAACTCAAGAAACTTAAGGTAATGTCACAAATGTTGATATGTGCATTACATGTTAATGCCTGGGGTACACTGTAAGCATTTTGGCAAATACTCGGCTGCTCACAGTTTTGTTGTGTTTTGTGTTGCATTTGGGAAATGTTTTTTTGAAAGACCTCCATGCTCAGGTTAAATAATTGCATTGGTTTACTTAACTGCCAAATGTTGAAATAAAGAAAGGCCATATTTGTCCAATTGGAAGGAAGATGGGCTTAACAGTCAGATAACGAGAATGCACATTCAATATGTTCATCACATGGAAAAAAATAGCTGTCAATTGGTGACAAATGACTGGAAGGAATGCTGCCTTATCCTCTGTCGATTTATCTCAACTCTGTTTTGTCTCAGAACACCAGCTATGATAGTATTCAGCAGACTGCCCGCAGTATTGCTGAACAGGCTCATGAGTTGGCTTATGACCCCAACTACATGTCCCCCTTCGCCCAGTTTGCCTGTGATAATGGGCTGAATGTAAGAGGTAAGTCTTCCGAAAGTGGACATTGAGTTTCTTTACCCTGATAATGGAATGCTGTAATGACTATCATGTTGTTGTTAGGGGGGAAGCCTGATGATATCACAGTGCTGCTGTCCATTGTGGCAGAATACACAGACTGAGCGTGTTCTCTCACAACGGTGTCTTCCAACCGTCCTATTGCACTGCACCCCATCTCACATCTTCCCACTCCATTCTTCCATTTCCCAAGGAGATCTCCATCTTGTGCTGGAAGGAGAAGCTTCAATTCGCTGGTGTGGTGTTGATGCAAGCGGTACACATATTTCTAAATGGTCCAGAAAGAAGACCTCACATGTATTTAAAACTACAATTTGATGTTTTATTTCATTTCTTTGTAGATTTTTAATCTAGTTTTCCATGGATATCTGTGGAGAACCACTAAATTGGGCTTCTCGAAGGGCCTTCATATTTAAGCTGTATGGATTGTGCAAATGTTGTAAAATAGGTTGTCTGTGAATGCGTGTTAATGTGCAACATGAAATATTTGGTTGTTGCTTGAAAAGTGAAAATTGGGACAGAAGTTAAAGTTTGGTGCAGAGGCGTCTTCCTGCTTCAGAGTTCAGCTCCAACATTTTCCGGTTGAAAAATATGCAGAGTATTTGTAGATCTTGGGATTGAAAATTTTTTTTTTTTCATCTTAGGTCTCAATCTAAGTTCTGTGTGCTTAAAATTTGGAAAAAAAACATACTTTCCTTTCATTTTTCCTTTTCATTTGGATAAAAGTTGCATTTAATGCCCATCTGTGCTGCTTACTTCTACAAAAACTTAGTGTTTTGTTTTATTCTATTTATTAGAATGCGGGTTCCTCATTCTAAGGACAATACAAGGTTTTTGAATCCAGTGCTCAAGAAGACCTCTAGTTGGGAGCTGAACTCTGGTAGATAACGACTCTCCACCCTGGTTTAACAGACCTTCAGGCTGGATTTAAACACGTTGGGAAATGCAAGTGTGTCAGAGTGTGCTGGTTGGTTCCGTTGCAGCAGCATATCTACCTCTAGACGTATAGAGCCTTTACCTACAAAGTCACTTTCTCGAGGTCTTTGATTGCAAGGTGACCAGAGTTGTGTAACGTATAGCTTGTGTTTGACTGAACAAATCTGAATCTAAACTGCACAGAGAATGTCCGAGTCCGCTGATGCTCTAAATGGGACGGTGGATGTTAACTGTGAATGCGTGTCCGATGTATATTTACGACTTCGCATTTAGAAGTCGACACGCAGAAATGGCTAGCATCTGGCAATGCTTCTCATGATGCAAAAGGTCAGGTATATACATAATTGTTATTTTTATATGCAATTCACCTGGATTTTGGGGATTGTTGGTCTTTCCGAATTGACAGTAATACCATTTGGCCGGTTATGTGCACCGCAATGAGTTGTTTGTTTTAGTCTGTGTTTCTCTTGAACGGTTCGGGTGGACAGTGTCACATTCATGTGCTGCTTTAATTTTGTGTATTATACATTTGTGAGTAACCATGTTATTTATATGAACGTTTGTTTTTACCTGTACAATAATAAATAGGTGACTGGATGATTTTTCTCAAATGTTCAAGAATACTGTTGCATTTGTTCATCAAAATGGAACACAGACTTACCTACGTGAGATGCATGAATCATATACACTTTTTTTTTTTTACTTGAATTTACAGATGATGAAAAACACTTTAAACTGTCACAACACCCTAGAACCCTTTTTCTGAGAAATTAGCATGTATACATTGGTTTCAGAGTACTGAAAGCTTTAATCCGAACCATTTACTTCAATTATTACAATAAAAGAGTTTGTTGGACTTTTTACATTTAAATTGTATTTGTCTTTCGCTGTTTTCAAAGAAAATTCACCAAATAGTTTTTTTTTCCCATGATTTGTGTACAAAGGTTCAAATTGCCATGGCAATAGATCAGCCAAACTCTGCCTATACTCAGTGAGCCACTTTGCAGCAGCAATGCATGACTTGTATGAGAAAATGGCTGAAAATACAGTAACTCCTCTTATGCAAGCCTTGCAAGGTTTTTCAAGATTGATGTGTAAATGCATGCTGCAAGTCTTAAGGGTGTTGTGACACTTTAAATGCCTTTAATTTTACCATTATAAAAGGATACGAACCATAATCTCTTCAAAGCTTTTTTTTTTGTTTCGTCATGTTGTAATATGGTGATCCTCACTGTGTTCTATTAACCAACCAAAGCAAAAAAGCCACAAGACCTCAAAGACTGAGCTGTCCTCTTAGAATCTCACCCAATCACCTCCAAATCACAATCGTTTGAGGGAATCATGTTGTTTCATGTTTAACCAACACCCTAAAATAAGTTATTTTGATTATTCATCTATTTTTAGAAACATGTAATGCTTAATTTGAGAGAATTTTAAACTAAATCATCAGTGAATAGACAAAATCTGTTTCAACAATTTTCTTTGACGACACTGTAGTACACAATGATGTATTCTTTCAATGATTAGCGAGTATTGATGCATCAAAATGTAAAGACTGAATCTGTAAGAAGCTTTGCCTTTATCTCTGTCACACGCACAATCTCTAAAGTCTTTTAAGAGTTATTAACTTTCCTCAAATACTTCATTTTTTAGAGACCTAAGGTCTTGTTTAAAATGGCTGAATGTTAAGTAAATGTATGTGTGTTGCCCTTTGAGTGATCCAACACTAGTTCAGTTTAAATCAGTACCACAAACGCCTTAAAATCCTACAAAGTCTGAACCTGAGGCCTTTGTGTGTTAAAAAACATGTCTATGCTGTGCTTGCAGCAGTCTCCATCTGGTTGTCGCAATCTCTTGTCTGAAGATTTGTGTGGTGTCTCTAAAGCAAACAATGTGCAACTGAGAAGTATACTTTGTGTGTGTACACTGTAACAATGCAAGAAGTCCCTGTAAATATGAGTACATGTTGTAAAATATTTCAATAAAATTATAGTATTTATTCTAAAATTAGCATTATCCTTGCTTAGTGCGCATTTATTTGTACAGTGAATTTGAAGCTATTTTCCAGAATGTAAAATATTTGCTAACCGTATGAGGATAGTTTGAAAAAGTATCAAAATGTGTATTTATTTCTTCATTTATCTAGTAATATAATATAAATATTCATTGGTTTCTATTGCATTGTGTTCCAATGAGACGACCCGTGGGCAGGGCTGCACCCTTCGGTGGGTGGGGTCTAACCCGTCTGGAAGTTTCTCGTTTTTTTATGCCCGACTGCAATAGTTAACTTCACCGCTGGATGGCAGTTATAAACAATTAAAGATGAGCATTGCGCAATTGATATTTACAAATTTTACTAATCTGATATGTGAATTTTTGTGCGTAAAGTAGTGATAGTGCCACAAGAAAATAGTTCTTAACTAATATAACCACTAAATTATATATGATGTGTTTTAATATTCGGCCCTCGAATTGTGGCAAATTGTTTTTGGGTCTGTGACGTTTGACTTTGACACCCCAGTTCTAGATGTATGGCAGCTGTTTATTACGTACTTCATAATCATTATAATTCGATCGTTTATGTAAATATCCCCGTATATTCTCTGATCATTTTCTATAAAGATACATACAAATACATATTTTTAAATTATATATATATATATATATATATCTCACTATATATATATATATATATATATATATATATATATATATATATATATATATATATCAATATATGTTTTTTACCATTTATTAACGTTACTTTTATCTATTGGACATTTTAAACTATATGTTATGAAACTCATATGAGACTCCATTACTCTAGGTGGCGCTCACGTGCACTCTGTTATGCCAAAAACGAAGAAACAACTGTGCGAAGGTCCGAAAACACAAAAGTGTTGCATAGATTGCCACATATGTTAGCTAAAGTATTTATCGTCGATATGTAATTAAATAAACACGGTCACAAACAAAACCGTGTATTTGGAAGAAGACTTGAAGGAAACGCGCGATGCAACTTGTAAATAAACACGAGGAGGATGACGACAAACTGTCATGGAGAACACGGTTGTTAAAATGAAGATTGTCTACACTAACATTTTCTTTATATAAATGTGTATTTGTGAAGTGAAGCTAAAATGACGGTGACTATGAAGGCAAACAAGTCCTACAAGCTGGTGGTGCACAAGAAGGGCTTTGGAGGCAGTGGTAAGTTAAGTATATTCAAAATTTACTTTTAATCAATAAATCTAACACTTCTGTTTGTCAACAGACGATGAGCTGATGATGAATCCTAAGGTCTTCCCTCAGGTTAAATTGGGGGATATTGTTGAAATTGCTCATCCAAATGATGAGTACAGGTGAGAAATGATTATTAACAAGATCATCTTTGATGAAGAAATGCATTAGTGTTTGCGTTTGTATGTCATTTAAAGAAATGTTTAATATTTATTAAAGTTATTGCTTTATAATTTTTTCTGATTCTCTTTTGCACAGTCCTCTGTTACTTCAGGTGAAGAGTTTAAAGGATGACCTGCAGAAAGGTGAGTATTATTTAGCTACTACTATGCCTATTAATAACTAAATAACTAAACAAAAATTAAATTTAAGACACACGTGTTGCACCAGACTTTTTTTGTCCTGCATGCTTCATCCTAATAAGGAGCATGTGTCTTGGAAAAGAGTGATTTTCATAAACCCCCGGTTTTTCACCCAGAAACTCACTCTGCTTCTTCCGTTTTTAACCACTGACATCAGAGACACGCTTTTCAAAGTTTTGGTCTTCTAGTTGTTGTTTTATATTTTTCTTAGTCCTTAGTAATAAAGGATTAATATTGACCGTCACCCTCCATCCAATATCCATGTTTCAAAGATAATGGTGCAACTTGTCTTGCAAGACTTGGTACTGTCCTTTAAAACCATGGTGCTCATATAAATACTTGATGTGGCAGTTTTGTTTCGGGGTGTATTAGTTAGTTTTATACGGAAGATTATGTGATCCACGTTACATTATTAACCTCACTTCATGTTATGGAGTTAAATAAGTGGCCAAGAAAACTTAAGGGAAAAAAGTGAGAAAATTCTTCTTTTGTTCATTAAGATACTGATTAAATTAGTATTTTTTTAAAACATCATGTACTTAATTATGCCGAGCACTCTCTTTCAGTGTACCATTTAAATCTCTTTTTTGCACCATAAGAAACCATCAGCGTGGATCAAACTGTAGCTCAAGCTTTCAAGCTTCGTGCTTACCAAGACGTCATCATCAATGTTGTGGATCCAAAGGTATTTTATGGAGAAATGCTCTTCATTCCTTCCTTCAAGCTCAGCCTAATGTTAAAATGCTCATTTGAAACCTCCCAGGATGTAACGCTGGATCTTGTAGAGCTCACTTTTAAAGATCAATATATTGGACGAGGAGACATGTGGCGGCTGAAGAAAAGTTTGGTGAGTAAATATCGTTGTTTAAATATGTAAATATGTTTATTTTGGATGTTCTGCTGCCATTCCGTCTTCTCTGTGATATCTTTCAGGTGAGCACATGTGCGTATGTCACGCAGAAAGTAGAGTTAGCTGGAATCAGGTACCAGCATCCCATCTTTAGCGCTTTACAATTAATAAAGCATCCCAGGAAATTTGTCCCCGTTGTGTCTGTTTTGTTCAGATGTCAACTCTAATCGTAGCTTATTTTTAACACTCTACATTATTCAGAAATTTTGATCTCTATTGCATCCAGAGTAAAATGACAACCAAATAAATAACGTGATCCTGATTTCAGGGCCCAGGCCAGTGAGTTATGGGTGAAAGGAGAGAAGGTCACCTGTGGATACATCAGTGAAGACACCAGGGTAAGGAGAAAGTCTCTTCATAAAAGCTGAAGTACAGTATACAATTATTTTTGGATATTTACGTTTTTGTCCACTTAGGTGGTTTTTCGATCCACCTCTGCAATGGTTTATATATTCATTCAGATGAGCTGTGAGATGTGGGACTTTGATATATACGGTAATTTATATATTTATTTCTATTATATGTGCAGTACTCTGCAAACGTTTTGGGCAGGTCTGAAAAAACTGCATTAAACCAAGATAGCTTTCAAAAATGCGAGTGGTGATTGTTGGTTTTCATCAACGTAGTGAATGAACCGAAGGGAAATCTGAATCAAAGCCACTGCAGTTTTGAAGGAAATTGGTAGATTGTTCCAAACATCTAACACAGATCTGTGGATGTAGCTTTCTCGCGTGCTTCTGTCTCTTCCGGTAATCCCAGAAATATCCAGCGCTGTTGAGATCAGGCTATCTTTTCCAATACGTCTTGAACATAGTTCTTAATTACGGTACTTTCGCTGTGTGTTTGGGGTCGTGGTTCTGCTGCAGAATAAATATGGTTCCTGTTTAGGGGTGGGCGATATCTCGATATTTAAAATATATCGAGATATTTTTTAAACTCGATATGAATTCTGGCATATCGTACATATCGATATAATGTCTATATTTAATTTTCGCCAATTTGCTTGTGTGCCTTCTCTGTGCTGCGCTCGTCCCCGCCTCCTTGCTTTTGTTCCCCCTCCCCTTGCCTGTCGTCTCAATCAACATGGCGGCGCCCGCAACCAGCCCGGAGGCTACAGAACTTGTTGCAAAAAAAGAACAGCTGGCTCCATTATATGGAAATACTTTGGTTTTAAGTCGTCAGACGAACAACAGACAGATGTCTACTGCCGTGAATGCTGTGAAAGTTGCTGCCAACCAAAGCTCAACTAATCTCCACAATTCTATAACGCGGAGTGTAGAATATGAAAGACAGAGCGCAAGGTCCGTGGCATTTCACATAGCGGTGGACATGGCACCCATATCCGTCGTTGAACAACGTGGCTTTAAACGTATGCTAAAAACACTTGATCCCAGTCAGATACAGTTTACCCAGTCGGCATTACTTTTCGAGACAGGAACTCCCGCGACTGTACACTACAGAGAGAGCGCGGCTTGCTGCTGAATTGGAAAAGGTTACTTACAACAGAGGTCCTGCAAAGATGAGCTTGAGTTGAGTTGTTTTATTTTTGAATGAAAAGAAGGCAATGTGTATTATTTTACAGTTAAATTATTATTTATGTTATCAGGGATTTTGTTTATATCCTAAATGTTACAGGAGCACTTTGTTCCTATGCACTGCCTGTTTTTTAGTTGTTTTATTTTTGAATGAAAAGGCAATATGTATACAAGGATTTCTGAAAGAAAATTTGCAGAAGCACCTCTGAGCTTCAATAAAAAACGACTTTGACATTTGTATTATTTTTTTTTTTGCAGTAGGGTTTTTTTGGGGGGTGGGTGGTTATAAATCCTGTAAAGATATCGAGATATATATCGTATATCGAGATATAGCAAAATATATCGAGATATATTTTTTGCTTCATATCGCCCAGCCCTATTCCTGTATGTCACAGCACTCAGAACATCTTTAATCTCCAACTCCATTTGCAGAAATACAATCACAAACATTCAAGTAACCTCCACCATACTTCACTTTTGTTTTTGCTCTCCAGCCAAATATTCAGTGATCTCAAAAATATCTCCCGAGCACCAGCTGCCATTTTTCTGCACTCTATTACTTGAGTTGCTTTACGTTTTTCCCGTGCTGTAGATATGGCCTTTTCCATGAAGACAACACCTGGCTGAATGTCTTTGGAAAGTAGATGCCTGGATCCCTCTGGTTTCTGCCAGTACTTGGTTGTTGGTGACATCCAGCAACTTTCTTTGGCCGACCACTGCATCTACGATACCCAACGTTGGCATTTTCTTTGTGCTTCTTCAAAAGAGCCTGATCAAAAAATCTTGAAAACCCAGTCTTCTTTGAAATTTTTCTCTGGGAGAGGACTTGTAGCTGCAGTACCTCACTGTTTGTAACAGAATGTGTTTTTTCAGCTGTTTTTTTCCACACTTATTTTGAGCCTATCATGACTGGGTGTGACTGATGATCAACCCCTCTTTTGTATAATTGGTGGAACCTGACTATTTCCCACAAAAGCCCTGACTTTGAGCAAGTGTCAATCAGAACTGATGCTGGTTGGAAAGCACCAACGGAATGAACACCAAATTTTGATTTAGATTTTTTTTTCTTTGCGTTCTGCAAATTTACAAAAAGCAACAATCATTGTTTGTATTTCTGTTGTGTGTTTACAGCATTTGGGAACATCTGCCTAAACCTAAGCATGGTACTGCACATTTATCAAGATTAAACAGTTATTTGAGACATGAAAGCTGCTGTGTTCCTTCACAGGGGATCTTTACTTTGAGAAGGCTGTCAATGGTTTCCTCTCAGATCTCTTTTCCAAATGGAAAGTGAGTGAACCCTTCGTCCCTGAACCACTGACCAACTGCCCATTATAGAACTTACAAACATGCATAACTCTTTAACAAAGTCACAATACGTATCGTGGAGCTACTGGGAGATATCGTCTAGGAGCTGAAGTGTATTTGCATCTTGGTGTGATTGTGATTCTAGTCACTTCTGCAACTTCTTTACTTTGTTATATAATATTTACTAGCAGACAATTATCTTTTACTCACATTTTAATGAGAATAATTATAAAATTAGCTCTCTCCATCACTTAGAATAAAAAAGAAGACTAAACCTTAACCTCTTAAGCCCGAGAGTCCCCGGTACCGGGGACTTGCCCCCTTGTGCGTTACATTTTCGCTCATAGCTCACTAACCCTGAGAATAACCCAGACATATTAAATACTGTTGTGTTCAGCGGAAACTCCTCTAAAAACGTATCTAATTCAATTTCATATCCGTTAACCACAGCTCGAACGCCATGCAAATAAACAACAACATGTCCGGAGTATAATTCATGACCACGTTTTTGTTTATGTGCGATATGTATCCACAATATAAACGGAAACGCCAAAACCATGGCATAAAATGAAAGCTAACAACCAGCTGAATCCAGCGATATGCAACTCATTAACATTGCATGAAGTATTTCAGAGCAGGGAGCGAAAGTTCCACGAAAAAACGCCAGCGAAAACCAAGCAAGCATGTAAATCTTGTCTTACCTTTGCCGTTTTTTCAACAAAAAGTTATTTCCATAGCGATAAAAGTCCGTTTGTTGTTATGTCCGGTCGATAGCTTCGCGGAAACTCCATTTTAGATTTTTTGTGTTGCTCCTTGGTCTCATGACGTCACCAAATATGGAATGACTCCCCGTGCGTAAGAGGTGGTCTCTCCACGCTGCGCGTCGTGTGATTCGTCGGCGATCCCGTCAGTCTCAAAATGGTTGAGCTGATTGGTTTCCATAGAATCAGAGCTTTCCAGCGATATATAGAGCTCCCGGATTGGACAGATGGTCGGGGGGTAGGGACACGCAGAAGCTCGACGTCGAAAGCGTTTGTGAATGAAAGGTTCCCCAAAG